>OU900095.1:0-600000 GCA_918026865.1 Phyllotreta striolata | reverse complement strand
AGTGTGTCCACGGATGGGGTTCCCTATAGGAGAAAAATTTTTATTATTCATTTTACGACAAAAAGTCATTGTTTATAAAAATTTTTGCTTCTTTTAAAAATGAGAATTTAAATCTCTACTGAAGTTGAGAGAATCCGGCGAAAATAGTCGTCACTACTGGCACTTAGACTATAATAGAGCATCCAGAAATGAATGCAATGAATGAAATTATCTATTTCAGAAATTGTGAAATATATAATTCGTCAGGTCCAATTTCATAGTTCAAATTTGATGACATTTCATGATTTCACAGCTACCTAATACAAATTCCCAAAATAATCAGATTTTTATAGAAATTTACTTTTATTTCGGAAACCTGATTATTTAGGTATAGGAACATGATATACAATTTGAAAGAGAATTTAATTATCTCTTTTGAATATTTAAAATTATACCGGGTGTCCCATTTAAAAAAATGAACTTATTAGCATTTGTATATCTAGTGATAAAATTAAAATTTTTGAACAACCCTGTATAAATAAAAAAAAATCGATTATAGCGAACTAATACCTAATGCATCTCTAAGCTAATCCCAAAATTTCAGCTTTCTCCTAATATAATTACCGCATTAATCAACATTTAAATGGAGCTATGTTTTGAATAAAGAATTATATAAAATAATGAATTTCTCGAAAAGCGCTAAAGATAGGTATAGGGAAGTATTATACAAAAATAATCGGAAAGCAATAGCGGAGCAAAAATTTAAAAATGTACAGGGTGTCTCATTTAAAATAACAAAGTTGATGCTACTCTTCGATAGAAGTGGCAACGCCGCAGCGTTGAAAATATTTTAAATCGATAGAGCAGGATCAATTACTTAAATAACCAAATTTTCACGACAATCGTACGCTCCGTTTTACCTAAACGCATAACCTGCCATCAACTGTGGTATACCCTGTATATCTTAAACTTGCAATTTATTATATGTTGTGGGTGCAGTATTTTCAAGAATGTAAATAACATTAGTTTTTAGTATTAAGACGATTACATAATAAGAATATTAAAATAAAAAATAAAGCAGAAAGAAATTGTAAAAAATAGCGCGGCAACATGCAATGTTTTACCTCTATTTTCTGTTAAACTGTGACCTATTGTTGGTACCCTAAAACTTTGCAAACAGTTTTATCTGTTTTAGTTATACATTGTACCTCATTCCAAATTACAACACAGGTTCGATATATGTATAGGCTATAGGTGCGATAGAGACAACTTCCATTAGACACTTTACAAAAAGGAAAAAGAAAGAGTGACATTTGTGTCATTGCAACTTTTCACTCTGACAACTGTCATTTTATTAATTTTTCTTTGTTCAACTCATAGAAACGACATACACCTTGCTCCATTTCCGATTGCAACATAGTCATTTCAATGAGTGGAATAAAGAAAAATTATTAAAATGACAGTTGTCAGAGTGAAAAGTTGCAATGACACAAATGTCACTCTTTCCTTTTTCTTTGTAAGTGTCAAATGGAAGTTGTCTTTATCGCACCCATGGCCTATATATAACCTATGTTGCGATCAAAAATGGAGCAACCTGGGGCCTGTTTCATATAACTGACAAGTCCTGTCGGACAAGTGTAGTCTAAATTTGACTGGGGTATTTCACAAGTATGTGTTTCATAAAATTACACGAGTAGATTATTAGTGACAAGTGACTAGCCTAATATTACAAGTCTGTTTTACAATTGTAGATATGTTTGCGTTTCATAAAAAATAAATTAAACAACACTTGTCTTTTATTCCTATCATACAGTGCATTTCTTTATTTTTGTCTGTCCCCCCCTTTTATTTTTTGAATGGATCAACTTAGAAAATTGAAATTTGGGATAATGAAACTAATGTATGATTACTATATTTTGGAGTAAAATTGACAGATGAAAATTTCAAGATGGCGACTGGGCGCCATCTTGGGAAATAAATTTAAATGGAAAGGGGGGTCTTGTGATACATCATTTTGAAGCTCCTGACAAATACTCTACAACCCTGGAATATAAAGTCAATATCTGCACCTATTTCAAAATGGCGGAACATTTATTAATTACCTGAACATATCGACGTTTAACGTCATAATTTGAGGAAATAAGCTGAGTTTAGTTCAAAAAAAGGTCGAAATGGTTGCCTTGAACTTCTTAATGTAAGAACAGCCTAACCGAACATTTTCGAACATAGTAACGTCGATATTTTTACAAATATCTGTAATTATTTCTCGTATATCCAATATTGAAGCAGGTTTAGTTTCGTACACATTTTGCTTCAAATAGCCCCATAAAAAAAGTCTAAAAGTGTCAAATCTGGCGAGCATCAGGCTGGCCATTCCGTAGGACCTCGACGACCAATCCAACGACCAGGGAAAATAGCATCCAAATAGTTCATTACTTGTCTGGAGTAATGGGGTGGTGCTCCATCTTCCAATGGACGAGAATTGGCCATTTTAGAGTTAGTTCACGTGCTATCTAACTGCAATGAGAACTAAACAACCGAAAACTAAATGAAAATACTTTAAACACTAGGAAAATCGAAAACTAAAGAGAATATTTTGAACACTAGGAAAACCAAAAACTAAATGAGCATATTTTGACTAAACAATTAATGTTCGTTGTCGTACTTAAATTTTTTGGAATTTTTTTAACCAAAAATAACCTGTCAAACCTTATCGGTTTGCTGGGATTGCTGTTGCCATAAAAAAACAAATATTTCTAGAAAAATTGATATTATTTTTGGTTTGTATTCAGGTAATTATTAAATGTTCCGCCATTTTGAAATGGGTGCAGATATTGACTTTATATTCCAGGGTTGTAGAGTATTTGTCAGGAGCTTCAAATGATGTATTACAAGACACCCCTTTCCATTTAAATTTATTTCCCAAGATGGTGCCAGTCGCCATCTTGAAATTTTCATCTGTCAATTTTACTCAAAAATATAGTAATCATGCATTAGTTTTATTATCCGAAATTTCAATTTTCTAAGTTCATCCGTTCAAAAAATAAAAGGGGGGGGGACATTAAAGAAATGCACTGTATATTAGTGTAAAGCAACAAGGATTTGATTTCCTGTCACCATCCGATTTTCTTGTAAATTTAAATAGAATGCCCTTTCTTTATTAAAATAATTGAATATTAAATAAATGTTGCTGCATTTTAGAAATAAGTAAGTATTTTGTCAATAAACGAAATTGTCGTGGTTCACATCTAAAAATAGCTCCAACCAGAAAAAAAAACAATTTCAAAGTAAAAGTTTCCCAATATCGAAAAACGAAGGTTGTGCTATACTTATGCTCCTAAGTATAGTAAGTACTAATTCTTTCTTTTTGGCTTAAGTCTGACGTTTAATTAATATTACAGTTGTAGAAAAACGGATGCCAAAAATTTAATTCGACAAGTGTCGAAATTTATTTTATGAAACGAAATTTTTAAATACTTGTCAACCAACACTTGTAACTTGTCGACTTGTAACTTGTCGACTTGTCAGTTATATGAAACAGGCCCCAGTTTTATCTGTTTTAGTTATACACTGTGCTTCATTCCAGATCGCAGCATAGGTAATATAGGCTATAGGTGCGATAAAGATCAATTTCCATTAGACACTTTACAAAGGAAAAAGAAAGAGTGACTGATTTGTGTCATTGCAACTTTTCACTCAGACAACTGTCATTTTATTAACCTTTCTTTGTTCCACTCATAGAAATGACCATATTGCAATCGCAAATGGAGCAAAAGGTATGATTTTCTATGATTTCTATGATTTTTCCCTCAGCTCATCGCCCTCTGCTCGTTGATGGTCTGCGCCAACGCCGGCCTCATAGCCGCCCCCGCCGGCTACGCGGCCGCCCCGGCCATCGCCTACTCGACGCCGGCGCTCACCTCCCAATCGGCCAACATCTACCGCAGCTTCGGCAACTTGGGCCAGATATCCACCTACTCCAAGACCATCGATACGCCGTTCTCGAGCGTCAGCAAGTCCGACGTGAGGGTGTCAAATCCGGGCCTCCATCTGGCTCAGCCCGTTGAGCATCATTCCCTCGTCGGAGTCGCCTATTCCGCCGCTCCGGCCGTTTCCCATATCAGCTTCGACTCCGGCCTGGTGCACTACGCCTTCTGAGATAACCCCATTTTGTAATAGGTTTTTTTTTTGTTAAAAGATTATTCTAAGGAAAAAAGTTTTTGATTCGGTTATTAGTTTTGTTGTAAATATCGCATTGGAGGTTAATAAATTATTTTTTCACCAGGTCGATTCGTTTTAATTGGTATTGCAGATCAATAGACTTTCCGTTTTGGGGTAAAATAAATATGAACAAATTTCTATGGTATGGTAGATTGGGGCAAATCGGTTGTAAAATTTGAATAGTTCAAATTAAATCCTAAAATGTGGCTTTATTTTTTCTGTTATTAGAAATGCTGATACCACATTAAATTCACAACTTACTGAACTAAAGAATCGAGGTATTAAAAAGTTTTTTTGAAAAACGAAGAAAACGATTTTACATATTTTTTAAAATGTTGACAATATGTTACATTTACCCCATGGTACGGGGTAAATGTAACAAAAGGTTCTAAAGTGCAATACAATTATACAGTGCATTTCTTTAATGTCAGATTCCCCCCCTCCCTTTTATTTTTTGAACGGATCAACTTAGAAAATTGAAATTTAGGATAACAAAACTAATGCATGATTACTATATTTTGGAGTAAAATTGACAGATGAAAATTTCAACTTCTGACAAATACTCTACAACCCTGGAATATAAAGTCAATATCTGCACCTTCTACAAAATGGCGGACATTTAATAAATACCAGAATACAAACAAATTAATATCAATTTTTCTAGAAATATTTGTTTTTCTATGCCAAATAGCAATCCCAACAAACCGATAAGGTTTGACAGGTTATTTTTGGTTAAAAAAATTCCAAAAAATTTTAGTACGTCAACGAACATTAATTGTTTAGTTAAAATATTCTCATTTAGTTTTTGGTTTTCCTAGTGTTCAAAATATTCTCTTTAGTTTTCGATTTTCCTAGTGTTCAAAATATTTTCATTTAGTTTTCGGTTGTTTAGTTCTCATTGTAGTTAGGTACCGATATGGATATGGATTCGATATGGATATTGTACTCCAACAAGATGGAGCACCACCACATTACTCCAGACAAGTAATGAATTATTTGGATGCTATTTTCCCTGGTCGTTAAATTGGTCGTCGAGGTCCTACGGAATGGCCAACCCGCTCGCCAGATTTGACACCTTCAGACTTTTTTTATGGGGCTATTTGAAGCAAAAAGTTTACGAAACTGAACCTGCTTCAATATTGGATATACGAGAAATAATTACAGATATTTGTAGAAATATCGACGTTACTATGTTCAAAAATGTTCGGATAGGCTGTTCTTATATCAAGAAGTTCAAGGCAACCATTTTGAGCATTTTTTGAACTGAACTCAGCTTATTTTCTCAAATTATGACGTTAAACATCGATGTATTCAGGTAATTATTAAATGTCCACCATTTTGTAATGGGTGCAGATATTAAGTTTATATTCCAGGGTTGTAGAGTATTTATCAGGAGCTTCAAAATGATGTATGTTGATCCGTTCAAAAAATAAAAGGGGGGGGGGACATTAAAGAAATGCACAATATTTTAGTTATTGCATTAAAAATGTAACTAAATTGGGTCAATTTCAAATCCAGTCAAATCCAGCCTCCTCAGGAAGGTGTTTTTCAGTTCCTCACGATGCTTAAAACATTTGTTTCTGATTTAATCTAAAACTTATAAAGAAGGGATAATTGAAGCTTGATGAGAAATTGAACTAGGTGGTACATTTTAAACTTTAAAAGGCGTTTGAGCATGTCTGTGATAATGATAGTAAATTGGTTGAAGAAAGATGGAAATTTGAAGAATAAAATGTCAAAAATAAATATTCATATGGCATTTGAGCTTCTCTATGAATGCTTGTGATTAAGGTAGACTGGGGCAAATCGGTTGTAAAATTTGAATAGTTCAAATTAAATTCTAAAATGTGGCTTTATTTTTTCTCTTTTTAGAAATGCTGATACCTACCACATTAAATTCACAATTTCCTAAACTACAGAATCGAGGTATTAAATTTTTTTTTGGAAAAGGAAGAAAACCATTTTACATATTTTTTAAAATGTTGACAATATGTTACAGTTACCCCATGGTACGGGGTAAATGTAACAAACGGTTCTAAAGTGCAATACAATTATATAGAAAAACATATGGGGCAATTGTAAATACATATTTGGTTCCTCTAAAATTTGATATGCTGTTTATTTATTTATTTCAAAAAATAACAGAGCTACAAAATAATAAAGAAAAAATAAGAAACAAACCCTGTCTAATGCACAAAAGAACTATAAAAATAATAAAAAACATTAACATAATAGGTAAAAATATTACATTTACTCCATTTTTACATTTACCCCAGTCTACCTTAATAAAAGTAAGTCAATAAAAATTCGTTTTTTATACAGGGTGACCCAGGGTCGCGTTAAAGTCCCATAACTTTTTACCTAATTGAGATATCGACTTGATTTTTTTTTCAAAAGGTAGGTGCAATAATACTGCATATTATTAAAATAGTTTCGTCTATATACAGGGTGGCTCAGTATTAGAAATTCACTAAAGTTACCTTTTTTTTAATGGAACCCCCCGTATATTATAACATTTTTGAATTCTTTAGTGAATTTTAGTGTGACTTTATGTACCATACATTGTACCTAAAATCAATCGTTTAGTGGTAATTCGACATTTTCGAAAAAAGTAGAGGTTTGAAAAAAAAAGAATATTGCCGCTTTTGTAAAACTTAGAAGGTCGTGACTCTGGGTTATTAGTAAACATGAAATGTACTACTGTGTGACAGGGATTCAGAATTGAATACTGTTTGTGTTCTTAGATATCGATAAGCAAATTTACAAAATTTCAATTAAAGGTAACTTGATTTTTTTAAATGAAACTACCTACTTTTTGGTATACTATATTGTAGGAAATTTTATTGCCTTTCTAACGATATAACATTGTCAATATTTTTACCTGCTAGTTTTCTTTTAATTCCGGAATTTTTTATTTATTTTATTTATATTTATTTATTTTTTAATTCCTATGGGGATTTGTTAAGGACAATATCTATAGTGTTAGGCCATGAAAATTACCGCGAATTATAAAGTAATAAAGAATTCCTCTAAATTTATTATGAAATTGTAGATTTGAAGTAGAAAAAATAAAAGAAACAACAACCTTCTATAGCTGAATAGGTATATTCTACAATGGTCTAATTCACAAGGTATATTTTTTTTAAATTTAGGTATTCTTCTTTGATACTCGTCATGGGCCCTTTTAAATAATTCATTACTACCTATTAGAACGGTACCTATTAATAAACAATAATAAGGATAACTAACTGTAACGAATTTCGATAGCATTATTCAACTCACAACACTCACGTAAAAATACAATAAAGACACAAATGTCCGAAGTTAAACCATAAATGGCATAAAATAACCAAAAACTCAAAAACGACAGAAAATAAGAAGGAAGTCGTTAAGTCTGTTTCATACGGGTGTTTTATACAGATAAAAACGCGAATCCGGCCATAAAAGGCGGAACTGACCAATAGGACCTATGGACTTTACATAGATAACATACTAACTTGACGGGGACTTTACTAGGCCATTTTCATACACTGCCATCTATAGCAAAACATGCGCAGTGGTGTTTCATGGACGCTCGAAACAGGTGGAGCCAGTAGCCACGAGTTCCCATACCCTGACTGTAATATTCATTAAACGTCAGACTTAAGCCAAAAAGAAAAAAAATAGTACTTACTATACTGAGGAGCATAAGTATAGCACCACCTTCGTTTTTCGATATTGGGAAACTTTTACTTTGAAATTGTTTTTTTTTCTGGTTAGAGCTATTTTTAGATGTGAACCACGACAATTTCGTTTATTGACAAAAAACATATTTCTAAAATGCAGCAATATTTATTTAATATTCAATTAATTTAATAAAGGGCATTCTATTTAAAAAATTTAGTCCCACTTCTACAAAAGCTATAAAATGTGAGCATTGGAACGAACAAAGACAATGCATAATTTCTATAAGTTGGTTCTATACATTAGGCGGGGACCAATAGATTTTATTATTTCCTCAATTTTTATCGAATTCATTCGAAATCTTTTATTAAACTCTCATTAAGCTTCCTCCTCACTGTCGCTAGATCACATTTTCTTTTAAATTTACAAGAAAATCGGATGGTGACAGGAAATCAAGTCCCTGTCGCTTTACACTAATATACAGTATGTACGAACTGATCCGCTGCAAGCATATAATGAGAATAATGAGATAGCTAATTTAACTTTTGCTATGTAAGGAATAAAGAGAACATACGAAATAGTCACGCCCGCTATCCCCGCTATTCGCTAGTGAACGAAGCGAAGCGAATTGACGAATTCTAATATCGGCCGGCAACCGATAAACAAGTTTCTGTTCTTTACTATCTTATAGTATTGATTGAGATTCTAATTCTAACGCTTGCAGCGGAAGAATTCGTACACTCTGTATGATAGGAATAAATGACAAGTGTTGTTTAATTTATTTTTTATGAAACGCAAACCTATCTACAATTTTAAAACAGACTTGTAATATTAGGCTAGTCACTTGTCACTAATAATCTACTCGTGTAATTTTATGAAACATAAACCAGTCAAATTTAGACTACACTTGTCCGACAGGACTTGTGAGTTATATGAAATAGGCCCCAGCTGAAAAGATTTTCTCGTAGAAATTCCGATTTATTCCAAAGAATTTTTACAGATAACATCATATACACTGGGTTATTACGTGTTCCAATTGCTTGGTCACGAAGTAATTTAACCATAATTACTTACATATTTGCTCAACCAGACTACTGTAATACGATCTGCGATGGATAACTGGCATTAAATATTTCTATACCGCAATCATTCATTTTTACTGCAGTTAATAATGCTTCGTTATTTGTGCTGCATGTTTTTTTTGTTCCCAATCCGTCTGGCTAAATTAGAAATGCTTTATGGTGAACAACCAGTGGTGGAAAAGTGCCTGTTGGAATTTTGCAATAGAGTTGCACTTTACCAAATTCAGGACGTTATGACATTCGTTTACGAACGTAGCAATGATGTAACGTTGTATAAACAATTCGGTAACGAATTAAAGCTAACTTACCGCATTTATTTGCTAACTAATGATAGCGAAGTGAAGTATTTCCCGAGTTCAAAAAGGAGATCCGAGGATTACGTTTTGATAATTGAAAACATGAACTCCCTAAGAATCTTGATAAACAAGTTAAAGAAGACCTTAGGTTGGAGAACTGGGGCGAATTTTCTGGTAATCGCAACGTTTTTAGTAGACAAAAAAGGGGTGGAAAATTTGTTGAATGCGCTTTGGAAAGAAGAGATTTTAAATTCGATCGTACTGGTTAAAGATGAAAATTCGACGATATTTGAGGCTTATACAATTTACCCATTTCAACAAGAAAGATTTAAATTAATCAACACTTGCATTAATGGAAAGTACACTACAAACACATTCTTCGAGAATAAAATGCCGACAAACTTGCGAAATTTCACTTTAAAAGCAATAATGTCATCACATAAGCCGTTTGCAAGTATTAAAAACGAAAACAATTTATTGGTGAAAAATGAAGGTATAGAAATAAATTTATTGAACTTGATGGCTAAAATTATGAATCTTACAATCAATTACGAATCGAAATCTCTAATCGGAGACATAAAAGAAGACGGTACTTGTACTAGAGACTTTTGTAAATTGAAAGAAAAAAAAGTAGACTTAATTATTGGCGGACATTACTTAAGTTACGCTAGATCTCTGCATTTAAGTACAACTACATACATGCAGAGTAAATTAGTTTTTTGCGCACCACAAATGATTATAAGCACTGCAAATAATCGTTTTTACGTTACCATTTGTACCGGGTGTCCCACCAGAAGAGGTAACCGGCTGTATATCAGAAACTAATTGTCATAAAGACTTGCGGTAAAAAATCTTATGACTAAATTGGCAAAAAGAAAATGCTGGAAATACTTTTTAAGTCTCTAAAATGGCCGCTAGGGGGAGTAACCGCCATCTTGATTTTGAAAAGTGGTTTTTTTCAAAATTTTCCTTAATAAAGGTATCAGAAATTTATTTTATTTTGATATTTGGGATAATTGCGGTTCATTTTTGTTTTATATTTTTGACTCTATCTTGTAAAATAAAGTGGTGCCATAAAACACGAAAAATCAAAAACTTTTGCAGAACGGACATTCATTTTTTCAAAACAAAAATCACCGAAAAATTGTTACGCAAAGAATAAATCTTAATATGGTTTTACCTTTAACCGACTGTCATTGCCTTTAACCCAAGGCGTGCTTGTTTTTTTTTATTTTCCCCCGGTATGCTTATTTTTTAGTTCTCAAACAGTGTGAAATCCAATAATTACTGAATAAATAATTACTTAGCTTGGTGTTCCTAATATCATACTTGAAGATTTTTAATAAATTGATTACTGTTGTAAATGGAACAACGCTAATTAGAATCTTTTACAATGGGAGTGAACCAAAAATATACCCAATTTCTAGATATTTTCCTTTTTTTAAATATATTTTAGGTTAGGAATGAGATATGGAGATGCGGTTTTCACAGGCTTGTTTAGCAATTATTTGACTATATTTCTCCAAAGAAAAAGTTATATCGTTGCATTTAAATTTTTTGAGAAAATCGGTGTTTTTTAAAGTGATATCGGAAGACGCCCTCTTGCGGTCAAGCAAGTATTTGCAATAATGTCTTATATAGTGTAAATTATAGACCGAAAAAAGCCCTTTTCAACGATTTCATTTTTATGAAAATCCGTTCAGCCGTTTAAAAGTTATTAACATTTATTTGACGCAATATTCAAACAACCCCCACCACTTTATTTTACAAGATAGAGTCAAAAATATAAAACAAAAAAGAACCGCAATTATCCCAAATATCAAAATAAAATAAATTTCTGATACCTTTATTAAGGAAAATTTTGAAAAAAACAACTTTTCAAAATCAAGATGGCGGTTACTCCCCCTAGCGGCCATTTTAGAGACTTAAAAAGTATTTCCAGCATTTTCTTTTTGCCAATTTAGTCATAAGATTTTTTACCGCAAGTCTTTATGACAATTAGTTTCTGATATACAGCCGGTTACCTCTTCTGGTGGGACAACCGGTACATTGGCGATTTTTATTTTAATTATTACAGTCATTTGGTACATCAATAATAGTATTAAATTCTACAAAACATTCGTGGATCTAATACAAAACAGTTACTCCATTTTTTTGGGACAATCTGTTAAAAATCTACCAAAATCGAATAAACTCCGTTACATTATCGGTTTGCTCATCAGATTCGCTTATTATTCGACTACATTCTACTTATGCAACAAATCCCAATCGTTAATTAATCGCAAAGGACATCAAAAATACAACAATATCAGAGACATATACAACAGCAATCTAACAATTTACTTTTCAATTAATACTCGAAAATTTTGGATTGGATCAATCGAAGGGATATCTGAGGAAGAAATCGACGAAAAGAGAATCGATTGAGAGGATGTATCGATTTGTTTTAACGAAATCTCGGAGGGACACTCTGCAATTTTTTTTGTCGATTACTACCAGGCGAATTATCTAATGAATGATACAGTGCTGGATAAAATTCATTGTTTCGATTTTTTTAATACCGTTTCCAAAATCTTATTGTTGAAAAAAGGGTCATTTTTGAAAAATCTTTTCGATCGACTGATAACGAGAATCGAGACGACTGGAATAATATTGAAATGGCAACGCGAATATATCAAACTACATAAAAAACAGGTTATTCGGAAGGAAGATTCAAGTTTAATTACAAGAAATTTGAAGAATATTCTTTTGTTCATTTGCTTAGCATATTTAGTATGTTTTGTTATATTTATAGGTGAATTAGTTTTTTATTATAAAAAGAACAAATAGTCGATTACGCGAGGTGCGCCTAATAGAGAGTTTAAAAGTAGAAGCTAATTTAGTAGAAATTGCATGGACAGTAAAGGAATTGTTATGTTAAAATTTAATAAAAATATATGGAGTAATAAGAAAATTCTGTTTTTTTTTAAACTTTAACACCCTCTAGCTCAAAAAAACAAGAGATTTAGGACACATACATACATACTTTTCTTCTTAAAAACATCCAAATATTTACATCCTAAAGTAACGGCACTCAATTAATTATGACCCTGTATTGAGCTTTTCCATACTATATATATGCCACCCTGTATATACACTTGGTTATGTTATGTATTGAATTGACTGTGACACGAAATACTTTAACTATAATTACGCACATAATTGCTCAGCCTAAATACTGTTATTGCATGTACATACATACGAATCATACGATGTGCCATAAATCTCTCATTATACATTTATAAATTTTATAGTTTTATAACTTAACTCGCTGAACGCTCGGAAAGGGGGCTGTGCCCCCTTTCAACCCCCCTTCCTTATGGTGGCGGCTTCGCCGCAAGACAGTTTGCTAGCCGGATTCTCGTTCGCTTCCCGAGCTCGGTGCGATTGAATTTTCGTTTGGAAATTAATCACACCCCGTATATCAATTTTTTAAACAACCAGATCTCGCTCGCTGCGCGAGCTCGACTGAATCGCTCTAGTTAACGATGGGCTCTGCCGAATAGACCCGCAGCTCGGAGGTCTACCGGCCTCCTACGCAAACGCTGTTAAATAACTAAGGTCTCGCTCGCTGCGCGAGCTCGACTAAATTGCTGTGATTAACGATGGGCTCTGCCGCATAGACCCGCAGCTCGAACGCCTATCGGCGTTCTACGCAAAGACAGTTATATAGCCGGATTCTCGCTCGCTTCGCTCGCTCGGTTTATGTAATTAACATTTCCTTAAATACGAGTTACCCTGTACTATATTTCTATTCGATATAGAATAATTTTTCATTCAAGGTAAAAAAACGCACCGTATATCAATTTTTCCGATTTCCTTAATGAAAAAACACCTTGTACATCAAATTATATATCACAATGTATCCCGTAGTAACGGAAATGACAACTTTGACAGTTTTCTCATAATTCTCATTGTATGCTTGCAGCGGATCAGTTCGTACGACCTGTATAACACCGAAGAGATGTGAATTGAACATATAAAAAATATTCAACGTATAAATTGTGTATATTTATTCATGTCCAAAGATGGTAGGGTTTTATTTTAGTTTACTAGAAAAAAAAATATGAAATAAAAAATGGTTGCTGTGTTACTATATTTAATATTTAATCGTTTGTGTATTTCTATTTCTCACATTCCCTAAATGCTTCAATGTGTATTCATTTAAAATCGCTATTTTAGATATTTTCGCTTATTTAGATATTTTAAAATGGAAATTCTTTTTTTTTGTAACAACTCGAACATCTAAATAAATGTATTTTTTTTTAATTCTTTAATTCAAGATTAAACAGTTGTCGCTTTATAAAGGTTAATAACTGAATATATTCCTTTAAAAATCTGCAATATAAAAAATTTAAATGTGTAAAATTTAAATGCAACAACTTAAAATTACCTTTAAAATAAGCTCTCTGTTCATATTCAATAAACCATAAAATCTAAACTTCATGGGTTTTTGAAGAATTTTCATAAACATTAATAGAGTTTTGCGATTGACTCTATTCCAACGGTACCAATTTAATTTTAAAATATTGTCATACACAACTTCAGACTAATAATAATAAAAATTATTATTTATTAATACAATTATATATTATAATCGAATTATACCTGCGTTTGAATGGTTTGTCCTAATTCGATTAAAACCAATTGAAATGCTACATAAGTTAATATAAATCCTTGGTAAGGCAACGATTTACTTAAAGGTAAAGGCTAAAAATATAAAAAAAAAATAAAATATTTATTTATAAGCATTATTATTAATTAATACCATAGTTGCAATTATTAAGCATCCAAACACGATGTATCCTAATATTGTGGAAAGAATTATCCTAAACTTCATCACATCATAGTAAATGTGGTAAAATCTTGAAATCACAAATTTATTAAATGATTTTTCAATGGCAATTAATACTCACTTTAGAATATCATTGTAATATTGAATAAAATACACGAGTTTCTCGTTAACTTTACATTGATATTCGGGGGATTCCCCTAGTTGTTTCGCCCATTTACTCTCGTTTTTTATAAATTTTCTCAATTCCCAATTGAGCAAATCCAAATCGTACGACAAATGCAACGACCAGTAACTAACCAGCATTATCACTCTCGGTATAAATAAACTAGCGTGAAAGGAGCTCACAAACGAAAGTACTATTATCGTTAAAATAAATTCAAAATTCAAATTGAATTTCAAAGTTACGGAAATCAACGCGACTCGGTTATTAAAATAAAAGTACAAACTGCTTATTAACAACAATCTCGAGAACCATTTGAAAATCTTCTCCGTTTTTCTACTAAATAACCGCATTTTTCGCGACAAGCTCTCGGGAATCGAGCTCCAATATTTCGAATAAATATTCTTCTGTATTCGAACGAATGATTTGAGACTCGCAGATAATCCCAAGGAACATGCGTATCCTATAAAACACTAAAATTTATCCTTTAAATATAATAAATTTTCTATATTTACAACGCTATTTACCCCTATAGAGCGGCTCAAATAAAGGATGTATATCAAACGATATTCTGACTTGTCATGCATGATGTATGCAATCAGGAATATACTTAAAGCTCCATAAAATGCTCCGATTATTGGTATTATCATTCTAAATGATTTTCTACGCTGAATCGAATAGCCCGATTCGTATAAGTTCTTCAGATTATCCCCTGTAAGGTTCATGAAAACATCTATTGAGGCATCACTGTATTTTTTTTTAATATAATTTATGAGTTAAGTATGTGTAAAATAATTACATTATCTCAATACAATTAATATTGTATTTGTCAATATTTCCTACCTTCAAAAGTATCCAGAGGACCGATAATAAAATTGCCTATTTTCTCCATCGTTTCTTCGAAAGAAATTTCAAAATACAACTATATTAAAGAAATATTTTCCGATACTTTTATATGCGTAAATGTGGTCAATTAACAGGGCATTAAGAGTCACCCAAACGATCAGAAAACCCTATTAAATAATTCAGTTTAATGTTAATGGTCAGGACAATTTTTTAATGCGACTAGAAGATATTAAAATAACTTTATATTTCTTCTTTAATGCATTATTTAATAGTGCATTAATGTGTAAAATGTGCATCTTTTATTCCACGCTAATCCTCGCAAAAGATTTTCTTAGAAACCTATTTAATTCAGCAATTAAATAAGAATAATATTACCCTACAAATTAAAAATTATCTTTTGAGGAAAATAATTTTTAATAATGGAGAAAAATTCAGAAGATATCTGGCGAGTTAGGCAAATGAATTTCATAAATAAATGTAAATAATTACAGGACTAAGCTTAATAAAAACGAGATCTAAATAAAGCCTAATAACTTATGTCTGGGATATTTGAAATCTAATACTTAACCATAATCAATTAAATTAATCCAACATAGAATAAGGACTCGGCGATCTCCTCTCTCTTTTTCTCCCCTTCTTATTCTTCGATTTCTTTATTATTCAAAAATTATATTTTTTGCTCAAATTTTATCTTGTAATAATATTTCAAACTAATACAGAAGTGGCATTTTACAAGACGCTAATATCGATTACAAATTATTCAGTTTTATATAATATCACTATTATTATGATATCATTTTTATCATTACTTATATTTTTAATTGCTTTTGCAGAACCAGCTTACGCGAAATCCGCTGACCAGGACCCGCCTTCAAATAATTCCGCTGCCCCAAATCGTAAGTATCTATGCTATTTTTACATTTTACGAAAAAAATTATAATTTTGAAACGTTGTTACTTTGTATTGTTCTTTATTTTAATGATTTCCGGATATTTTCTTAATTTTTTTTTTGTTTTAGCCGCCGGAGTACTAATGGTGACGGAGGAGGCCATTCAGTCACCCGACGAGGCCAAACCGGCCGAAAGGGACCTGAATGGTCCAACCGACCAAGGCTCCGGCGAGGACCAAAAGGGGCTGTGTGGTGCTTCTTAATAAATTTTGATTTGGTCTGTCACGACTAATCCTGTCGGCCATCAAGCGGCAATTTTGATATGGCAGGAATATTGCTAGAAGAAGCTTGGACGTCATCGGTTGTCGTTGGCCTTGGACGCGGGTGATTCACAGCTACAGGACAGCAATGGCGGATCACCCAATACACGCAGCTAAGCGTCTGTTTCTGGATCCCCCGGAGACGGTCTCCACCATAATGTTTCCAGGAGATTTTGTTATATATATATATAGGAACATTTGTTATACTTTTTCACTTCATTTTCAAATATACACCTTGAGGGCGTTTTGTTGGCTTTTCCAGACTGATCGGCCTACAAAATGGATACTAAAAAGGTAAGAATTGAATTTTCTATAAGAAAAAACCTATTTCTGACCATTTTTCTAAATTTTTCAGGGATCTGATGCCGTTTCAAGTCTTTCGAGAGAGGGATAGAACGCAAGAGGAATGTTATTGCTGTAAAATTGGATAATTTGGTGTGTTTTATGGTACATTTGACCGTTTTGTTGGCTTTTCCAGACTGCTCGGCCTACAAAATGAATACTAAATAGGTAAGGATTGAATTTTCTATGAGAAAAAACCTATTTCTTAAATAAGAAAGTTGATGCCTACTTCCGGAACAACCGGAAGTGGTACCACTGTCAAATTATTTTTAGGAGGTTCGTCATATTGCATAACATAAGTATACCAAATTTTATTAAAATCGGATAAGTAATTTCCAATATACAGACAGTTTAAGCTCGCCGTGACACACCCTGTATGTTTCCAAAAATAATACAAACTATTGTGTTATAAAAATTATTTCCATGAGAAATAAATTTGTTAGTCCTATTTTATTTTAAAATTTCAGCAGCAGCTTCAAATTGAAACGTATTACATTGGGCAGAAAACAAAATAGACAAATAACTTTGAAAGTTAAACATTTAGTTAAAGGACAACCTCATATAGTTTAAAAAATAAATTAAATTCTCTACATGATAGAGGTCTCAATCGGTCTCAAATGATGCAATCTACCGCCAAAAATTCGCAACAAATTCTAGAACACCCTGTAGTTCACCTAAATCCGGTCCTGGATGCTAATGTGTAGATAAAAATAATTTTATTTTGAATAGCGGTATGGAAATATTTAAGAATGTTCCATTTAAAGCGAACTATCATATTCAGTATGGAACACCTTTTGTATATTCTTTCAAAATATTAACTTATTTATGTACATATTATTGTTTTCTTTCTTTTTGAATTGAAATTTTATTGTAATTAAAAAAAAAGATGTTAAAGATTTATCTACCATAAAAATTAATATACAGGTTGCTCCATTTTTGGTCGCAACATAGGTTATACAGTGCATTTCTTTAATGTCCCCCCTCCCTTTTATTTTTTGAACGGATCAACTAAGAAAATTGAAATTTGGGATAATGAAACTAATGCATGATTACTATATTTTGGAGTAAAATTGGCAGATGAAAATTTCAAGATGGCGACTGGGCGCCATTCTACTAAAAACTCAAATATCATCTACTACTCTATACAGTGTGTCCACGAATGGGGTTGCCTACAGGAGAAAAATTTTTATTATTCATTTTACGACAAAGTCATTCTTTATAATTTTTTTTTTAAATTTCTTTTAAAAATGAAAATAACACTGAAAAATCCTAGATTGGATCTACAGGGTGTTGCCAAATTAAGAAAACATGAAAATACCTCTGATACCGCTGATTCAACCGAGCAGTCCATCCACCTGAGCGAGCGAGGTGACGACCGAACTCTTCAGGATAACAGGCGGGACGAGGCGAAAAGTCTTGGGGGCAATCAGGCGAATACACTAAGGCGAAGTGCCAGGTTACGCTCTTAAAGAGAATGTCCGATGATTGGGTCGAATAAAGCGGAAAGTTGGGCGGCAACTTTGGAGTTGGCGAATAACGTTGGTGAAAAACGTTAGCGGGAAACTTAAACTTAGTGGCGTTAACCAAGGTGGGCGAATGGTGTGCGATGTCGATGAGATTCCCGAACGGCGTTGGTTGAGTCTTATCGATGGCAAAAGAGTGCACGAAAGACGAACGAGGGCGTTGGCGAATACTTACAAACTAGGCGGCTAACAGGATGACAGGCAGCTAACTGGAGGAAGACGAGAATTGACCGTAGACGAGGAAGGAGGCGAACAAATACAAACCAGGTGATTTAGACGGGCGCTGGTGTTGGTGATAAAATGGTTAACAAACAACTGGATGCATCGTATCGAAAGCAAAATATCTGGCGAGATATTCATCGAGGAGATGAAAGGCGTTAAAGAGTACAAACGGTGTAAAACTATCGAGGCGGTCGATTTGTTAAAACCATATCATTCGATTAATCAGGTAGATTAGGAATGCAATAGGCGAGCATTTCAGGCAAATTACTTGGACCAATTTGGCGAGTATGGCGAATATACAGGGTGACCCAGGGTCGCGTTAAAGTCCCATAACTTTTTACCTAATTGAGATATCGACTTGATTTTTTTTTCAAAAGGTAGGTACAATAATACTGCGTATTATTAAAATAGTTTCGTCTATATACAGGGTGGCTTAGTATTAGAAATTCACTAAAGTTACCTTTTTTTTAATGGAACCCCCTGTATATTATAACATTTTTGAATTCTTTAGTGAATTTTAGTGTGACTTTATGTACCATACATTGTACCTAAAACCAATCGTTTAGTGGCAATTCGACATTTTCGAAAAAAGTGGAGGTTTGAAAAAAAAATGAATATTGCCGCTTTTGTAAAACTTGGAAGGCCGTGACTCTGGATTATTAGTAAACATGAAATGTACTACTGTGTGACAGGGATTCAGAATTGAATACTGTTTGTGTTCTTAGATATCGATACGCCAATTTACAAAATTTCAATTAAAGGTAACTTGATTTTTTTAAATGAAACTACTTATTTTTTTGTACACCATCTTGTAGGAAATTTTATTGCCTTTCTAACGATATAATATTGTCAATATTTTTACCTGCTAGTTTTCTCTTAATTCCGGAATTTCTTATAATTCGCGGTAATTTAGTAGTATTCGCGGTAGTTAGCTGTTGTTGGCCTAACACTATAGACATTGTCCTTAACAAATCCCCATAGGAAAAAATCAATTGGTGTCAAATCGCGGGAACGGGCAGGCCAACAACAGCTAACGACATGAAGATCCGGATAAGAGACGCTTTTCGATCAATTGATTAAAACATGCTAACGCGCTTTAAAAATTAGTTTTTAAGAAGACGTAATCGAACATAATAGCAATATCTTTGAGCGTCTACTGTAAGAAAAATTATTGTGCTATCAAAAAAAACTGTTCTTTACATTATTTCTTGTACATTATCATTATCTCCCTATAATCAAATAAATTGTAGTTGATTGATTGATCTTTATACTTTTTTTATAACTCACTATTTTTTATAAAATGTTTGTTTTATTTTAATTTAATTTACAATATTGAGCCACTTTGAACAGTACTATTGAAAATTGAAAATTACCGCGAATTATAAGAAATTCCGGAATTAAGAGAAAACTAGCAGGTAAAAATATTGACAATGTTATATCGTTAGAAAGGCAATAAAATTTCCTATAAGATGGTGTACAAAAAAGTAGGTAGTTTCATTTAAAAAAATCAAGTTACCTTTAATTGAAATTTTGTAAATTGACGTATCGATATCTAAGAACACAAACAGTATTCAATTCTGAATCCCTGTCACACAGTAGTACATTTCATGTTTACTAATAACCCAGAGTCACGGTCTTCTAAGTTTTACAAAAGCGGCAATATTCATTTTTTTTCAAACCTCTACTTTTTTCGAAAATTTCGAATTGCCACTAAACGATTGGTTTTAGGTACAATGTATGGTACATAAAGTCACACTAAAATTCACTAAAGAATTCAAAAATGTTATAATATACAGGGGGTTCCATTAAAAAAAAGGTAACTTTAGTGAATTTCTAATACTAAGCCACCCTGTATATAGACGAAACTATTTTAATAATACGCAGTATTATTGTACCTACCTTTTGAAAAAAAAATCAAGTCGATATCTCAATTAGGTAAAAAGTTATGGGACTTTAACGCGACCCTGGGTCACCCTGTACTAGGTGTACTAGACGAGAGTTCAGGCGAATTAACTTGACACACACTTGACGAAATTGGCGAGACAAATTAGGTGAATGTATTCGGCAAATTAGGCGTATTAGGCGTATTAGGCGTACCAGGCGAAAACCTTAGACGAATTAAGCAGACGAGTTTGGCGATTTTGGCGAGTGAATGCATAGACGAATGCATGGGCGGAGTTTGGTAAATTAATGAGAACATTTAATTCTGCAGGATGGCCAAGTGAAATGCCCAAAATTTGCGAAAACAGGTTTCTTATACGGCGATAGGAAATCTCGAATAGATTAGTCAGTGTGGCCGGCGAATGCGGCTTAGGCGAGTAAGCGCGCGTGGCAAGGGGAGGTTGGGAGGACAGTGTCAAGCCGGCGTTGGCGTGGTGAACTACAATTCGGTGAACGGCGAATATCGGCGACCTATTAATGGCGATTATTGGTGTTGTGATAATAAAGTGTTTTTGAGAAAACCCCGGCGTTTCAGAAGTATAACACCGGAAAAAAAACTAGCACAACTGACGGGAGCAATAAAAAACGCACAGAGAGTCGCTTAACTAACTGGCACTCAAAAAATAATCAGAAATCAACCTTATTGGTGGAACGAGAACATTAACGAAAAAAGAAAAAACACCAACAGGGCTAGAAGACTTCTGACTAGAAGAAAGCGGAAAGAGGGACTTGGACCGGAACAACGAAAGGCGCTAGAAGAAGCATATGTGAGTGCGAGGAAAGAGTACGCTAAAGAAATAAATAAGTCGAAGAGGGAATGCTGGAGAGAACGCTGTAAGGAGATTGATAACGATGTATGGGGGAGTGGGTACAAAATCGCTACAAGAAACTTAAAAAAAATCCGACCAACTATACGAACTTAGTCTGATAAGAAAGAAAGAGATAATTAACGAATTATTTCCGAATTGGCACGAGAAGATAAGTCCGGGAGAAAGAACAGATGAATATGAAAATTTCACTATGGAAGAACTTACACAATCAGCAAGCAAACTGAAGAACGGTAAATCACCTGGACCTGATGGCATTATGGCGGAAACTATCAAAATAGCTATTTAAGTGATACCAGCAGAGATATTAAGGATGTTCAACGAAATTCTCAAAAAACAAAAAATCCCGGCAAAGTGGAAAAAAGCCAAACTGGTACTTATACCAAAAGGCAGTGCAGAAGAAGCTAAATATAGGTCGATATGTCTGCTGGACACACTTAGCAAACTATTTGAGCAGTTAATCAAGACCAGAATCGAAGAAATAGTCAACCTGTCACCGAGCCAGTACGGCTTTAGGAGGGGGAAATCTACCATAGAAGCATTAGAGGAAATCCTAAAGGTAAATCGTGGAAGATGGGCAGCGCTGATATGTGTCGATATTAAAAACGCTTTCAACACCGCCAAGTGGGGACTTATCCTGAAAAAATTAGAAGAACAGAAGGTGCCAGAATATCTAATAAACCTAATAAGGAGCTATTTCAATGGGAGGACAGTATCAATCCAAGGATATATCAAACAGGTCTTTCAGAGGGTTCCACAGGGGTCGGTCATAGGGCCGACACTATGGAACATACTGTACGATGAGGTCCTACAAATGGACCTACCAGATGGATGCAGAACTGTCGCATATGCCGACGCCTGAGCTTAGTAGTAGAGGCAGAAACCAAAGTAGAGCTAATATAAAAAGCTAACACCGCTTTAAAGTGGATAGAGATCTGGATAAGCAGGAACCAGTTAACAATGGCCCCAGAAAAAACGGAGGCGGCTATACTGAAGGGGAAAAGGAATAGAGAAGACATCACTTTCAAAATTTGTAAAAGTTCAATCAGTCCAAAAAAATGGGTAAAATGTCTCGGCGTATACATTGATGATAGACTCATCTTTAACCAACATATGAGGAGCACCGTGGAAAAATCGTATAATTCATATGTAGCTCTTTCGAAATTGATGCCGAATATAGGAGGTCCTTCAACAGAAAAAAGGACCATGCTTGGCTCGGTTGTACACTCCATACTTCTATATGGAGCCCCAATCTGGCACCGCGTGGCTAACACAAGAAAATACGGAGGTATGCTAAGGAGTATATAAAGGAAAATGATCATCAGGATAATAAATGCCTATAGAACGGTATCAAGCGAAGCGGCCAATGCGATAGCGGGCATCCCACCCATAGAGTTATTAATCGATGAGAGAGTAAAAATTCAAAAGAGGAAAAAACAGAAACAGCTAACGGACGAAATAAGGAAAGAGGAAAGGAATTTAACAATGGAGAAATGGCAAAATCAATGGGCAGAAGAATCGGGAAAGGCCACATGGACGAGGAGAATAATTCCAGATATTAGGAAATGGTGCGAGTGTAAACACCGTCATGTCGATTACTACACGACACAGGTGCTAACAGGGCACGGATGCTTCAAGAACTACCTACAAAGGTTTGGGCGAAGAGAGGATAGCAGTTGTGTATACTGTGGGGTTGCAGACTGTGGAACACAGCCTGCTGAAATGTCCAAGGTGGAGTGGCGCAAGAACGGAAGTGAAGGAAGAGTTGGAAGAAGGAAGTACAATTAAGAAGATCCTGGAAAATATGATAGACAGTGCGGAAGTTTGGGGGAAGATCCAAAAGTTTATTAAAGGTGTTGTGAAAGAAAAGGAAACGGAGGAAAGAACAATGCAGGCTATAAACTAAAGGAACCAAGTGTCTGCTGAAAAATGTCATTCGACGGTACCGGCAGTCATGATGGTGGAGAAGACGGTAGAGGAGTTTTTAGTGGGTATTATGCGCCTTAGAGTCCCACACTACCCCCCGCCGACCAATGAATCTATGGCTCCTTTAGCATTTTAAATATATGCAGGGTGTCTACTATAAAAATCGCCAAACTTCAGGAGGTGATTATACAAGTAATTTTGAACAAAAAATGTCCTATAACACTTTTTCGAAAAGTCGATAGTTTCTCTTTTATTTAACATTTCATTGTTTTAAATTTTTTTTGGTATTTTCCAAAAAGACCAAAATATCACATTTATAGGTATAGTCACATTAATTTTGATCATATATCGTAAAAGTGCATTAAATTTGTTATAAAAAAAGTATTTATCAGAATTAAAAAAAATCAATACCGGGTGTTATAAAGATTTAATTGTTATGAATATGAAATAAACAAAATTAAATGTATCTTTTAATGGTCGTAAAGCCAATAAGTTTATAAAATTCATAAGTTTTTTTTTTAGTAAAAACTACTGCATTTAATAAGTTTTTAAGAGGTATACTCAGATATTGAGTAACATTTTTTTTGTAGAAATTTTGAATGTATACTTATGTCATAAAATATAAAGTTGTTCAAACAAGAATATCCCGAAAATAAAAATCTACAAAAAATTAATTAGTGATTCTGTATAAAAAAAAAGAAAGAAATGTGAAGAAAATGCCTAAATTTGCCTTAAAATCTTTCATAAGCGTGTTACAGGAAGATACAGGTCTTTAAAAGTGTAACCGGAAAACCCTCATGCTACTTTAGTGTCACATTTTCAGCACGATTTTATAGTGAATGTGTGGTTGGGATTATTTAACGGCCATCTGTTAGGGCCAGTAATACTACCAAATCGCCTTAATTCTAATGAGTTTTAAATTTATTAAACAACCATCTATTTGACATACTCGAAGGAATGCCCATAGCTGTTAGACAGGAAATTTGGTTCCAAATGGATGGTTGTCCTGCTCATAATGGCAGAATTATTATAAACTGCATAAATCAATACTTAGGGGAGAAATGGATTGGCAGGTACGATCTAATAAGGTGGCCACCTAGAAGTCCTGACCTGACACTCCTTGATTTTTTACGTTTGGGCGACATTAAAATCTAATGTCTATAAAATTAATATTAATTCTCGAGAAGAATTAATTGATAGAATAAGAGTTTTAAGTTTTTCTAGAATAAAAGTTTTTTTTGATAGATTTAACTTAAATTTGTTTTAGTGAAAATTTAGTATTGTTGTTGTTGTTGTAAAATTTATTAATGAATATTGATTTATTTTTGTAGTTTTAGTACTCGATAGAGGAACTATCAACTTTTTGAAAAAGTGATACATGACAATTTTTTGTTCGAAATTACTTGTATAATCACCTCCAGAAGTTTGGCGGTTTTTATAGTAGACACCCTGTATATATGCATAATAAATAAATAAATATAAAAAAATTATTCAAAATTCACAAGATATCAAGAGTAAAAAGGAATGCTGGATGCTGGGTAAATGGTATATGGATCTAGCCCAATAAAGGACGAAAAAGAAGAAGAAGAAAAGGATAGATTCTTTTTTTAGGTAATATGTTGCCAATAAAAAAGCAAATACGAATTATTTGCGGTGTTGCTCTCCTTTGCTAAGGAGACCTTAAAAGTTGATGGTGCAAACGAAATGAACGTATTCTCTCCTTAAGTAAATGTTGGTGCAAACGTTGTAAAATTGTTTGCAATATAAGCTAGCAGTGAATCAAAGACAAGTTCCATTAGACGCTTATTAAAAAATATAGAAAGAGTGATATTGTGGGATTGCAACTTTCCCGCATTTGGAACGCATTTGGAGTAACTTCGTATGCGCAATTTAAATTTGAATGTTCGCGAATGGAAAAAATTCTCTTTAGGATTAGTTCAAGATAAAAAATCCCGCGTGTAATATATTGAATAAAATATATGCTTAAATAAACATAAAATATTTATTATAATATTTAACAGATAGTTATATTAACAACACAAATATTAACAAATTTTAACGAATTGATATTGTTTAAAGTGGTACAAATAAATTTCTACATTGTTGCTACGACCGCATATGTGGCAACTCCACATTGATTTTTATTGTTTCTGGACATCAAAATGTAACCATCCATTCCCCAATCGGTTCCCCATGAATTTTTAACAATCCAATAATCTTTTCCATTTTTACTGCCATATCCAACAGCCAATACACCATGATCCAATGATTGTCTATCACTTTCACAGGAATCGTCATCAAATACACCTGTTAAATTGTAAATCGTCTTATTATTAATATATCGTTCGAGAAAGTATAAGAAAAAAAGCATTTACCTGAAGTATACAATTGGAAATTATAAGTTGCATCAATTCCAATCGATACAGGTCCAATCAATGCAACTTTTTCTTGTAGGTCTTGTTCATCACCAATTGCTACTCTTGTAAATGATGTAATTTTCACAGCTACATCAGATTTGTTAAATTTACACATGTCATCTATTGCTTCATAAGGATAATCCTTTTCGGACATAATTCCGTTTTTTTCTATATATTCAAGTGCGTTTATCATTAATCCTCCTTCACATCCATCATCTTGTTTGTCACAATCCACCAAATTTTGTTCGCTTAGAGAAACCAATTTGCCAGTTTTTCTGTAATTTGCTCCTTCAACTGTTCCCGTCTGTTAAAAATCAATTTAATATTTAATAATATTTTATGTTTGTAATAATAAAATAACATACAGTACTGAAGCTCCAACATGATCCGCAGGCTAATTGATTTTTGATTTCTGTTACAGCCCCCATTTTTCTCCAATCAATTTCGTTAGGAAGTTCACCTTCGTAATCCAATTTAGTAGGAATGATTTCTTTATCTTCCGTCCTTTCACTCTTAGATAATTTCATCATATCTTTAAATTCTTGAGGTGTAAGATCAGCAAATACAGTAACTCCCATTCTGTATGATGAAATGCCTTGCTCTTCTTTTGCATTATGAGTTTCAATTCTGCGTAAGTTTGATTGGAAGATCGAGAATCGTTTCGTTTCTTCTAAAGCGGTTTTGTACACTTTCTTGTTTGTAGACTAACAAAAATTTAGTTACACTTTATTACCGCTAAAAAAATCTCCTTTAAATTACTTACTTTAAAATTGAGCCATTCCTCTTTATCGGTAAGTGCATAGGCAACGAACACGTTTGCCAAAAGTAATGTAATTATCAGTTTCATCTAGAAATTTGATTAATTCATAGATAAGTAATCGATTTAAAGTGATAAAAATAATTGTGAGAGTACTTACGTTTTTTTCTTTCTTTATAACTTGAAGGTAGTTGGAAATGTATTGTTTCGAAGTGCTGTTGAGACTATGAAATGTATTTCCGAAATGAGCCTTTTTATATTGGATAAATCTTATTTTTTTTGATATTAGGAAATTACATATTTCTTAATAACATTGTAAAATAATTGTATCTTTAAATCTGGAGTACCTATATTGTTTGTCAACAAATATAAATAACGATGTGTTTTTAATATGTACACCTTACATTTTGAAAATTATTTATTTTTATCAGATTTAATTTATAAATCATTCTTTGCAAAATTGATTATTTGCTGTCTTGTAATTATATTTATTCGAAAAATATTATTTATCGATAAAATTGTATAAATATTTGTATTTATTTAAGGAAAATAGTGATTTCCAATTACTTATAATATTCTGATGAGATTTGACAAAATGCATAGACATTTCAAATAGTTGTAATAAAGTTGTGATAATGGCAAATCTAGTAAAATATCAATTGCAACATTGAAATCAAGAAGATCTTATCAAAATTTCGTAGCGAATTACGAACTGTCAAGAACTGTGTAGAACTCCCCAGAATCATTTAAATTGCTTGAAGACTAATAAAAATTGTCAGCAACAGCAGCAGTGTTTTAGGAAGTGTCGACGTTTTACCAGTGCCAGTGTAAGTATATTGTTATTTTTAAATTTACGCGAATAATAGCCATTCTTTAAGAAAAATCCTGCTTGTTCTGAAACCACTTAAAATAACGTTATTTTCTTGATTTTTTATACAGGGTTTTCAATTTTTTTAAAAACTTAAAAATGGACCAAGAGTAAACTACCCTTATTTTAGACGTTATCGAAAAATATTATTTAGAAATATTCTTTGAAATTACAGAAAAGCTTAAATATTAAATTTTAGTTTATTTGCGGAAAACAAAATAGTTTATAAATCAAATTTAATAAGAAAAACAACACACAAAAAAATCTTAAATAGAATTAACAGCAAGTTGACATAAACCAACTCGTTTGTTTTGTTGACATAACTAATATCATACATGATTATCGTTAAAATTGAATTGCCTACCTATTTTCAGCAAATATACTAAAATTTCATATTAAGGCTTTTTTTGTCATTTTAAACAATATTTCTAAATAATATTTTTCGATAACGTCTAAAATAAGGGTAGTATACTCTTGGAACATTTTTAAATTAAAAAAAATGAACACCCTGTATATGTTAGTATGTTTCTTCTTAAAAAATAAAACTTATTTAAAAATAGTACGTAGTCTTAGTAATTTATAATCCCAAACTAAGCTAACTAAAATAAAGAACTAAAATAATTAAGAATATTTCGATGATTATTCCCTTTGAGAATTGCTATTTAAAAAAATATTTTTTTTATATTAAGAACCATTTCATTAAGGTTAACAAATAATGTTTAATGTTAAAAATATATCCTTAATGCTGAAAAACATTTCGTTAATGTTAAGAAACATGTCTTTAAAGTTAAGAAATATGTCTTTAACGTCAAGAAATGCTTCTGTAATGATAAGATATATTTGTTTGAGATTAATAAATATGTCGTTTACGTTAAGAAAGGTTTCTGTAATAGAATATTTGTTTAAGGTTAAGATGTAATTTTTTAATATTAAGAAATATTTCTTTAAGGTTAAGAAATATGTTTTTAACGTTAAGAAATATTTGTTTGTGGTTAAGATATATTTCTTTAATGTTAAGAAATATTTGTTTGTGGTAAGGATATATTTCTTTTATGTTAAGAAATATTAGTTCATTTGAAAGTTAGCATACACAGGTACAGGGTGGTCCTCTAAGAACGGCTCTCGGCCATATCTCACAAACTAATTGTCGTAGAGACTTGCGGTAAAAAATCTTACGACTAAATCGGCCAAAAGAAAATGCTGGAAATAATTTTTAGGTCTCTAAAATGGCCGCTAGGGGGAATATCCGCCATCTTGATTTTTAAAAGTCATTTTTTTCAAAAATTTCCTAAATAAAGGTATCAAAAATGTGTTTTATTTTGATAGTTAAGATAATTTCGATAATTTTTTGTTACATATTTTTGACTCTATCTTTTAAAATAAAGTGGTGGGGGTGGTTTGAATATTTTGACAAATAAATGTTAATAACTTTTAAACGGCTAAACGGATTTTCAAAAAAATGAAATTGTTGAAAAGGGCTTTCTTTGGTCTATAATTAACACTATATAAGAAATTATTTTAATTGCTTGCTTGGCCGCAAGTTGGCGTTTTTCGACATTACTTCAAAATACATCAATTTTATCAAAAAATTTAAATGCAACGATATAACTTTTTCTTTGGAAAAAAATAGTCAAATAGTGCCAAACAAGCCTGTGAAAACCGCATCTCGATATCCCCTTCCTAACCTAAAATATATCTAAAAAAAGAAAAAAATCGAGAAAATGGGTAATTTTTGGTGCACTACCAATATAAAAGCCTCTAATTAGCGTTGTTCCATCCACAAAAATAATCAATTTATTAATAATCTTCAAGTATGATATTTAGAAACACCAAGCTAAGTAATATTCATTCAATAATTATTGGATTTCCCTTCTATACGCACTAGTTGAGAACAAAAGAAATAAGCATGCCGTGGAAAATAAATAATCTTTCTTTGTTCCACTCATAGAAATGACCATGTTGCAATCGGAAATGGAGCAAGTGTATATGTTGTATTTTTTACAGGAAAATGATATATAAATAGATAGGCAAATTTTATATTTTCGTGTGCTTAAATTACCAAGTAACAATTTATTTTAAAGAATAAATTACTAAAATTTTAGTTAGCACACCTATCACATTATTTTCAAAGCGATTCTCGTTTTTGCCTCTTATGATTAAAAAAAACTTTTCCACCCATTTAGGTTCAATAAAATTATATTTAGTACCTATCAATTATATTTATTAATTGCCTATATTGAATACATTCAATAACCTAAACTTTTGCTAATCCGGCTACTATTGACGATTCAAAGTCACATTCATTTTGACCTCTCACTATTCTAAAAAGACCCTTTTCTCCCCAGTCTTCATTCCAAGAGTTTGCTACAAGCCAGTAAGGAAGTTTGGAAGCTTCGTCGACTCCCCAACCCAAAACTCTAACCGCGTGAGCACTCTCCGAATCACCCGATACGTGTTGATAAACACCTAGTCAATATAAAATACTTTACAAAGGGTCTGTACCTTTCTGATTAAGAATATCTTACCGCTTTTGTAGTGAAGAAAGTCAGTATATACGTCGAATGTTGATTCAACTGGTCCGTTTTTCATTATTTCTTTTTGGATGTCTTTTACTGAATTAAAGAACTGCACGCCAGTTTCACCGTAAGTTTTTTCAGAATTGTACTCCAAACTTCTCACCGAACATTCCCTTTCACAAGCGGGTGTGTCGTAAACATCTTCTGGACACGGAAGGTATTTACCGTTAGTATGATGGTCGCAGTTTTTCATGGAGTAAGGTTTGCATCCCTGGTATAACAAATCAGGAAATGTAAACTCAAAATATAGCAACATTAAAATGAAATTACCTGTTCACTACCAAATAATCCTCCAGTAACAATACCCGTTCGGTGCCAATAATCAAAAGCTCTCTCTGGCGATCCTCCATCGCAACCATCTCCACAACCTTCACAGCAAGATAGAAGATCTAATGCTGAAACAGGTACGGTGAGATTTCCATTTGATTGGATGCATCTTCTATCACTCATCACTGATGCTGCTGCTACAGCCTAAATAGAATTAAATATGTTAAATATTATTAAATTAAATGGCTAAGTTCTAACTCACCCAGCATGAACCACAATCAGATTGATCGACAATAGTACTAATAACGTCTTTGCATTGGTTAAAACTAGTACGAGCATCGAAAGATTCTGGAATGTCCATGTACTCACTATGAACAGTTGGTTTGTATTTAAGACTCAAATCTGATTTACGAGCTCCCAAAAGTTTTCTAATATCTCTCATAGTTGTTTCCTTGGGAAAGTTTCTAGCGGCTACCCAAGATGATTGTTTATTGTTAATTGAATCGATAAATTCGTCAGAAAATGGGTCAATTTTTCCAATTTCAAATGCAATTGCACTCGATATCAAACAAAGAACGGATAATACTATCTTCATTTTGGTATTTTTTCTGAAACTTGTTTTTTTGTAGATATACTATAGGTAATGACAAAAAATATATACCAAAATTTATATACCTTACCTTACTTAATAGAACTATAGATAAAATGAACTGCAATTATGTACTTCCGTTACAATTAAATTTATATACAAGTAATCGCCACTCACAAAAAACTGATAGGTAAAATCCCTATTCCAATATCTCGAGTGGCAAAATTTACATAAAAGATTTACGAGTGTTGATTGAAATTGAAATCACATTCAATTTTTTTATTTTGTTTACATATTTATCAAATGTTGGTATTTTTACAATTATTGGAAATTTTATTTGTTATCTATTCGATCATTAGGTTTAATACGTAATATAACCATGGTAAAACATATGACACACATAATTTGCTCTCAATAATGTACAGGGTGTCCGGATAAGGGTATGGAGCGGCTGTATCGACAGGGGTAAGGCCTAGATGTTTGAAAAAAAATCTTGATGACTAACGGCCGATTGCACCGACTTATTTTTATGGGGCCATTAATAAAGTAAACCTTAAATTTTAATGTTCCTTTAATTCTATCGAATTTGCACCGTAACCTTTTTGGAAAATTTTAAATGTGTCCTTTAAGTGCAGTGACAATATGACAACGTCGCACTTTATATACGAATTTCTTCTCTTTTAGCCGTTTCGTTGTTCAAGATTGACATTTCTTTTCCAATTTAAAAATATTATGGCTCAACCAAAAAAACGTATGAGATCCATTAATTTCACGCCTAGAGAACAAATGGCCGTATCCGCTCGTTTTCTCTTTTAAGCGAAGCTTAAACCCGCCAATGCTACTTTCGTATATGAAATGAAACGGCTCAAGTACCTAGGGCAACGACGCGCCATACAGAATAAGAGCCTAGCGCGCAAAGTAAAAATGCTACAGAAAAACGTAAATACGTTCGAAAAAATATTTAACAATTTGAACGAGGCAACCATATAAGGGTTTATCACAAGTCAATGCCGGAGATAATGTCAAAGAGGATGTCAAAGAAAGGAAGAAGATACTCAATGGAGGACAAAGCTCTAGCATTATTTTTGTATAAAAGAACAGGTAGAGGGTACAGATATTTATCTAAGTTATTCAGTTTACCTTCAAGAAAAACACTATCATCGGTTTTGCAAAAAAACTCCCATTTCATGTGGAATAAACGCCATTATTATGGACCATTTAAAACTGGCGGTTGGTAAACTAGGCAAGCTGGATAAATATTGTGTATTAATGTTTGACGAAATGTCAATTGGTACCTTAATAATAAGACCTTCTGACATTAGAAAAACAGACGGCTTGGAATAAAAAATCACAAATATGAGTAACATGTATATTAAAATTGTAATATACAACAAAGTAGAACTTAGAAACATGTATAAAAAAGTTTTACAAAAAAAAACATATATTCTTAAAATTAAAAAGAATTAAAAATAACTTACAAACTAGAAATCAAATTTACTTTCAGAGACTAGTTCACTGTAGTAGACTAGTACACTGTATAAATAAAACATCTTTCCTTAAAATTAAACAAAAAAAAATGAAAAGTAGGTAACTTACAATCTAAACAAAAACTTGAAATCAAAAAAGCTTATAGCTTTGCGGTCATTTGATAACCTGTGCAGATGAAAGCTATAAATATTATCTGTCTTTTATGCCCGTATTCGCCGTATACAAATGAGCGAAGCTTAAGGGTTAATGCACCGGGTCGTATGCACCGTATCCACAAACGTTTTTAAGCTCGCTTAACTTTAAGCGACCAATATCGGCGGCTTTATAAATAAAGCCAGGCTTATTTGGAGATAATAACCTCACATTTTATTCTTTGTTTTGTTTTTTGTCAATATTTGTAAATTTGTCGAATAATGATAGAAATCGAAGACGAAATTATGCTGGAAGACGATAATGATATCTTAGAAATTATCGATTTTGGATTTCCTCGAAGAATTTTTAGGAGGCCCAACTATTTTGAGGAAATGGACGATATAGGCTTCTATAGAAGGTTCAGACTCACCAAACCGACAGCACTATATGTTCTAGAGCTCATATAGAAGATGCTTTGGAATTCCAAAACGATTTGTACTCACAAGTAGAATCTTATTAATAGGTGGTTAGTTGGATCTTACTTTGCAATATAGTACGCTATGAATTAATTGTTCAAAAAAATTAGGTATATACCTATTTAAAAACCAATAAATTATGTTCATTAGAAATAAAATAATCTTCTTATAGAAATAATAACATAACACCTATAAATCAATTGCTGAGCGCCCTTATATTCTATGCCAGTGATGGTCATCAAATCAACATAGGTGTCATTTAGGGTCATCAAAAAAGTTTCAGAAGCCATTGCTAGTAAAAGAAATATATTTATTAAAATGCCGGCAACACATATTGAACACATATTGAAAAAATATCTTCCAGACTAATTTTAATCGAGTAGCTGGCTTTCCGCGTGTAATTGGCTGCGTTGATGGCACCCATGTGAAAATTCGATCGCCAGATAAGGAGGCTAATTCATTCTCTAGCAATATCTTATTTAAATTATGTTAAATTGTTCTCATATTTCTTGTTTGGTTTATTAATAAGAAATTGAAGAAAATTGAATTAATCTTATAGGTGGAGAAGATGGAGAGATATTTAGGAATAGAAAATCATATTTCTCCATAAATGTGCAAGTGGTATGTAATAGTGATCTTCAAATAATTAATATAGTATCCAGATGGCCAGGGTCAGCCCATGACTCTACCATTTTTAGCCATAGCAGGCTCAGGACTAGATTTGAGGCTGGGGAATTTGGCACAGGCATTCTTCTAGGTATGTATCGGGAAAATTGCTAGCGTAAATCTAATAATAAATATTTTATAATTTCATTTAATAGGAAAAAAATATATAGGAATTTTTAGTAATATTTTTGCACCTATACTAGTAGTATTTGTGGGATACCCTGCATATGTTTCCCTTCCTTGTGAATACTTCCATCAACTATACCATTCTATATTAATTTGTAGGCGATAGTGGGTATCCATTGAAATTCTACTTACTTACACCACTAGCAAATCCTAACACAAGGGCTCAATAACTCTACAATGAATCGCACATTCGCACTAGAAATGCAGTAGAACGAACCATAGGTGTGTGGAAACGAAGATTTCCCTGTTTATCCTATGGATTAAGATGCAAATTTGAAACTGGTTTGGTGGTAGTAGTAGCTACAGCAATACTTCATAACATTGCTAGAGTAATGCATGATGCTGATCCCCCACCTCCAGAAGGAATTGATATGGAGGAATTCGAATATTTAGTTATAAGAATATTTAGTAATAACAAGCAGACATACCTCCAATTAATCCACAGCAAGATATGTTGTATGATTTTAGAACTGAAATTATAGACAATTACTTTACAAATCTGTAAATAAATGTTTTTGAAGTACATAGGTAGTGATATTTTATATTGAAATTTCAAAAGAAACTGAGTTTCCAAGTCGAATATGGAGGAAATACATTTGACAATCAAATAAGAATACACTTATTTATTTGTACTTAAGTGATATATTACAACTTACTAAACTTATATGTATCAACTTACTAAATAATCTTAATTCTCTATTCTAAATTTTTCTTCTTTAATAGTAACTCTGTTTCTAATACCTCTATTTCTAATTCTCTTTTTCTTATTAAAAGAGCATTTTCTTGGTCCATATGATTCAACTGCTTCTCAAGTATCTTTTTAGTAGTATTAGTATCTTTTTAGTAGTCTTTTTCGTAGTATTTTTTGCCTATCTCCGAAGATGTTAAGCTTTTGACTACAGTTTTTGGTCTTCTACGGCTCATTGGTGTAGATCTTGAACTGCCAGGCACCTGTAAAAATCTATCATGTACAAGTAATTACGAACTTCTTAGTGCTTGGATTGCAACTTGATAATTTCATATTAAGTATATATTATAGAATAGCTCTTAGCAACATGTATTGAAATATTGTTACATTTTCTTTGGTTTCGTCTTTTTTAAAAGTTGTGAAATTTTTCAGTATAGCTGAGCTGGTGGGAAGTTGTTGTTTAGCTGCATTGTGCTTTCTCCAATTAGCATCATCTTCCTTTGCAGCCATGGATTGATTGCTTTCGACAATTGGCTAGAAAGTATTTTTTTGTTATCAAAAAAGCAAAACAAAAAAGTCAATTCAACTTACCAGAAATGTCTCCCTTCCTGGGCAGGTTTGTGTGTTTTCTGCTGTATTCTCATTTACAATACGAAATTCCAATTCATTACCTTCATCAGGATCTGCACATACAATAGAGCTTTCATCTGCATCATCATCATATTTGTTTTCAAAACCCACCAATGTATGTTTATTTAAAATCGACATTAGAAGATCATCTGTCTCACCTCTTTTAATTTTTTATGGTGGACCTCTGCCAGTGAGAGTTACTTCCCTCTTTTCATTAGCCAAAGATTTCCGAAGCTCTTTTTTTCGATTTTCGTAGCATTTCTTCAAAGAAGCAATACTGCGTAATATTCCAATGGATAAACTAGCGTTGAAGTCGTTGGTGATCTGCTGCCATGTCTTTTCCTTTTTCTCTACAGAAGGCCTATCGGTTTTCTTATCCTCTATTATGGATGAATATTTATGCGCTATAATTCGTAATAAGTGGAACTTCTCCGAAGCAGTAAAGTTATGACCTCTTACTTTTCCACTCATTTCTCTATAAATATGAAAATTAAAAATTCAGGCGTAGATAACAATAATATGTACTTATCACGATCAGTACTAAAAAAATATCAAACAATTATTTTCACAATAATGTAACAACTACTTTCAAATTTAAAATTCAAAACATTGACACTTTTCACTGGTCACATAAAATATTTAATTTCCCTAAAAAATACAACGTTGCCAAGTTAATTTAACGTTTGACTAAGCCCCGCTTATTATTTTGCGGTACATAACGCAAACATTTAAGCTTGGCTTTATTTTTAAGCGGGCTTAAGCAAGCTTCGCTTAAGGCAGAAAACGGCGAATACGGGAATAAGACTTCTGATAATTTTAATTATATTCTACTATTCTATTATAACGTGGCAAGATTATATTTTTGTTTATTAGGGAACTTGAGTAGAAACTTTGTAGTATTTGTTGTGTGTTTTGTCCATTTTTCGACTTCGGCGAAATTGATATGGATGATTGCCCGGGCGATGATCCAGATTATTTTATATTGAAAATGATATTGAATTAATAGATATCATCCAAGTAGGGCTACCAAGGATAATTCACGTGAGATCCAATTATTATGAATCTATGGCTCCTTTAGCATTTTAAATATACAGTATGTACGAACTGATCCGCTGCAAGCATATAATGAGAATAATGAGATAGCTAATTTAACTTTTGCTATGTAAGGAATAAAGAGAACATACGAAATAGTCACGCCCGCTATCCCCGCTATTCGCTAGTGAACGAAGCGAAGCGAATTGACGAATTCTAATATCGGCCGGCAACCGATAAACAAGTTTCTGTTCTTTACTATCTTATAGTATTGATTGAGATTCTAATTCTAACGCTTGCAGCGGAAGAATTCGTACACTCTGTATGCAGGTTATCTACTATAAAAATCGCCAATCTTCAGGAGGTGATTACACAAGTAATTTTAAACAAAAAATGTCCTATAACGCTTTTTCGAAAAGTCGATAGTTTCTCTTTTATTTAACATTTCATTGTTTTAAATTTTTTTTTAGTATTTTCCAAAAAGACCAAAGTATCACATTTATAGATATAGTCACATTAATTTTGATCATATATCGTAAAAGTGCATTAAATTTGTAAAATAAAAAAAGTATTTATCAGAATTAAAAAAAAAATCAATACCGGGTGTTATAAAAGATTTAATTGTTATGAATATGAAATGAACAAAATTATATGTATCTTTTAATGGTCGTAAAGCCAACAAGTTTATAAAATTCATAAGTTTTTTTTTAGTAAAAACTACTGCATTTAATAAGTTTTTAAGAGGTATACTCAGATATTGAGTAAAATTTTTTTGTAGAAATTTTAAAGGTATATGTTATAAAATATAAAGTTGTTCAAACAAGAATATCCCGAAAATAAAAATCTACAAAAAATTAATTAGTGATTTTGTATAAAAAAAATGAAAGAAATGTGAAGAAAATGACTAAATTTGCCTTAAAATCTTTCATAAGCGTGTTACAGGAAGATACAGGTCTTTAAAAGCGGAGAGGTCGAGTTGTCACCCGAATTCTAACCGGTCAGTTCTTATGGGTCGAGTTGTCACCCGTTACCTGGGGTAGGAACATCAGGATGCTATTAGGTTTTCGATTAATCCTACTTCGTTCAAAATTCTTAAATATTTTTTGAACGTAACCAACTTTTGTTTTTTTTTTATTTAGGTAGATACATTAAATATTTTTTGAACTTTACATAAATATTTTATAAGATCAATATGATTCTGAAAATATTAAAATTTAAATAAACTCAAATTTCCTTTTACTTACATGTATGTAGAATTTATTTAATGAACAAACGCAAACGCAAACATAAATTTGAAAATCTAAAAGAACATTTAAAAATTTATGTACATTAGGGTGAGGCGTATAAAACGATTGATTACTTGTCGCATGGAACGATTTACATGCATTTGTGGTTCGTTAAGGACTGTTAATGTACGTTTCCACTAAATAATCACAAAATTTTGTAACCTTATTGCAATTTGGTTTTATCTCTAAAAGTTCCAATGCAAAACGGTGTCAGCAAAACATCCACCAACTATTTCTAACCCAAAATCAAAAAACCCACGATTATAAAGCAATTAGACCCTTATAATCTGCATCGAACGGATAACAATAGACGGGTGACAACTCGGACATGACCTTTTTTCGCACAGGTAAAATTTTGAAATTTGGGTGACAACTCGGACCTGTCCGATTTTTTTAACTCTGATAAATACTTTTTTTATAGCAAATTTAATGCACTTTTACGGTGTATGATCAAAATTAATGTGACTATACGAATAAATGTGATATTTCGGCCTTTTTGGAAAAAATCAAAAAAAAAATTTAAATAATGAAATGTTAAATAGAAGAGAAACTATCGACTTTTCGAAAAAGTGTTATAGGACATTTTTTGTTCAAAATTACTTGTATAATCACCTCCTGAAGTTTGGCGGTTTTTATAGTAGACACCCTGTATAACGGCCGATTTCAAAAGGTTACTTAAAGATTAAATACTAATAAAAATGTATAAGAACAGCCATGCGAATACGGATCGAAACATTTAAATAGAAGTTTACTAAACTCATGATGGATCTTTAAATATCTCGTGTTTGTCCAAGACGTTGAATGTGTAACAAATTCCTTCGTCGGTGATTATGGGCCTCAACCAGGTCAGGCAATCTTTTCCTTCGAGTTTGAAGCCGAAGTATTCGCAACTTTGGAACGGAAACATTCCTTCACTGATCTGCGAGAAAGGTAATTTATATACACTGTGTTATTTATAAGATGTGACATAGGGATTCCTGTACAAATGTGTCAAAAGCAAGCTAACTTTTTTACCAAATAACGTTCGTAAAAAATAATGACAGATTTGAAAAGATCGTCAAAAAAGTCGAAATGGACATTAAATTTTATTAAATTCGTTCTGGTTTAATAAAAAAGTGTATAATTAAGTTATCTCTTATTTCCCCTCTTATTTCCCCACATGCTTGGACCGATTTAATTGGGCCACCCTGTATAATACGGGATAAAAACTATTACTTACCTTCACATTACTTTCGGCGTTAAATTCAATTGAAATATTCGCCCAAGCTTTGGGGTGTTTATATTGGAGTAAAAATACTATTTTTTGACGTAAAAATGACAGTTGAAACTTTCAGAAACGTTCAGAATTAATTCTTAAATGTATTAATATGCCCGGGAGACTAAATTGGTCTTCACGTGAATACGCGTTATTAAAACGTTTCCAAATTTGGGGGTTGACTTAAGGATGAAATTACCTTTAAAACGAGGTGTCACTTGACCCCTCTTCCCATTAGAAAAAAAGATTCAAAATGGCGCCTAACTGTCATTTTGAAAGTTTCAACTGTCATTTTTACGTCAAAAAATAGTATTTTTACTCCAATATAAACACCCCAAATTGCGCGACAAAAGCTCTTACAATTCAAGTAGGTGTCATCATTCTTCTAGATGTATTCTACGACATAATGGAATATGTTCGTAAAGAATCAGAGAACCAATTCTCTTTAAGTAGTATTTTTAATGGCACTGTGTGGAAAAAAATAAAACAGAATGTCGGGGACAGATTGTATTTATCACTTTTCACAAAATTTATTTCACGCCTAGAAAATATATTTTGTGGGCTTTATTTCATTCGTCTGATAGAACCGAATTCGGAAATGCTCCAATTTTATCTAAAAATTTCAAGCAAATTCAAATTTTTTGAAGAATCATGGTGTTGAAATTGTAATTAATAATAAAGCCCAAATAGTATATTTCACTTTGTTACTTGTTCTTGGATATAATTTAGGTGTAAATTCTTTAACCGGAATGAATGAATGTTTTTCTTCTAGTTACTTTTGCAGGGTATGTTATTCTTCTAAACAGGATTTTGAGAAATTATGTACAGAAATACCAGATTTATTAAGATGTGGAACTCGCTACCCAGAGCATGTTTTAAATAAGTCATATGGAATTAAAGAATATTGTTTATTTAATTAGTTACGCTTTTTTCATACATATGAACGTAGTCCATATACATATCCGTTCATACATATCAAGCATGATTTACTTGAAGGAGTTTGTCGCTACGATATGGCTAGGATATTATATAGATTTATTTTTGACAACAAATATTTTTTATTATCTCTAACTTAATAACCGTATAAAATATTTTGACTATAAGCAAAAAATTGATCATGGTAACAGAATTCCACTTATTTCAAGCAGTCAAATAAAGAAAAAATGTATTATAATGTCTGCATCAGAGATGCTATGTTAAATATTTTCCATTTTTATAAATTTATAATTTTATAAATCTATAAATATAACTTCTATAAATTTGGGGCCTGGTTCCATACCGATAATTTAATAGATTGTTACGAGGTTAATTGGTTAAAAATAAATGGAATATATTATAAAAAGCATTGTGTCCTAGAAATTCCAAAAAATATGGTTAACTTAAATTAGGCATTGTGAAACAAATTCTACGCACTCAAATGGGAAATACATATTTTCTATGTGATATTCAAAAGTACGAAAGTATTCCTTTTTTAAAAGCATTTGAACTATTCCCTAAACGTAAATGTTACCAAATTTATGTGATATTAATGCCCGTATTCTCCGTTTTCTGCCTTAAGCGAAGCTTGCTTAAGCCCGCTTAAAAATAAAGCCAAGCTTAAATGTTTGCGTTATGTACCGCAAAATAATAAGCGGGGCTTAGCCAAACGTTAAATTAACTTGGCAACGTTGTATTTTTTAGGGAAATTAAATATTTTATGTGACCAGTGAAAAGTGTCAATGTTTTGAATTTGAAATTTGAAAGTAGTTGTTACATTATTGTGAAATTTTCACATGGGTGCCATCAACGCAGCCAATTACACGCGGAAAGCCAGCTACTCGATTAAAATTAGTTTGGAAGATATTTTTTCAATATGTGTTTTAATAAATATATTTCTTTTACTAGCAATGGCTTCTGAAACTTTTTTGATGACCCTAAATGACACCTATGTTGATTTGATGACCATCACTGGCATAGAATATAAGGGCGCTCAGCAATTGATTTATAGGTGTTATGCTATTATTTCTATAAGAAGATTATTTTATTTCTAATGAACATAATTTATTTGAACCTAATTTTTTTGAACAATTAATTTATAGCGTACTATATTGCAAAGTAAGATCCAACTAACCACCTATTAATAAGATTCTACTTGTGAGTACAAATCGTTTTGGAATTCCAAAGCATCTTCTATATGAGCTCTAGAACATATAGTGCTGTCGGTTTGGTGAGTCTGAACCTTCTATAGAAGCCTATATCGTCCATTTCCTCAAAATAGTTGGGCCTCCTAAAAATTCTTCGAGGAAATCCAAAATCGATAATTTCTAAGCTATCATTATCGTCTTCCAGCATAATTTCGTCTTCGATTTCTATCATTATTCGACAAATTTACAAATATTGACAAAAAACAAAACAAAGAATAAAATGTGAGGTTATTATCTCCAAATAAGCCTGGCTTTATTTATAAAGCCGCCGATACTGGTCGCGTATCTTCATCCCTTCTTAGAATAATGCTAGAGCTTTGTCCTCCATTGAGTATCTTCTTCCCTTCTTTGACATCCTCTTTGACATTATCTCCGGCATTGACTTGCGATAAACCCTTATTTGGTTGCCTCGTTCAAATTGTTAAACATTTTTCGAACGTATTTACGTTTTTCTGTAGCATTTTTACTTTGCGCGCTAGGCTCTTATTCTGTATGGCGCGTCGTTGCCCTAGGTACTTGAGCCGTTTCATTTCATATACGAAAGTAGCATTGGCGGGTTTAAGCTTCGCTTAAAAGAGAAAACGGGCGGATACGGCCATTTGTTCTCTAGGCGTGAAATTAATGAATCTCATACGTTTTTTTGGTTGAGCCATTTTTGAATTGGAAAAGAAATGTCAATGTTGAACAACGAAACGGCTAACAGAGAAGAAATTCATATATAAAGTGCGACGTTGTCATATTGTCACTGCACTTAAAGGACACATTTAAAATTTTCCAAAAAGGTTACGGTGCAAATCCGTTAGAGTTAAAGGAACATTAAAATTTAAGGTATACTTTATTAATGGTCCCATAAAAATAAGTCGGTGCAATGGGCCGTTAGTCATCAAGATTTTTTTTCAAACATCTAGGCCTTACCACTGTCGATACAGCCGCTCCATACCCTTATCCGGACACCCTGTACATTATTGAGAGCAAATTATGTGTGTCATATGTTTTACCATGGTTATATTACGTATTAAACCTTATGATCGAATAGATAACAAATAAAATTTCCAATAATTGTAAAAATACCAGCATTTGATAAATATGTAAGCAAAATAAAAAAATTGAATGTGATTTCAATTTCAATCAAAACTTGTAAATCTTTTATGTAAATTTTGCCACTTGAGATATTGGAAAAGGGAATTTATCTATCAGTTTTTTGTGAGTGGCGATTACTTGTATATAAATTTAATTGTAACGGAAGTACATAATTGCAGTTCATTTTATCAATAGTTCTATTAAGTAAGGTAAGGTATATAAATTTTGGTATATATTTTTTGTCATTACCTATATCTACAAAAAAACAAGTTTCAGAAAAAATACCAAAATGAAGATAGTATTATCCGTTCTTTGTTTGATATCGAGTGCAATTGCATTTGAAATTGGAAAAATTGACCCATTTTCTGACGAATTCATCGATTCAATTAACAGTAAACAATCATCTTGGGTAGCCGCTAGAAACTTTCCCAAGGAAACAACTATGAGAGATATTAGAAAACTTTTGGGAGCTCGTAAATCAGATTTGAGTCTTAAATACAAACCAACTGTTCATAGTGAGTACATGGACATTCCAGAATTTTTCGATGCTCGTACTAGTTTTACCCAATGCAAAGACGTTATTAGTACTATTGTCGATCAATCTGATTGTGGTTCATGCTGGGTGAGTTAGAACTTAGCCATTTAATTTAATAATATTTAACATATTTAATTCTATTTAGGCTGTAGCAGCAGCATCAGTGATGAGTGATAGAAGATGCATCCAATCAAATGGAAATCTCACCGTACCTGTTTCAGCATTAGATCTTCTATCTTGCTGTGAAGGTTGTGGAGATGGTTGCGATGGAGGATCGCCAGATAGAGCTTTTGATTATTGGCACCAAACGGGTATTGTTACCGGAGGATTATTTGGTAGTGAACAGGTAATTTCATTTTAATGTTGCTATATTTTGAGTTTACATTTCCTGATTCGTTATACCAGGGATGCAAACCTTACTCAATGAAAAACTGCGACCATCATACTAACGGTAAATACCTTCCGTGTCCAGAAGATGTTTACGACACACCCGCTTGTGAAAGGGAATGTTCGGTGAGAAGTTTGGAGTACAATTCTGAAAAAACTTACGGTGAAACTGGCGTGCAGTTCTTTAATTCAGTAAAAGACATCCAAAAAGAAATAATGAAAAACGGACCAGTTGAATCAACATTCGACGTATATACTGACTTTCTTCACTACAAAAGCGGTAAGATATTCTTAATCAGAAAGGTACAGACCCTTTGTAAAGTATTTTATATTGACTAGGTGTTTATCAACACGTATCGGGTGATTCGGAGAGTGCTCACGCGGTTAGAGTTTTGGGTTGGGGAGTCGACGAAGCTTCCAAACTTCCTTACTGGCTTGTAGCAAACTCTTGGAATGAAGACTGGGGAGAAAAGGGTCTTTTTAGAATAGTGAGAGGTCAAAATGAATGTGACTTTGAATCGTCAATAGTAGCCGGATTAGCAAAAGTTTAGGTTATTGAATGTATTCAATATAGGCAATTAATAAATATAATTGATAGGTACTAAATATAATTTTATTGAACCTAAATGGGTGGAAAAGTTTTTTTTAATCATAAGAGGCAAAAACGAGAATCGCTTTGAAAATAATGTGATAGGTGTGCTAACTAAAATTTTAGTAATTTATTCTTTAAAATAAATTGTTACTTGGTAATTTAAGCACACGAAAATATAAAATTTGCCTATCTATTTATATATCATTTTCCTGTAAAAAATACAACATATACACTTGCTCCATTTCCGATTGCAACATGGTCATTTCTATGAGTGGAACAAAGAAAGATTATTTATTTTCCACGGCATGCTTATTTCTTTTGTTCTCAACTAGTGCGTATAGAAGGGAAATCCAATAATTATTGAATGAATATTACTTAGCTTGGTGTTTCTAAATATCATACTTGAAGATTATTAATAAATTGATTATTTTTGTGGATGGAACAACGCTAATTAGAGGCTTTTATATTGGTAGTGCACCAAAAATTACCCATTTTCTCGATTTTTTTCTTTTTTTAGATATATTTTAGGTTAGGAAGGGGATATCGAGATGCGGTTTTCACAGGCTTGTTTGGCACTATTTGACTATTTTTCTCCAAAGAAAAAGTTATATCGTTGCATTTAAATTTTTTGAGAAAATCGGTGTATTTTGAAGTAATGTCGAAAAACGCCATCTTGCGGCAAAGCAAGCAATTAAAATAATATCTTATATAGTGTAAATTTTAGACCAAAGAAAGCCCCAACAATTTCATTTTTTTGAAAATCGGTTCAGCCTTTTAAAAGTTATTAACATTTATTTGTCAAAATATTCAAACCACACCCACCACTTTATTTTAAAAGCTAGAGTCAAAAATATGTAACAAAAAATAATCGAAATTATTTTAACTATCAAAATAAAACACATTTTTGATACCTTTATTAAGGAAAATTTTGAAAAAAATGACTTTTAAAAATCAAGATGAAAATTATTTCCAGCATTTTCTTTTGGCCGATTTAGTCATAAGATTTTTTACCGCAAGTCTCTACGACAATTAGTTTGCGAGATATGGCCGAGAGCCGTTCTTAGAGGCCCACCCTGTACAACGACCTGTCGGGGCCCCCGCAAAGGACCACTTGAAAGCGTTTTTGTCATGTTATTATGTATTCTAGTTTAAATACATAAGTTTCGTTTTCGATTTGATAACTTTCAATCACAACCTATTTTTTTACTCGCGTAAATAACGTACCTAATCTGTATGCCGCGATTAGCATATTGTAATAAATATTCATTTTTTTTTTGGTATCGTTCGGTTATACAACAAGCGATAGTATTACCAGTACAAAATTTTCGTATCTAGCGAAATGGCGTTCCAAATTGCTAATAAGGTGGCCTTGGTGACCGGAGAGGCCAAAGGAATCGGCCTGGGATTCGTCAAGAACCTCCTCACAAACGGAGCAATGGTACACAACAAATCGATTAAAACCTAACAAAACTTCAGGATAAATTTTCAGAGGGTAACAATAACCGACATGGACCACGAGCAAGGCGACAAAGCGGTCGAAGAACTGGCTAAAACGTACGGAGAAGCGCTGGCAGCAAGTCGTGAATGCCAATTTAGTAAGTTTACAATACTAAAAAACTACAAAATTTTCCAGAAAGGAGCCATCAATGGGATGATACTGGAATTCGAGGATTATTTGAGGAAGCACAAGCAAGACGATGAGGCCGTCATCGTTAACACCTCTTCCATTAGCGCCTTCTTGCCTATAACCCCACCTTCAACTCTTTATTAAATAAGTGTTCTGGTAAAATTCACAAGACATAAACATTCCTCGACGATTCGAAGATATTACATCGCTATCCACCCTTTAACCACCCCAAAAAGTGGAAATTATTAGGTGTAATGTGTGTTGCCTAACCACCACAACTCTCTAAGCGCTTTAATTATTCCAGGTTTGGTGGGTTTGACGAGAACTTGGAGCCACGAAGCTCATTACCGCAGATCAAAAATAAAAGTGCTGGCTATTTGCCCTTCGATGACGAAAACTGGGCTGATAAAAGGGGATCACTCTTTAAACGATGAGTACACGGAGATATTTCTGAAGTCGGGTTTGCTAGAGGATGCTCTCATACAAGGGTACAAACGTGTTTTATTATGTGTGTACCTCATCAAATGTAGCTTGGCAGTTGAAAGTTGCCAGCTATCACCAGCTGAGAATTGCTGGGAGGTATCAATTTTGCTACAGCCCATTTCTTAATTACTCAACTTCAAAGCTACGTTTGGTGAGGTATAATTTTAATTAGATTTTTGATGATTATCGAGGTATATAGTCTATAGGCTTTAGAAAACTTTCAAAATCCGCGTAAATCACAAAAGGCACTTTTAGTTGTTTTTCAATATTTGTAAACTTTAGTTCATTTTCCGGTATTAATTCACCGCACTTGTTTATTATTAAATCACTTGATGGTAATTTTGTATATACGTGAACACAATCATGTTGTTTGTGTAAATTTAACTTTTTCTTCGATGAAAACGTTTGAAGACATCCATCGCAAATGTATATTTTTTCTTTATGGTTAGTTTTTTGACTTCTAATTAATCGGGGTAAGTCGGTGATTAAACAGTAGTGATTTATTTCATTATTGAAAATTAATAAAAGATTTACATGTGTTGGCCTGCGTTGAGATGTAAAATGCAAAGGTCCAAAATTTCATAAACAATTTTTGAATTTTCATTGTAGGAATCAATGCCGTAAACGTTGACGGATATATTGTTTAAACTTTCAAATTTTTTAATATCTGTTAATTTTACTGGAAACTCTATTCCTGTAAAATTTAATAAATCATCATATGGTGGATATGATGAGGGATTTCTCGGATTTCCGTTTGCTGGAAATATTGCTGCATTTATTGAATACGCAAAGCATTTGTTATCATTATTTATTAAATTTAAAACGGCTCTTTTTTTTATATTTGCTTTGGTAACGGAATATACGATGAGGCTGAAATACTGTTGAATCGGTTTATATTAACATCTAAAAATAATATTTCTTTTAAGGCCCAGTTAGAATCTTTTTCTTGTAATTCTGATGCTTTGTTCATAATTTGATCCTTAAATTCTTCAAAAATTTCATCTAAGTTGGTAGAAATGGTGAATCTTGTTACATGTATTCATAGATTGGATATCTGTTAGAAAGGTGTCCGCCTTGATATACATTCCAAAAACTTCCAGGTTTATTTTAAGATAACGATACACTTGTAGGTATTCACTAATTTTCTTCAACACTTTTAATTTAATTTCACCAAAAAATTCGTTGTAGTCTATAGATTTCTTGTTGCTGGAAAAACGATAACTTGCTATTCGGTTTTTGAATGCATGAGATAATTTACTAACGTTAGTATTCAGCACTTCAATACTCATAGGTCTTAGTCTTTTTTTGGGCACTTCCTGACAATTTGATCGATGACGATGTAAATTTAAGTTCGTTGAGAACTCTTGATTACAATTGTTGCACTTTAAGCTGCAAGTATGTTGAATATTTTTCAAAAACTCACAATTGCATTTTTTGCATTTAATCTTTACACTACAACTTAATTGATAACGACGAAAATTGTAATTCCTTGAAAACTCTCGGTTACATATACCGCACTGCATTTTGGTTCTCGTACAATAGATCGTATTATTATTTTAGGAACAGCAGGAATGCATCTTTTAAATAAGGAAAGAGATTATGGTGGAAATGCCTCCCGTAAAATCTAATGCTGTTTTGGTCAATATGAGGAATATGGCATCCTGTAAAATCTAATGCTCATTTGATAAAAAATTTGCATGTGATAACGGTTTCCATTTAAAAACGTGACGTCACGTGACGTTCGCGCGATATATACGGATAGTCCACCACCATTGCAGGTTCCTGCAAATTGTCCCGCCGCGGGACATCCCGTAAACCTCTCAAGAACGCTTCACCTTTGGTGATAAACGATATACTGTAATTAGCACTGTTTGGTGATAACGATATCCGGTTTGGCGATAACGACTTCCTGCTCCGAATGCCCCTCTTTTGAGTCACCATATATACACTACTTTTACATAATGTACCAATACCTGAAGCAGCAGAAATTTTTAATTTAGAAATAGATTTATTTTGTAACGAAAATTTAAATTATTTATATTTTTGTGATAACTGTAATGATTGTTATTACATTTTAGATAATTGTTTTAGGAAGAAATCATTTTGTTTCAAATGTAAAACGAAAACGTATTTTGTTAGATAATAAATTTATTGCCATTACAAATGTTGTAAATCTGAGACAATGGTTTGAAAGTAGTATTATGTTAAAACTTCACCATCGATAAAACATAATACTACTTTCAAACCATCAAATGTGCGCATGTATCAAAAAACTTTTCGCACTTTCAAAAATTATAATAACGTTCTATTTTACTTTTAAAAATTAGTTATACTTAGATATTTAATCGTAATGGAATCGACTGCTGCGTTAGATTATATTAATGGAAATAAGTTACTAATAAATTTTACTGATAAAGAATTAAAAGCTTTTCCTTTAAAATACCTAATTCAACACGCAAAACCAAAACTACCTGACAATTACAAACATGATCATCAATTACAAGTAAAATTACCATGCTTCATACATTATAATCAAGAAAATAATTATCCTGTTCAATCACAAAAAAATTGTTTAATGTGTAATGTTGTATTAAAAAATAAACTATGCTGTGAACTCAGATCAACTCTTATAAAGCAATAATAAACTGTAGTAAAAACATATCTATTACCTTTATGTAAGATTTAATAAAACATTTTAAACATACAGGTCGTACGAATTGATCCGCTGCAAGCATTAGAATTAGAATCTCAATCAATACTATAAGATAGTAAAGAACAGAAACTTGTTTATCGGTTGTCGGCCGATATTAGAATTCATCAATTCGCTTCGCTTCGCTTCGTCCACTAGCGAATAGCTACACAGAGATGGTTAACGCTCTGCAATTTGAAAAAATAATCTTGAAATAATGTGGTTCAAACCCCGCTTGGGCCAAAGTTTTTTTTTGGTTTTTTTTTTTGGCTTTTTTTATCATTTTAAATGTATGCAGGGTGTCTACTATAAAAATCGCCAAACTTCAGGAGGTGATTATACAAGTAATTTTAAACAAAAAATGTCCTATAACACTTTTTCGAAAAGTCGATAGTTTCCCTTTTATTTAACATTTCATTGTTTTAAATTCATTAAAATTCATTAAATTGTTTTAAATATCACATTTATAGGTATAGTCACATTAATTTTGATCATATATCGTACAAGTGCATTAAATTTGTTATAAAAAAATCATTACCGGGTGTTATAAAAGATTTTATTGTTATGAATATAATAAACAAAATTATACAGGGTGACCCAGAGTCGCGTTAAAGTCCCATAACTTTTTACCTAATTGAGATATCGACTTGATTTTTTTTTTCAAAAGGTAGGTACAATAATACTGCGTATTATTAAAATAGTTTCGTCTATATACAGGGTGGCTTAGTATTAGAAATTCACTAAAGTTACCTTTTTTTTAATGGAACCCCCTGCATATTATAACATTTTTGAATTCTTTAGTGAATTTTAGTGTAACTTTATGTACCATACATTGTACCTAAAACCAATCGTTTAGTGGCAATTCGACATTTTCGAAAAAAGTGGAGGTTTGAAAAAAAAAATGAATATTGCCGCTTTTGTAAAACTTAAAAGGCCGTGACTCTGGGTTATACTGGGTGATACTGTTTGTGTTCTTAGATATCGATACGCCAATTTACAAAATTTCAATTAAAGGTAACTTGATTTTTTTAAATAAAACTACCTACTTTTTTGTATACCATCTTGTAGGAAATTTTATTGCCTTTCTAACGATATAACGTTGTCAATATTTTTACCTGCTAGTTTTCTCTTAATTCCGGAATTTCTTATAATTCGCGGTAATTTTCAATTTTCAATAGTACTGTTCAAAGTGGCTCAATATTGTAAATTTAATTAAAATAAAACAAAAATTTTATAAAAGATAGTGAGTTATAAAAAAAGTATTCAAAAGAATTCAAAAATGTTAAAAAAAATGTTAATATGCAGGGGGTTCCATTAAAAAAAAGGTAACTTTAGTGAATTTCTAATACTAAGCCACCCTGTATATAGACGAAACTATTTTAATAATACGCAGTATTATTGTACCTACCTTTTGAAAAAAAAATCAAGTCGATATCTCAATTAGGTAAAAAGTTATGGGACTTTAACGCGACCCTGGGTCACCCTGTATGTATCTTTTAATGGTCGTAAAGCCAACAATTTTATAAAATTCTTATTAAATTAATATTAATATAAATTAAATATTAAATAAAATTAATATTAATTCTCGAGAAGAATTAATTGATAGAATAAGAGTTTTAAGTTTTTTTAGAATAAAAGTTTTTTTTGATAGTTTTAACTTAAATTTGTTTTAGTGAAAATTTAGTATTGTTGTTGTTGTGAAAATTTATTAATGAATATTGATTTATTTTTGTAGTTTTAGTACTCGATAGTGGAACTATCAACTTTTTGAAAAAGTGATACATGACAATTTTTTGTTCGAAATTACTTGTATAATCACCTCCAGAAGTTTGGCGGTTTTTATAGTAGACACCCTGTATATATGCATAATAAATAAATAAATATAAAAAAATTATTCAAAATTCACAAGATATCAAGAGTAAAAAGGAATGCTGGATGCTGGGTAAATGGTATATGGATCTAGCCCAATAAAGGACGAAAAAGAAGAAGAAGAAAAGGATAGATTCTTTTTTTAGGTAATATGTTGCCAATAAAAAAGCAAATACGAATTATTTGCGGTGTTGCTCTCCTTTGCTAAGGAGACCTTAAAAGTTGATGGTGCAAACGAAATGAACGTATTCTCTCCTTAAGTGAATGTTGGTGCAAACGTTGTAAAATTGTTTGCAATATAAGCTAGCAGTGAATCAAAGACAAGTTCCATTAGACGCTTATTAAAAAATATAGAAAGAGTGATATTGTGGGATTGCAACTTTCCCGCATTTGGAACGCATTTGGAGTAACTTCGTATGCGCAATTTAAATTTGAATGTTCGCGAATGGAAAAAATTCTCTTTAGGATTAGTTCAAGATAAAAAATCCCGCGTGTAATATATTGAATAAAATATATGCTTAAATAAACATAAAATATTTATTATAATATTTAACAGATAGTTATATTAACAACACAACTATTAACAAATTTTAACGAATTGATATTGTTTAAAGTGGTACAAATAAATTTCTACATTGTTGCTACGACCGCATATGTGGCAACTCCACATTGATTTTTATTGTTTCTGGACATAAAAATGTAACCATCCATTCCCCAATCGGTTCCCCATGAATTTTTAACAATCCAATAATCTTTTCCATTTTTACTGCCATATCCAACAGCCAATACACCATGATCCAATGATTGTCTATCACTTTCACAGGAATCGTCATCAAATACACCTGTTAAATTGTAAATCGTCTTATTATTAATATATCGTTCGAGAAAGTATAAGAAAAAAAAGCATTTACCTGAAGTATACAATTGGAAATTATAAGTTGCATCAATTCCAATCGATACAGGTCCAATCAATGCAACTTTTTCTTGTAGGTCTTGTTCATCACCAATTGCTACTCTTGTAAATGATGTAATTTTCACAGCTACATCAGATTTGTTAAATTTACACATGTCATCTATTGCTTCATAAGGATAATCCTTTTCGGACATAATTCCGTTTTTTTCTATATATTCAAGTGCGTTTATCATTAATCCTCCTTCACATCCATCATCTTGTTTGTCACAATCCACCAAATTTTGTTCGCTTAGAGAAACCAATTTGCCAGTTTTTCTGTAATTTGCTCCTTCAACTGTTCCCGTCTGTTAAAAATCAATTTAATATTTAATAATATTTTATGTTTGTAATAATAAAATAACATACAGTACTGAAGCTCCAACATGATCCGCAGGCTAATTGATTTTTGATTTCTGTTACAGCCCCCATTTTTCTCCAATCAATTTCGTTAGGAAGTTCACCTTCGTAATCCAATTTAGTAGGAATGATTTCTTTATCTTCCGTCCTTTCACTCTTAGATAATTTCATCATATCTTTAAATTCTTGAGGTGTAAGATCAGCAAATACAGTAACTCCCATTCTGTATGATGAAATGCCTTGCTCTTCTTTTGCATTATGAGTTTCAATTCTGCGTAAGTTCGATTGGAAGATCGAGAATCGTTTCGTTTCTTCTAAAGCGGTTTTGTACACTTTCTTGTTTGTAGACTAACAAAAATTTAGTTACACTTTATTACCGCTAAAAAAATCTCCTTTAAATTACTTACTTTAAAATTGAGCCATTCCTCTTTATCGGTAAGTGCATAGGCAACGAACACGTTTGCCAAAAGTAATGTAATTATCAGTTTCATCTAGAAATTTGATTAATTCATAGATAAGTAATCGATTTAAAGTGATAAAAATAATTGTGAGAGTACTTACGTTTTTTTCTTTCTTTATAACTTGAAGGTAGTTGGAAATGTATTGTTTCGAAGTGCTGTTGAGACTATGAAATGTATTTCCGAAATGAGCCTTTTTATATTGGATAAATCTTATTTTTTTTGATATTAGGAAATTACATATTTCTTAATAACATTGTAAAATAATTGTATCTTTAAATCTGGAGTACCTATATTGTTTGTCAACAAATATAAATAACGATGTGTTTTTAATATGTACACCTTACATTTTGAAAATTATTTATTTTTATCAGATTTAATTTATAAATCATTCTTTGCAAAATTGATTATTTGCTGTCTTGTAATTATATTTATTCGAAAAATATTATTTATCGATAAAATTGTATAAATATTTGTATTTATTTAAGGAAAATAGTGATTTCCAATTACTTATAATATTCTGATGAGATTTGACAAAATGCATAGACATTTCAAATAGTTGTAATAAAGTTGTGATAATGGCAAATCTAGTAAAATATCAATTGCAACATTGAAATCAAGAAGATCTTATCAAAATTTCGTAGCGAATTACGAACTGTCAAGAACTGTGTAGAACTCCCCAGAATCATTTAAATTGCTTGAAGACTAATAAAAATTGTCAGCAACAGCAGCAGTGTTTTAGGAAGTGTCGACGTTTTACCAGTGCCAGTGTAAGTATATTGTTATTTTTAAATTTACGCGAATAATAGCCATTCTTTAAGAAAAATCCTGCTTGTTCTGAAACCACTTAAAATAACGTTATTTTCTTGATTTTTTATACAGGGTTTTCAATTTTTTTAAAAACTTAAAAATGGACCAAGAGTAAACTACCCTTATTTTAGACGTTATCGAAAAATATTATTTAGAAATTATTCTTTCTATTATAAATCAAATTTAATAAGAAAAACAACACACAAAAAAATCTTAAATAGAATTAACAGCAAGTTGACATAAACCAACTCGTTTGTTTTGTTGACATAACTAATATCATACATGATTATCGTTAAAATTGAATTGCCTACCTATTTTCAGCAAATATACTAAAATTTCATATTAAGGCTTTTTTTGTCATTTTAAACAATATTTCTAAATAATATTTTTCGATAACGTCTAAAATAAGGGTAGTATACTCTTGGAACATTTTTAAATTAAAAAAAATGAACACCCTGTATATGTTTGTATGTTTCTTCTTAAAAAATAAAACTTATTTAAAAATAGTACGTAGTCTTAGTAATTTATAATCCCAAACTAAGCTAACTAAAATAAAGAACTAAAATAATTAAGAATATTTCGATGATTATTCCCTTTGAGAATTGCTATTTAAAAAAATATTTTTTTAATATTAAGAACCATTTCATTAAGGTTAACAAATAATGTTTAATGTTAAAAAATATATCTTTAATGCTGAAAAACATTTCGTTAATGTTAAGAAACATGTCTTTAAAGTTAAGAAATATGTCTTTAACGTCAAGAAATGTTTCTGTAATGGTAAGATATATTTGTTTGAGATTAATAAATATGTCGTTTACGTTAAGAAAGGTTTCTGTAATAGAATATTTGTTTAAGGTTAAGATGTAATTTTTTAATATTAAGAAATATTTCTTTAAGGTTAATATGTTTTTAACGTTAAGAAATATTTGTTTGTGGTTAGCATATATTTCTTTTATGTTAAGAAATATTAGTTCATTTGAAAGTTAGCATACACAGGTACAGGGTGGTCCTCTAAGAACGGCTCTCGGCCATATCTCACAAACTAATTGTCGTAGAGACTTGCGGTAAAAAATCTTATGACTAAATCGGCCAAAAGAAAATGCTGGAAATAATTTTTAGGTCTCTAAAATGGCCGCTAGGGGGAGTATCCGCCATCTTGATTTTTAAAAGTCATTTTTTTCAAAAATTTCCTAAATAAAGGTATCAAAAATGTGTTTTATTTTGATAGTTAAGATAATTTCGATTATTTTTTGTTACATATTTTTGACTCTATCTTTTAAAATAAAGTGGTGGGGGTGGTTTGATTATTTTGACAAATAAATGTTAATAACTTTTAAACGGCTAAACGGATTTTCAAAAAAATGAAATTGTTGAAAAGGGCTTTCTTTGGTCTATAATTAACACTATATAAGATATTATTTTAATTGCTTGCTTGGCCGCAAGATGGCGTTTTTCGACATTACTTCAAAATACACCGATTTTCTCAAAACATTTAAATGCAACGATATAACTTTTTCTTTGGAGAAAAATAGTCAAATAGTTGCCAAACAAGCCTGTGAAAACCGCATCTCGATATCCCCTTCCTAACCTAAAATATATCTAAAAAAAGAAAAAAAATCAAGAAAATGGGTAATTTTTGGTGCACTACCAATATAAAAGCCTCTAATTAGCGTTGTTCCATCCACAAAAATAATCAATTTATTAATAATCTTCAAGTATGATATTTAGAAACACCAAGCTAAGTAATATTCATTCAATAATTATTGGATTTGTTGTCCCTTCTATACGCACTAGTTGAGAACAAAAGAAATAAGCATGCCGTGGAAAATAAATAATCTTTCTTTGTTCCACTCATAGAAATGACCATGTTGCAATCGGAAATGGAGCAAGGTATATGTTGTATTTTTTACAGGAAAATGATAGATAAATAGATAGGCAAATTTTATATTTTCGTGTGCTTAAATTACCAAGTAACAATTTATTTTAAAGAATAAATTACTAAAATTTTAGTTAGCACACCTATGACATTATTTTCAAAGCGATTCTCGTTTTTGCCTCTTATGATTAAAAAAAAATTTCTACCCATTTAGGTTCAATAAAATTATATTTAGTACCTATCAATTATATTTATTAATTGCCTATATTGAATACATTCAATAACCTAAACTTTTGCTAATCCGGCTACTATTGACGATTCAAAGTTACATTCATTTTGACCTCTCACTATTCTAAAAAGACCCTTTTCTCCCCAGTCTTCATTCCAAGAGTTTGCTACAAGCCAGTAAGGAAGTTTGGAAGCTTCGTCGACTCCCCAACCCAAAACTCTAACCGCGTGAGCACTCTCCGAATCACCCGATACGTGTTGATAAACACCTAGTCAAAATAAAATACTTTACAAAGGGTCTGTACCTTTCTGATTAAGAATATCTTACCGCTTTTGTAGTGAAGAAAGTCAGTATATACGTCGAATGTTGATTCAACTGGTCCGTTTTTCATTATTTCTTTTTGGATGTCTTTTACTGAATTAAAGAACTGCACGCCAGTTTCACCGTAAGTTTTTTCAGAATTGTAGTCCAAACTTCTCACCGAACATTCCCTTTCACAAGCGGGTGTGTCGTAAACATCTTCTGGACACGGAAGGTATTTACCGTTAGTATGATGGTCGCAGTTTTTCATGGAGTAAGGTTTGCATCCCTGGTATAACGAATCAGGAAATGTAAACTCAAAATATAGCAACATTAAAATGAAATTACCTGTTCACTACCAAATAATCCTCCGGTAACAATACCCGTTTGGTGCCAATAATCAAAAGCTCTATCTGGCGATCCTCCATCGCAACCATCTCCACAACCTTCACAGCAAGATAGAAGATCTAATGCTGAAACAGGTACGGTGAGATTTCCATTTGATTGGATGCATCTTCTATCACTCATCACTGATGCTGCTGCTACAGCCTAAATAGAATTAAATATGTTAAATATTATTAAATTAAGTGGCTAAGTTCTAACTCACCCAGCATGAACCACAATCAGATTGATCGACAATAGTACTAATAACGTCTTTGCATTGGGTAAAACTAGTACGAGCATCGAAAAATTCTGGAATGTCCATGTACTCACTATGAACAGTTGGTTTGTATTTAAGACTCAAATCTGATTTACGAGCTCCCAAAAGTTTTCTAATATCTCTCATAGTTGTTTCCTTGGGAAAGTTTCTAGCGGCTACCCAAGATGATTGTTTACTGTTAATTGAATCGATGAATTCGTCAGAAAATGGGTCCGTTTTTCCAATTTCCAATGCAATTGCACTCGATATCAAACAAAGAACGGATAATACTATTTTCATTTTGGTATTTTTTCTGAAACTTGTTTTTTTGTAGATATAGGTAATGACAAAAAATATATACCAAAATTTATATACCTTACCTTACTTAATAGAACTATAGATAAAATGAACTGCAATTATGTACTTCCGTTACAATTTAATTTATATGTATACAAGTAATCGCCACTCACAAAAAACTGATAGATAAAATCCCTTTTCCAATATCTCGAGTGGCAAAATTTACATAAAAGATTTACGAGTGTTGATTGAAATTGAAATCACATTCAATTTTTTTTATTTTGTTTACATATTTATCAAATGCTGGTATTTTTACAATTATTGGAAATTTTATTTGTTATCTATTCGATCATTAGGTTTAATACGTAATATAACCATGGTAAAACATATGACACACATAATTTGCTCTCAATAATGTACAGGGTGTCCGGATAAGGGTATGGAGCGGCTGTATCGACAGTGGTAAGGCCTAGATGTTTGAAAAAAAATCTTGATACTAACGGCCGATTGCACCGACTTATTTTTATGGGGCCATTAATAAAGTATACCTTAAATTTTAATGTTCCTTTAACTCTATCGGATTTGCACCGTAACCTTTTTGGAAAATTTTAAATGTGTCCTTTAAGTGCAGTGACAATATGACAACGTCGCACTTGATATACGAATTTCTTCTCTTTTAGCCGTTTCGTTGTTCAAGATTGACATTTCTTTTCCAATTCCAAAATATTATGGCTCAACCAAAAAAACGTATGAGATCCATTAATTTCACGCCTAGAGAACAAATGGCCGTATCCGCCAGTTTTCTCTTTTAAGCGAAGCTTAAACCCGCCAATGCTACTTTCGTATATGAAATGAAACGGCATTAATACCTATTAATAACCAATAACAAGGAAGAATAACATACCCTGCAAAAGTAACTAGAAGAAAAACATTCATTCATTCCGGTTAAAGAATTTACACCTAAATTATATCCAAGAACAAGTAACAAAGTGAAATGTACTATTTGGGCTTTATTATTAATTACAATTTCAACACCATGATTCTTCCAAAAATTTGAATTTGCTTGAAATTTTTAGATAAAATTGGAGCATTTCCGAATTCGGTTCTATCAGACGAATGAAATAAAGTCCACAAAAATATATTTTCTAGGCGTGAAATAAATTTTGTGAAAAGTGATAAATACAATCTGTCCCCGACATTCTGTTATATTTTTTTCCACATAGTGCCATTAAAAATACTACATAAAGAGAATTGGTTCTCTGATTCTTTACGAACGTATTCCATTATGTCGGAGAATACATCTAGAAGAATGATGACACCTACTTGAATTGTAAGAGCTTTTGTCGCGCAATTTGGGGTGTTTATATTGGAGTAAAAATACTATTTTTTGACGTAAAAATGACAGTTGAAACTTTCAAAATGACAGTTAGGCGCCATTTTGAATCTTTTTTTCTAATGGGAAGGGGGGTCAAGTGACACCTCGTTTTAAAGGTAATTTCATTCTTAAGTCAACCCCTAAATTTGGAAACATTTAATAACGCGTATTCACGTGAAGACCAATTTAGTTTTAACTCCCGGGCATATTAAAACATTTAAGAATTAATTCTGAACGTTTCTGAAAGTTTCAACTGTCATTTTTACGTAAAAAAATAGTATTTTTACTCCAATATAAACCCAAAATTTCGCGACAAAAGCTCTTACCATTCAAAAGCTAAAGGGAGGGCGACGGACTTTTGGTCCTCACTGTATTATAATTAATTTCGATATACAGCTTAAGTGGTTGTTCTATTTGAACTTGTCCTTAAATTTTAAACAAGATAAAAAAAAAATTTACTACCGATAAATAGGCGTAATTTGTGTCGCTTCTCTGTGCGTGTTTTTCGATTTCGGTTTCTTTTATAACACCTAAACATCGGTAAATAAATAGACCCGTCAATGCTCAAATAAGTACCTGAATAGAACAACACAGAACAGTATAAGATACAGAAAAAAATTGGTCGCAATATGGTCTATGGGTGCAACAAAGAAAACTTCCGTTAGTCTCATAAAGGAAACAGAAATAGCGATCTTGAGGGATTGCAACTTTCTCACTCTAGCCACTGTTATTTTAATAAAATTTCTTTGTTCAACTCACAGAATTGACCGTAATGCAAAAATATGTGCACTTAGCACTTACCCATATATTTTGTAAAGAAACCCTCCCATTTAAGTAGTTATGGAAGGTGGCTTCCCACGGCCCGTCCTAGCACGGGCCGGACGTCGCGCCACGGACGGGCACAGGCAAGGACGGATCGGGCCTGAGCTCTTCCCACGGCCCGTATGTGCCTGTTATTTGTGAGCCCTAGGTCGGTTTTTACCTCGGTAAAAAAGTGAACTTATGTAGGTAGTAAGTTAGTTATAAGTTAAAAAAAATATGTTTAATATTAAAATGTCGTCTGAAGAGGAAATACTGGCAGTTGTTGCCGCAGCTTATGTTTTGTTTAGTGGTTATTATTTACAAAACAAGAATAAGAAAAAGAACAGAAGGCGTTGGTGGGGGGACTACCGAGTTGTACCACGACTACCTGAATTAATCCCTTACCGTTCTTTATCCGGATTACATTGACTACCGAGTTGTACCACGACGTAATTACCCCTAATGGCCTTAATATGCTCGGGATCGCCGAGTTGTACCACGGGATAGCATTTATGCCAAGCGTGGTACCGTAAAATTTTAAATTTAGGACTATCTAATGAATACAAAGAAAAAAATTCGGAAATTGGTAAGTTTTTGAAATTATTCTTCGGCCTACACTTTCTGGAACCTACCGAAGTAGGTGATTTTTTCGCATTCCAAATATTAGATAAATTACCCAATGATGAGAAAGTAATACAATTTTGCGACTACATATTGGACAATTATGTGTCAGAAGAAGCTAGCTTTCCTCCGAAAATTTGGGCATGTACCACCAATAGCATGTACAGGTCTACGAACGCTTGTGAGTCGTTTCATTCGGTACTGAAAAACAGTTTTTATTCTCCTCACCCAAATATATTTCTTTTCACAGACATGCTAATAAATATACAAAGTGAGATGTTCACTAAAATTAAGATTGCCAGTGAATCAGAAAATAATAAAAAACTGAAGTCTGTTACAAGAAAGAAATTCGATTATATAACATTAAAGAAAACAAAATTAATAAATTTGATTTTGTAAAGTCTTTAAGTTTTTACTATTTGCCGCAGTAGAGCATTTAAATGTGTATGTGTAAGTAGATTATGTGTAGATATTTTATATTTGATATTTTATATTTTACTATAATTTTGTATCTAATTTATAATAAAATTGTTAATGGTTATTGTCGGGCTTTATTTTTTAAGTCGTTAAGCCTCATTAGAAAATTCGGTGGTACAACTCGGTAGTAGGATTAGACCTACCTGCTATCCCGTGGTACAACTCGGCGATCCCGGTTGGTGGATGTCGTCATTAAATAAAAGTCGATTAAGGTAAAGTTTTATTCACTTCATTTTTATAACTTATTTCTGAAAAAAAGAGGGTATTTCAAATTTCAGATATTGTGCTTCGGACATGTTAATTGACTTTACTAAGGAACCAAGCAAGAAGTTTGAAAATTTCTGCAGGATGTCTCCCGAAGATTACGATTATCTTCTAAATAAAATTGCACCCTACATTTCGAAAAAAGATACCAATATGAGAAAATGTATTCCAATTCAAGAACGTTTTGGTATTGCCCTTAGATTTCTTGGTACTGGTGACACCTTCACAAGTCTGTCATACCTTTATCATATCCATCCAGACCATTTCAAGATGCGTAAGTGATGTTTGCGAAGCTTTGTTACATGAGCTACAGGGAGAAATAAAAGTAAGTCATATTTTATGCATTTATTTATTTTCGAAGAAAGAAATTTCTTGGCTCTCCGAATTTTCCGGGGTACTGTGAGCTGAACTTTGTGACGAGTGTGATGTATAGATGAGTGATTGTGGGTGTGGTAGATGAGCTGGACGAAATGGTAGCGGAGAAGGAGGTGTTTGAGCATTCAAATAAGGCGATTGTGGAGAATGGAATTTTTGTAAAGGATGAGGATACGGTTGAAACCGATGTCGATGGGAAGATGAAGGTGTCTGTGGAGAATCCATTGGCTGTAGTAAAGGGAAGTATGGTTGTGAATATGGTTGGGGATAAGGATGTGGTTGACAAGAGGAATGATGCTGTTTTAAACTAAAAACATATTTGTCCATTTCCAGCATAGCCACCTCCCGAATATCTTCTGGCAAAGCTCTTAGTTTTTTGCACATTAAATTGCAGTATAATGCGCAATCGTCGTCTGCTGGTTTTTCGCTAATTCTTTTCATAAGTAAATAGGCTTCGTCCAGTTTTTTCTCCGTTACCCTCACTTTCAATCGTTTTGGCGCTGGCGATTTGACGCTTCTTTGAGAACATTGTGGGGAAGAAGCCACATTGTTCTCGACTGCGTCATCATTTTCTTCCGCTTCTTCCTCGTCATCGAGTTCCTCTTTTTCTTCTAAATTCTGAAAAAAAAACATCCCATTTAATATTTTAGTCAATATTATTATCACTTTAACAGTTTTTTAATCCAAACCATTTTTTTTCTAGTTGCCGCAGAGTTCATTTGAGTGGTTGAAGATAGAGGAAGGTTTTAAAAAGACGTGGAATTTTCCACATTGCCTTGGAACACTGGATGGAAAACATATTTTAATGCAAAGTCCGATAAACAGTGGTTCAGAGTTTTTCAATTTTCACAGCACTTTTAGTATTGTACTTTTAGCTTTAGTAGATGCGAACGGCAATTTTATATTCGTTGATTGTGGTTGTCAAGGAAGGATAAGTGATGGTGGCGTCTATAGAAACACAGAATTATATAGAAAAATTTGTGACGATGAATCAGATTTCCCGTCATCAGCTTGCTTACCTGGAAAGGAAACTCCAGTACCATATGTTTTTGTAGCAGACAGTGAATTTGCTCTTAGTGAAAATATAATGAAACCTTATGCTAGAATTCATAGCAAGGGTTCAAAAGAGCGCATATTTAATTATCGTCTTTCATGAGCACGGCGAATTGTTGAAAATGTTTTCGGAATTCTTTCTGCAGTTTTTCGAGTAATGAGAAGTCCGATGTTCTTGCAGCCAGATAGAGTCAGCGACATTGTAATGACATGTGCATTATTACATAACTTTTTAAGGAAATCAAAAACATCTCGGTCAATATACAATCCTGTGGTACTTTCGACAATGATAAAGGAGATGGATCATGGCGTAACGATCAAGATGGACTTACTTCATTGAAACCAATTAAAAACGTGCCAAGAAAAACACCTACTTCTGCCAAAGTAGTAAGGGATAATTTTGCCCAATATTTTGCAACAAATGGTGCTGTTCCGTGGCAAAATAATTATTAATAATTCTTAGAGGTACTTAAAGATAATGTAGTATACCTAATTTAAAAAAATAAAAAGTTACTTACGGTACAATTTTTTGTTTTCCTGGGTTCATATACACCGTCCAAAAAATTTGACATCGCACGATAAGGGCCAATCCGGTCGGAAAATATCATCGGCTCCACTTCCTGTAGTCATTGACGTTTTCTTTCGTTGCGTTTTCTTCGAGTTGCGTAAATTAAAACAATGATGTAAAACAATATTATTAAATATTCATGTTTCAAATATTTCCAACCAGAACGACACGTGAGAAATTACAACTTATGGACTTTACGTATTAACAAATAAGCAAAATACCCTGAGAAATCTAAGATAAGAATAAAGGAATGTCAACCTCGTAGAGGGTGTAAAGCTAGACTTTACAACACCTCCCCCTTAATTTTGAAAATTGTACCTCGGGTTACAATTTTCAGTACGGCTCTGCATTTCTAAGTTCTCGACGCCTTCGACCGCTGTCTCGGAATTTGTCGATTCTACATTTTTGTTTCCTTGTTGTAATTTCTTCCGTTTACATTTTACTATTAAGTAACCTAATGTACATAATAATATTATAATGATACATACATAAACAATGAGATTATGAATAGTCCAGGTATAAACATTTCTTATCTCGTTTACAGAATCGTCGGACAAATAATTTAAATCTTTGCTTATATCTGACAATGTTTTTAAATCATTAGATTGAATTGTAATAGGGGAGTTCATTTTAAAAATTTGCAAGCTTTTCCCAGTTATATTAAAATTTATTTCTCCAGTCAAGTTTAAAGGTGGAACATAATTGATAAATATTTCGTCACTATATTCATTATGTGGAGACAGAACCATTTCCCTAGAATACGCTGAACAATTTTTGTTTATTTGAAAAATTCCGGTTCCGTTTATAACAATACTTAATCTATTATTTACATTTTTACAATTTAAATCGATACTAACTTCGGACGAAGTTGTATATAGCCATGAATTTGCTTGAGCTAACATGAGTTTACTTGAGTTTACTTGAGCTAACGTTGAGTGTTTACATGCATTAAGTTCTAAATTGCTTGTTATGAAGTAATGTTGTTTTATGGCATCGATACATAAAAATTGATTTTCTGGAATTATAAAAACAAATTTATTTTCACCCGCGTATGATGGGAGACTCGACATTTTAAATATTACATATTCTCTGGGACTAATTAAAGGTATACTTAAAACAAAGGTGAGTTTGTTATCATAGAAATAAACATCTGTTTCCGTCAATTTAAATAAGATGTGCGTATTCTCCTGAATCGGAGTCACTGGGAATGCTAACCCATCCATATAATTTCGTAATTTGTCCAATTCTTCTGTTAATTTAAGTGGACTAATAACAAGGGGGTGCAGTTTACCTTCAAATGATTTTAGTATGATATCGATTAAGTTGTCTTGGTGTGACTTAAAAATCGAACTCAATAATGAAAAAACGGAAAATATCTCTGTTATTTCTACATCTTGTTCCAATTTAAAATTGGTAATATTTTGAGTTTTTATAAGATCGTTTATAAAATTTCCTATTCTATTTATCCTACTCTCTAATGTTCTGGTTGTGTTTAAAAAAAATGAACTACTATCTAATATTCTACTTTTAACGATCGACGTTTGCTCCTTTAGTAGATTAGCCAAATGATTTTGATTCGAATTAAGTTTATCTATTTGCGCGTTATAAAATTTTGCATCCTCAGAATCTAATGTTCCGAATAATGTTTTCGAAATTGTGCCTATAACATTAATGAGGCCCCTTCTTGACCTCTGTTGCGAATGTGTACGTAGCCCCAACATTTCTAAAATTATTCTATCTTGATTTTCAATGGTTGCCAGAGAATATTCAATCGATTGTAGGAAGGAATTGCATTGAATATTCTCCAGTCCTCGTGAAGAGGCTAATTTACAAAGTTTTTCCAGGTTTTTTGCGAAGTATAAAATCGTCTTATGCTCATTGTGATAATTATTTAAATCAAAATACACTAACAATTTCCATTTATCATTATAAAGATTCAAAGTACCTATTTTTTCATAATAAAGTCCTGGGCTATTAGTTAACAACGTATTATTGAAATATAATCCGGATGACGCGACAAGCAATAAATGTGCAATCGTCAAAAGAGTGAGTGACATCCACGGTAGACACATGGTTCTTGACCTAGAATCGCCGTAACGATCGAAAAACGAGAAAATAAAAATAATAAAAATAATTAAATTAAATAAGCCAAAGAAGTAGCAGAATATAATACAATTTAAGCAAGCGAAATAACAATTAATTAATTGGAGGAAAATGAAAACCACGTAACTAATTATGACGTAAATAGTTTTACTCGGTTCATATGAACCTTTACCAATTTTTTCTTTACTTTAACGGTACAATTCACATCCGAATCCACGGATATAACCTCATATGGTCCTTCATATAAGGGCTGCAGTTTTTTAGTTTTTCCTGCAACGACAGTTTCCTTTTTCAATAATACCTTATCCCCGACCTTTATGTCTATGGGATTTGCATTCTTGTCATAATACACTTTTGATTTCTCTTTCTTATCGATGAGATTTTTTCGGGCAATCTCGTGTGAATGTTGCATCCGTGATTTTAATTCATTATAATAGTCATCGTAACTGTAGAGCATCTCGGGAGATTTGGTAAGGTAGGAGGGTAATTCGGCCTTATAACCGAAAAGAAGTTCAAAAGGCGTATAATTTGTTGATATACAGTGCTTTCGAAAAGTAAGGAATAAATTCATTATTTCTGAAATTGAGAGTTTTTCGAAAAAATCCTCTGACACGTCGATTTTGTTTTAAACAAATGCACTTTTTGATATACGATCCAAGTTTGTGACGTAATCTTTATTCGAGATATGACGTCATCGACAATTTTTTTAAATGGCAACACCCAATTTTGACCATACCAATTGAAAGAGCGTGTTATTCTGCGTATATGTCGCCAAAAATATTTTTAAATTAGCCTATGTAGGTTAGATAAAAAAATGAAAATAAAACATTGTTTTAAGTTTTACCAAATTTAATGGTAATGATTAAATTAAATGTTCAAATTGTGCACCGTTGGCTACCTGACAGTAACCAAGACGATTAATGAACTCTTGTTGAACATTTTCAATAACTTCAGGAAGTGTACGATTTCATTCCAAGTACATATCACCAACAATTACGGTTCCTGACAGTTGCCTTAAGCGACCAAAAATGTTTATTATTACTACTATCAGATTAAAACTTGACATAGTACTTTTTTTAATTTTTTATTATTTCTAATCGCTTTCTTAACTTTCGTTTGGCAGAAGCAGCGTATTTGAACTGTTAATTGAGTAGTGAATTTGTTATTTTATAAAAAAATGGCGAAATTAACAGAACGAGAACGAATTGAAATTCTTTGCATGATCGGATTTGGAGACAGGATACGCACCCAACAAGAAGTAGTTGCATTGTTCAATGAAACTCATCCTGCTCGGCCTATTACCCAAAGCACGGTAAGCAAGATTGAGTCTAAATATCGTAACTTTGGTCATGTTCGTGATTTGTTTAAATCTGGACGACCCTCAAAATCAGACGAAAGTCTTAACTTAACGTTTTGTTAGCAATAGAAGACAATCCTCACTCAACGCTTAACCAAGTGGCTTCTGATTTTAATATTGCCATTTCCACAGCGCACAAAATTGCGAAGAAAGCAAAATACCATCCTTACAAGGTATGCCTTATTCATGAACTATCTGAAGACGACTTTGAACGCCTTGATCGGCGAATTCAATTCTGCGAGCAAATGCAAGAGCTGTACACGAATAATAATAATTTCGTAAAAAACATATTTTTTTTTGGCGAGGCTACGTTTGTTTTGAATGGCCATGTCAACAGGCAAAACTACCGTTATTGGGCTACCGAGAATCCTCGATGGATGATGGAGTATCGCACTCAACATCCTCAAAAAATAATGGTCTGGTGCGGCATAGTCGACGGAAGAATTCTAGGTCCCTATTTTTTTGACGATAACCTAACTGGCGCAAGATATTCTTCGAGGCGACCTTATTCCGGAATTATTACATTTTTATCCAAATGAGAAACGAGATCTTCCGAGAAATTACATTTACTTTCAACAAGATGGTGCACCTCCACATTATGCAGCACCTGTACGTGCTTATTTGGATGAGGTGTTCCCGAATCGTTGGATAGGAAGAAGGGGGCCGATTGAGTGGCCAGCCAGATCACCATGTTTGACACCCCTCGATTACTTTTTGTGGGGGTACTTAAAAAGTAAAGTGTACGTTACTAGACTCGCAAATTTGGAAGAATTGCAGGCAAGAATCCGTCAGGAGATAAATCGTACACTTCCTGAAGTTATTGAAAATGTTCAACAAGAGTTCATTAATCGTCTTGGTTACTGTTAGGTAGCCAACGGTGCACAATTTGAACATTTAATTTAATCATTACCATTAAATTTGGTAAAACTTAAAACAATGTTTTTTTTCATTTTTTTATCTAACCTACATAGGCTAATTTAAAAATATTTTTGGCGACATATACGCAGAATGACACGCTCTTTCAATTGGTATGGTCAAAATTGGGTGTTGCCATTTAAAAAAATTGTCGATGACGTCATATCTCGAATAAAGATTACGTCACAAACTTGGATCGTATATCAAAAAGTGCATTTGTTTAAAACAAAATCGACGTGTCAGAGGATTTTTTCGAAAAACTCTTAATTTCAGAAATAATGAACTTTTCGAAAGCACTGTATGTGGAGTCGTATTATACGTAAAAGTCGCGAAAGGCATGAATTCATCCCAATTATCCATGTCTTTGTTAATGAAATTTCGTAGATACTCAGTATAGGTGCGATGGGATCTTTCTAAACAACCGTTACTTTGAGGATGAAAACTGGTAGTCTGAATTTTGGTTATTTTTAATAATTGACACGTTCGTTTGAATACGTCGCTGAGAAAATTTGTTCCTTGATCAGTCAACAAACATGTCGGCGTTCCATACTGACATATGATTTTCGTGGTAAAGTGATACGCTACTGTGTTTGCTGTTTGATCAGGAATTGGAATAGCTAAGGAAAATTTTGTCAAATCGTCCATAAATGTTAGTAAATAAAGTCCATAAAAAGTATTTATTACCCGATTCTGTAGGGTTTAAAGGTCCTACAATATCCAAAAATACCTTCTTAAATGGCCTCGAAGATGTTGTAGTGATGATCATAGGTAATTTAGTTTTCTTGTTGCATTTATTCTTCTGACATTGATCGCAGGATTTGACGAATTTTTTAATGTCTTTGAACATGTTTTTCCATTGATATTTTTCCTTGATTCGGTTATACGTTCTGTTCACTCCTTGGTGCCCTCCAAGAGGACTAACATGATACTCCTGCAAGATCTTGTCGATCTCTTCCCTGCTGAGGTCTTGGTTTATGTTGTTATGAAATATAGTAATCCGCACGTCACTGTCTTTAAAAACGTATCGTATCATTATCCTAATTGCATTTATCTTCAAATGTTGTGACCTGCATTCTTCTGCTGAAAACGCAAGGTCGGTGATATTGTTGTTGTCAACGAACTGTCGTAAAGTCATAAGCGAATAGTAAACATTTTCGTAGCTACCGACTTCGAAATCTGAGTCCTTTATAATTAAATAGAAAAAATAACGATCATTGTGCCGTAAATACGCAACATCGCGTACTTTCTTACCTTGAACTTGTAGTTCGCCGTTATTACCGTCGTATTTAGCAGCATCGTCAAATTTTTCACTCGCGAAAAATATAATATTAGTTTTATTGGGAACGTCAACGATAGTTTCTGGTGAATCGATAACTTTCGATAACGGCTTTACGCCTTCTTCCGAAATAACGTGTCCCAAGTATGTTATTTCTTTCCGCAGGAAATGACATTTAGAAGGTTGTAGCTTCAAATTATTTCGCCTTAGAGCGTCAAAAACTTCCACCAATTTTTTATTATGATCAACTAAAGATTCTCCGTAACAGACTATATCATCTAGATAAACCAGGCACTTAAGACCTTGAAGACCGGTAAGAACATTGTTCATAAGCCGCTGGAAACAAGCTGTGGCTCCTTTCAGACCCATGGGCATCCTCTTATATTGATAATGACCGTAGAAAGAAAAAGCTGTGAGAGGTTTACTCTGCTCACTCAAAGGAATTTGGTGGAATCCACTTGCGAGATCCATCACCGAAAAATATTTGGATCGACCTAGTTGATCCAGAATTTCTACAATATTAGGCAGCGGGTAAGCATCAGCTTCCGTGGCCTCGTTTAATTTTCGAAAATCCACTACCAATCTAAAACGTTTTTGGCCATCCCCTTGAGATTTCTTAGGGACAATGAGAATCGGTGAATTATAAGGTGATCGACTTGGTTCTATAATGTCATCGTCCAGCATCTTCTTTATCTGCTGACCAATTTCGGTTTTTGCCTGCTCAGGAAGTCTATAGGCTTTTTTGTATAACTCGTTGCCTATTAGCGACTAGACTTTCACTACGTAGAATTACGCTCTGGTACTGTCTTATGTCCACGAACTTCAAAGTAACTACTTTTCCGAAGATTTCCGCCCGGGTTTAACACAAGGTGTACCCCACACCTGACACCAAATTTGTAGGGAATATCTAGTTAGGACGAGCACTAAAACTCCGAAATCCTCCAATTTGTTTTATTCCAGTTCCCAAAAATTATCAGCTTACAGAAGAGGTTCAAATCGACACGTTTATGTTACAAAATTCGAATTCGTTCTTCCCTCTTTCCTGAGTTCTCTCTTATTTATTAACTTTTTCAGTCATGTGACCGACGCTAGTTTTATGGCATTTTCGCCAATAGCGAAGCGACAACTCTTATGTTTTAACCAATCAAATTATTCAAAAAAAAGTGCTTACTTCTTCCCTGAAGAACTACAGTAACTCGGCCAAAAGAGAACTCAGCAAAACTATCGAGTTGCGTAAATTAAAACAATGATGTAAAACAATATTATTAAATATTCATGTTTCAAATATTTCCAACCAGAACGACACGTGAGAAATTACAACTTATGGACTTTACGTATTAACAAATAAGCAAAATACCCTGAGAAATCTAAGATAAGAATAAAGGAATGTCAACCTCGTAGAGGGTGTAAAGCTAAACTTTACAAAAGGACAAAAACAAAGACAAAAACTCAGGAGCTATTCAACCTACCGCTGTTGGGAGAGTTCTCCGAACGAACACAGTCACAGGAATCAAGAAAATAACTAAAAAAGGAGCTAATAGAGTCGGCGTTGAATTTACTAACTTCAAATACGCAAATGACTTTTTAGATAACAAAATAATAGAAGCAAAAAATTGGGAATCCTTCATAACCGGCTACATTAGTCTCCTCTAAGGGGATCATAAAAGGCGTCGACTTAAATAAGCAAGAAGATTAAACAGGAAGGTCATCAACCAAGGATTAACAGAGTACATACCGAGTGAAACTTTATTACTAACATTCGAAGGTGAAGACTTACCGAACTCCGTATCCATCAATTATTACGAATAAAAAGTCCAAATATATATAGGACCAGTATTACAATGCTATAATTGCCTAAGATATGGACACTCTACCAAACAATGTAGAAGTAAAATCAGATGCCGCAGATGCGGCGACGAATATAACTTCGAAGAATGCAACAAAGAAGTCAAATGCTTATACTGCAAATTAAACCACCTAGCTACGGATAGAACTGTATGTGAAGAATTTCAGCGACAAAAAAATATCAAAGAAGCCATGTGTTTCGACAACATCTCATACTATGAAGCTTGTCAGAAATTTTCCAGACCTGGTAATCAAAAAAACTATTTCGTCGTAAAAGAAAAGGAATTTCCAACTCTCAAAATAAATGTCGACCAAAAACTAGAACAGATGAGAACTAATCACAGTCGAAGAAAGAAAGTTCCACGGAAAAAGAAAAGCATACTCCCAGATTATTAAAAAAACAAAAAAAAGACCCGCTAATTCACCGCCCGCTCTTACACACTTGAGCAAAGAATATCAAGAATGTCTCTTTCCATCTACTAGTAAAACTGCAAATGGAAGTATAATGAAATTCATCGAAAAAAACAATATTAAAGACAACGAAAATTCACTTCAAATAGAAGAATTTCTAAGACGCATCCTGAAACACACAACGCTCACAGATAATTAAATAAACAATATAATAGAAGAAACAAAAACAGTTAATTTCGAAGAATACACAGAAGAAGAAATGGCGACAAGTCCAATCCCTTCAGAAGGGGATTCTACCTATTAAATTCAAAGAAACAACTACATATTAGTACAAAATGTACAACCCAAAAATTAGGACAAGATCCAATAAACAGACGTATAAAATTCAACAATAAAAACAAAATCAACTTTAAATATAATGTTCTATAATGGAATATACGTAGTTTCCGCACAAACAGAGAGGTCCTAATCCCTATAATAAGAGATGAACAAATCAACATTATCCTACTTAACGAAACATTTCTCTCGCTCAATATTCCCTCTAACATCAGAGCCTTTAGTTGTTACAGAAATGATAGACACGATGGTTATGGCGGCGTAGCCACATTTGTACATAATACCATTCCATGTAAATTAATAGACTTTAATTTACGCCTTCCCCACGACTCGCAGATAATTATCGTAGAACTTGAAGAATAATAAACTCATACATTCCTCCCAGCACATCATTTCCTATCAGGGCATTTAATCACATTCTCCGAAAATTAAACAAACCGTTCCTCATCATGGGCGACCTAAACGAACAAAACCGCTTATGGGGATCATCAACAAATAATAACAACGGTCACCTAATTAATGACTTTATCGACAACAACAACTTGTCAATTCTTAATGATGGCAGTCCCGCTAGAGTGACTTCTTCTAATCAAAACAAAAGCTGCCTGGATCTAACAATCTGCTCTTCCTCTATCGCCCTTGACTGCTCTTGGAGGGTGCTCGAATACACTGGTTCTAGTGACCATCTTCCCACTGTCTGTTCATATAAAATGTGTAATTTACCATATACCTCATCAATCCACACTAATAACAAATTTAACACCCGCAATGCTGACTGGGATACATATAGAACCATCATACTGCAATCAAATTTAACACTGTGTTCGAGCTATGTAAATATTGTAAACACAATAAACAACGCCGCCAGCATAGCTATACAAAAAAAAAAATATATAAGTCACGCTAGACCCTTTCTACCCTGGTGGGACAAAACGTGCTCAGTTGCAGTAAAATTAAAAAAAGACGCATATAAAACATATACTAGATCCCCAACGCTTATCAATTTTAATAATTTCAAAAAAACACGAGCTCAATCCCGCCGCCTTCTAAAAAATAAAAAGAAAGAAGGATTTCAAAAATTCGCGGAAAACATATCTCCTAACACACCCATAAAAACCGTATGGGACTCCATAAAAAGATTTTCTAAGGGCATATCAACCGAAGGGAAAATTTCCAGCCCATTGCTGGAAGACAATATTTTTCTGGAATTACTAAACAAAATGTCACAGATCCCACCTCAGGATAACCTGGACCCAAATATAACATTCCAAAAATATATATCCCCCCCATTTGCTAAATTTGACAGGTCTTTAAAAGTGTAACCGGAAAACCCTCATGCTACTTTAGTGTCACATTTTCAGCACGATTTTAGAGTGAATGTATGGTTGGGATTATTTAACGACCATCTGTTAGGGCCAGTAATACTACCAAATCGCCTTAATTCTAATGGATTTTAAATTTATTAAACAACCATCTACTTGACATACTCGAAGGAATGCCCATGGCTGTTAGACAGGAAATTTGGTTCCAAATGGATGGTTGTCCTGCTCATAATGACAGAATTATAAACTGGATAAACCAATACTTAGGGGAGAAATGGATTGGCAGGTACGGTCCAAAAAGGTGGCCACCCAGAAGTCCTGACCTGACACTCCTTGATTTTTTACGTTTGGGCGACATTAAAATCTAATGTCTATAAAATTAATATTAATTCTCAAGAAGAATTAATTGATGTGAAAATTGAAGTGAAAATTTAGTATTGTTGTTGTTGTGAAAATTTATTAATGAATATTGATTTATTTTTGTAGTTTTAGTACTCGATAGTGGAACTATCAACTTTTTGAAAAAGTGATACATGACAATTTTTTGTTCGAAATTACTTGTATAATCACCTCCTGAAGTTTGGCGGTTTTTATAGTAGACACTCTGTATATATGCATAATAAATAAATAAATATAAATAATATAATTCAAAATTCACAAGATATCAAGAGTAAAAAGGAATGCTGGATGCTGGGTAAATGATATATGGATCTAGCCCAATAAAGGACGAAAAAGAAGAAGAAGAAAAGGATATATTCTTTTTCTTAGGTAATATGTTGCCAATAAAAAAGCAAATACGAATTATTTGCGGTGTTGCTCTCCTTTGCTAAGGAGACCTTAAAAGTTAATGGTGCAAACGAAATGAACGTATTCTCTCGTTAAGTGAATGTTGGTGCAAACGTTGTAAAATTGTTTGCAATATAAGCTAGCGGTGCATCAAAGACAAGTTCCATTAGACGGTTAGTAAAAAAGAAATAGAAAGAGTGATATTGTGGGATTGCAACTTTCCCGCATTCGGAGTAACTTCGTATGCGCAATTTAAATTTGAATGTTCGCGAAGGGAAAAAATTCTCTTTATATTGAATAAAATATATGCTTAAATAAACATAAAATATTTATTATAATATTTAACAGATAGTTATATTAACAACACAACTAATGACAATTTTTAACGAATTGATATAGTTTAAGTTGTACAAATAAATTTCTAAATTGTTGCTACGACCGCGTATGTGGCAACTCCACATTGATTTTTATTGTTTCTGGACATCAAAATGTAACCATCCATTCCCCAATCGGTTCCCCATGAATTTTTAACAATCCAATAATCTTTTCCATTTTTACTGCCATATCCAACAGCCAATACACCATGATCCAATGATTGTCTATCACTTTCACAGGAATCGTCATCAAATACACCTGTTAAATTGTAAATCGTCTTATTATTAATATATCGTTCGAGAAAGTATAAGAAATAAAAGTATTTACCTGAAGTATACAATTGAAAATTATAAGTTGCATCAATTCCAATCGATACAGGTCCAATCAATGCAACTTTTTCTTGTAGGTCTTGTTCATCACCAATTGCTACTCTTGTAAATGATGTAATTTTCACAGCTACATCAGATTTGTTAAATTTACACACGTCATCTATTGCTTCATAAGGATAATCTTTTTCGGACATAATTCCGTTTTTTTCTATATATTCAAGTGCGTTTATCATTAATCCTCCTTCACATCCATCATCTTGTTTGTCACAATCTACCAAATTTTGTTCGCTTAGAGAAACCAATTTGCCAGTTTTTCTGTAATTTGCTCCTTCAACTGTTCCCGTCTGTTAAAAATCAATTTAATATTTAATAATATTTTATGTTCGTATTATTAAAATTACTTACAGTACTGAAGCTCCAACATGATCCGCAGGCTAATTGATTTTTGATTTCTGTTACAGCCCCCATTTTTCTCCAATCAATTTCGTTAGGAAGTTCACCTTCGTAATCCAATTTAGTAGGAGTGATTTCTTTATCTTTCGTCCTTTCACTCTTAGATAATTTCATCATATCTTTAAATTCTTGAGGTGTAAGATCAGCAAATACAGAACTCCCATTCTGTATGATGAAAGGCCTTGCTCTTCTTTTGCATTATGAGCTTCAATTCTGCGTAAGTTCGATTGGAAGATTGAGAATCGTTTCGTTTCTTCTAAAGCGGTTTTGTACACTTTCTTGTTTGTAGACTAACAAAAATTAAGTTACACTTTATTACCGCTAAAAAAATCCCCTTTAAATTACTTACTTTAAAATTGAGCCATTCCTCCTTATCGGTAAGTGCATAAGCAACGAGGACGTTTGTCAAAAGTAATGTAATTATCAGTTTCATCTAGAAATTTTATTAAGTCATAGATAAGTAATCGATTTAAAGTGATAAAAATATTTGAGAGAGTACTTACGTTTTTTTCTTCCTTTTTAATTTTAAGACAGTTGGAAATGTATTGTTTCGAAGTGCAGTTGAGACTATGAAATGTATTTCCGAAATGAGCCTTTTTATATTGGATAAATATTATTTTTTTTGATATTAGGAAATTACATATTTCTTAATAACATTGTAAAATAATTGTATCTTTAAATCTGGAGTACCTATATTGTTTGTCAACAAATATAAATAACGATCTGTTTTTAATATATGTACACCTTACATTTTGAAAATTATTTATTTTTATCAGATTTAATTTAATCATTAATCATTAATCATTCTTTGCAAAATTGATTATTTGTTGTCTTGTAATTCAAGTATATTTATTCGAAAAATATTATTTATCGATAAAATTGTCTAAATATTTGTGTTTATTTAAGGAAAATAGTGATTTCCTATTACTTATAATATTCTGATGAGAATTGACAAAATGCATAGACATTTCAAATAGTTGTAATAAAGTTGTGATAATGGCAAATCTAGTAAAATATCAATTGCAACATTGAAATCAAGAAGATCTTATCAAAATTTCGTAGCGAATTACGAACTGTCAAGAACTGTGTAGAACTCCCCAGAATCATTTAAATTGCTTGAAGACTAATAAAAATTGTAAGCAACAGCAGCAGTGTTTTAGCAAGTGTCGACGTTTTACCAGTGCCAGTGTAAGTATATTGTTATTTTTAAATTTACGCGAATAATAGCCATTCTTTAAAAAAAATCCTGCTTGTTCTGAAACCACTTAAAATAACGTTATTTTCTTGATTTTTTATACAGGGTTTTCAATTTTTTTAATAACTTAAAAATGAACCAAGAGTAAACTACCCTTATTTTAGACGTTATCGAAAAATATTATTTAGAAATATTCTTTGAAATTACAGAAAAGCTTAAATATTAAATTTTAGTTTATTTGCGGAAATAAAACAAAATAGTTTATAAATCAAATTTAATAAGAAAAACAACACACAAAAAATCTTAAATGGAATTAACTGCAAGTCGACATAAACCAACTCGTTTGTTTTGTTGACATAACTAATATCATACATGATTATCGTTAAAATTGAATTGCCTACCTATTTTCAGCCAATATACTAAAATTTCATATTTAAGCTTTTTTGTCATTTTAAACAATATTTCTAAATAATATTTTTCGATAACGTCTAAAATAAGGGTAGTTTACTCTTGGAACATTTTTAAATTAAAAAAAAATGAACACCCTGTATATGTTTGTATGTTTCTTCTTAAAAAATAAAACTTATTTAAAAATAGTACGTAGTCTTAGTAATTTATAATCCCAAACTAAGCTAACTAAAATAAAGAACTAAAATAATTAAGAATATTTCGATGATCATTCCCTTTGAGAATTGCTATTTAAAAAATATTTTTTTTAAATTAAGAACCATTTCATTAAGGTTAACAAATAATGTTTAATGTTAAAAAATATATCCGTAATGCTGAAAAACATTTCGTTAATGTTAAGAAACATGTCTTTAAAGTTAAGAAATATGTCTTTAACGTCAAGAAATGCTTCTGTATTGGTAAGATATATTTGTTTGAGATTAATAAATATGTCGTTTACGTTAAGAAAGGTTTCTGTAATAGAATATTTGTTTAAGGTTAAGATGTTATTTTTTAATATTAAGAAATATTTCTTTAAGGTTAAGAAATATGTTTTTAACGTTAAGAAATATTTGTTTGTGGTTAAGATATATTTCTTTAATGTTAAGAAATATGTGTTTGTGGTTACGATATATTTCTTTTATGTTAAGAAATATTAGTTCATTTGAAAGTTAGCATACACAGGTACAGGGTGGTCCTCTAAGAACGGCTCTCGGCCATATCTCACAAACTAATTGTCGTAGAGACTGGCGGTAAAAAATCTTATGACTACATCGGCCAAAAGAAAATGCTGGAAATAATTTTTAGGTCTCTAAAATGGCCGCTAGGGAAAGTATCCGCCATCTTGATTTTTAAAAGTAATTTTTTTCAAAATTTTCCTAAATAAAGGTATCAAAAATGTGTTTTATTTTGATAGTTAAGATAATTTCGATTATTTTTTGTTACATATTTTTGACTCTATCTTTTAAAATAAAGTGGTGGGGGTGGTTTGATTATTTTGACAAATAAATGTTAATAACTTTTAAACGGCTAAACGGATTTTCAAAAAAATGAAATTGTTGAAAAGGGCTTTCTTTGGTCTATAATTAACACTATATAAGATATTATTTTAATTGCTTGCTTGGCCGCAAGATGGCGTTTTTCGACATTACTTCAAAATACACCGATTTTCTCAAAACATTTAAATGCAACGATATAACTTTTTCTTTGGAGAAAAATAGTCAAATAGTTGCCAAACAAGCCTGTGAAAACCGCATCTCGATATCCCCTTCCTAACCTAAAATATATCTAAAAAAAGAAAAAAATCAAGAAAATGGGTAATTTTTGGTGCACTACCAATATAAAAGCCTCTAATTAGCGTTGTTCCATCCACAAAAATAATCAATTTATTAATAATCTTCAAGTATGATATTTAGAAACACCAAGCTAAGTAATATTCATTCAATAATTATTGGATTTGTTGTCCCTTCTATACGCACTAGTTGAGAACAAAAGAAATAAGCATGCCGTGGAAAATAAATAATCTTTCTTTGTTCCACTCATAGAAATGACCATGTTGCAATCGGAAATGGAGCAAGGTATATGTTGTATTTTTTACAGGAAAATGATAGATAAATAGATAGGCAAATTTTATATTTTCGTGTGCTTAAATTACCAAGTAACAATTTATTTTAAAGAATAAATTACTAAAATTTTAGTTAGCACACCTATGACATTATTTTCAAAGCGATTCTCGTTTTTGCCTCTTATGATTAAAAAAAAATTTCTACCCATTTAGGTTCAATAAAATTATATTTAGTACCTATCAATTATATTTATTAATTGCCTATATTGAATACATTCAATAACCTAAACTTTTGCTAATCCGGCTACTATTGACGATTCAAAGTTACATTCATTTTGACCTCTCACTATTCTAAAAAGACCCTTTTCTCCCCAGTCTTCATTCCAAGAGTTTGCTACAAGCCAGTAAGGAAGTTTGGAAGCTTCGTCGACTCCCCAACCCAAAACTCTAACCGCGTGAGCACTCTCCGAATCACCCGATACGTGTTGATAAACACCTAGTCAAAATAAAATACTTTACAAAGGGTCTGTACCTTTCTGATTAAGAATATCTTACCGCTTTTGTAGTGAAGAAAGTCAGTATATACGTCGAATGTTGATTCAACTGGTCCGTTTTTCATTATTTCTTTTTGGATGTCTTTTACTGAATTAAAGAACTGCACGCCAGTTTCACCGTAAGTTTTTTCAGAATTGTAGTCCAAACTTCTCACCGAACATTCCCTTTCACAAGCGGGTGTGTCGTAAACATCTTCTGGACACGGAAGGTATTTACCGTTAGTATGATGGTCGCAGTTTTTCATGGAGTAAGGTTTGCATCCCTGGTATAACGAATCAGGAAATGTAAACTCAAAATATAGCAACATTAAAATGAAATTACCTGTTCACTACCAAATAATCCTCCGGTAACAATACCCGTTTGGTGCCAATAATCAAAAGCTCTATCTGGCGATCCTCCATCGCAACCATCTCCACAACCTTCACAGCAAGATAGAAGATCTAATGCTGAAACAGGTACGGTGAGATTTCCATTTGATTGGATGCATCTTCTATCACTCATCACTGATGCTGCTGCTACAGCCTAAATAGAATTAAATATGTTAAATATTATTAAATTAAGTGGCTAAGTTCTAACTCACCCAGCATGAACCACAATCAGATTGATCGACAATAGTACTAATAACGTCTTTGCATTGGGTAAAACTAGTACGAGCATCGAAAAATTCTGGAATGTCCATGTACTCACTATGAACAGTTGGTTTGTATTTAAGACTCAAATCTGATTTACGAGCTCCCAAAAGTTTTCTAATATCTCTCATAGTTGTTTCCTTGGGAAAGTTTCTAGCGGCTACCCAAGATGATTGTTTACTGTTAATTGAATCGATGAATTCGTCAGAAAATGGGTCCGTTTTTCCAATTTCCAATGCAATTGCACTCGATATCAAACAAAGAACGGATAATACTATTTTCATTTTGGTATTTTTTCTGAAACTTGTTTTTTTGTAGATATAGGTAATGACAAAAAATATATACCAAAATTTATATACCTTACCTTACTTAATAGAACTATAGATAAAATGAACTGCAATTATGTACTTCCGTTACAATTAAATTTATATACAAGTAATCGCCACTCACAAAAAACTGATAGGTAAAATCCCTATTCCAATATCTCGAGTGGCAAAATTTACATAAAAGATTTACGAGTGTTGATTGAAATTGAAATCACATTCAATTTTTTTATTTTGTTTACATATTTATCAAATTCTGGTATTTTTACAATTATTGGAAATTTTATTTGTTATCTATTCGATCATTAGGTTTAATACGTAATATAATCATGGTAAAACATATGACACACATAATTTGCTCTCAATAATGTACAGGGTGTCCGGATAAGGGTATGGAGCGGCTGTATCGACAGTGGTAAGGCCTAGATGTTTGAAAAAAAATCTTGATGACTAACGGCCGATTGCACCGACTTATTTTTATGGGGCCATTAATAAAGTATACCTTAAATCTTAATATTCCTTTAACTCTATCGGATTTGCACCGTAACCTTTTTGGAAAATTTTAAATGTGTCCTTTAAGTGCAGTGACAATATGACAACGTCGCACTTTATATACGAATTTCTTCTCTTTTAGCCGTTTCGTTGTTCAAGATTGACATTTCTTTTCCAATTCAAAAATATTATGGCTCAACCAAAAAAACGTATGAGATCCATTAATTTCACGCCTAGAGAACAAATGGCCGTATCCGCCAGTTTTCTCTTTTAAGCGAAGCTTAAACCCGCCAATGCTACTTTCGTATATGAAATGAAACGGCTCAAGTACATACCTAGGGCAATAACAAGGAAGAATAACATACCCTGCAAAAGTAACTAGAAGAAAAGCATTCATTTATTCCGGTTAAAGAATTTACACCTAAATTATATCCAAGAACAAGTAACAAAGTGAAATATACTATTTGGGCTTTATTATTAATTACAATTTCAACACCATGATTCTTCCAAAAATTTGAATTTGCTTGAAATTTTTAGATAAAATTGGAGCATTTCCGAATTCGGTTCTATCAGACGAATGAAATAAAGCCCACAAAAATATATTTTCTAGGCGTGAAATAAATTTTGTGAAAAGTGATAAATACAATCTGTCCCCGACATTCTGTTTTATTTTTTTCCACACAGTGCCATTAAAAATACTACTTAAAAAAGAATTGGTTCTCTGATTCTTTACGAACATATTCCATTATGTCGGAGAATAATGGAAGAATGATGACACCTACTTGAATTGTAAGAGCTTTTGTCGCGCAATTTGGGGTGTTTATATTGGAGTAAAAATACTATTTTTTGACGTAAAAATGACAGTTAAAACTTTCAAAATGACAGTTAGGCGCCATTTTGAATCTTTTTTTCTTATAGAAAGGGGGGTCAAGTGACACCTCGTTTTAAAGATAATTTCATCCTTAAGTCAACCCCCAAATTTGGAAACATTTTAATAACGCGTATTCACGTGAAGACCAATTTAGTTTTAATCCCCGGGCATATTAATACATTTAAGAATTAATTCTGAACGTTTCTGAAAGCTTCAACTGTCATTTTTACGTCAAAAAATAGTATTTTTACTCCAATATAAACACCCCAAATTTCGCGACAAAAGCTCTTACCATTCAAAAGCTAAAGGGAGGGCGACAGACTTTTGGTCCTCACTGTATTATAATTCATTTCGATATGCAGCTTAAGTGGTTGTTCTATTTGAACTTGTCCCTAAATTTTAAACAAGATAAAAAAAGTTTTACGACCGATAAATAGGCTTGATTTGTGTCGCTTCTCTATGCGTGTTTTTCGATTTCGGTTTCTTTTATAACACCTAAACATCGTTAAATAAAGGTATCCCTAAATAACATTACGGCTAAAAATACATGCGAATAGACCTATTCAGTTTACGAAAGAGAGTGATGGAGTTATTTGATCAACATAAGAGAATAAAAGAAGCAAATATGTTTCACGCGCAATCTGTGGAACCATTTAAAATCTGCGTAAACATTAGTGCAAGAGAGATGAGATATTTGGCCTATTTCATTGCTGATTCACAGAGCCATTGAATGATTCTTACATGAAAACCATAGAGAAAGAAAGATGAGAGAGTTCGATCCTTTACTAAAAATTGGCATAACGTTGACGGTGCTGCCTCTCATCGGATAGCAACATTTTTCGCGAACTAAGCGTAGATTCCTTCTATATTTAAAACAAAAATTGGCGGAAAATTTAAAATTAATTTTTGTAATTCCACTCTATTTTCTTACATTTGACAATTGTGTAGTCATTTAATAGCCGTTTCTCAAGCATGAAAAACGGCTATCAAATGCATACACAATTAACAAATTGAAATATTTAAAATACAATTAAAAAATAATATTAAAAGTGTTTCATGTGAAATTTTATTAAAAATTATGCACATTACAATTAGTACATCCTTAATTAATGAAATAAAATACACTGATATAAAGACAATCATATAAACTATTAATATAAATAATAAAAAATAACTATTATTTAAAGGAAAAATCACAGTCATATCACAGAAGTTACGAAAGGATACACTAAATTTAAATAAAATTGTTAGTAAAATTGTGGTTATTAAAAAATCTAATTGTACAACAAGACAGTTGGTCGGATCTTCAGCTCACAGGGCCTACAGCTTCTTATATTGCATGTAATCTAAAACAAAAAAAAATATCAGCAGCATCGAATTCAGGGAAAATAGCGAAGAGTGAGAAATGTGTTTCGGGTGCTAAAGAAAAAGCAAATTTATTTAGACGTGATTTCAAAGTGCTAGTGAAACTATTATCATGAAAATGTACTTCACAAAGCCTCAGCTGTTTAGATGTATGGGACAAACCTAAAATATCGAACCACCTTTTTTCCGCACAATATCGGAAGGAAATTTAAAAAAATGCTTTTGAAGATTTTTATCCGAAGAAGTAAAAAAACAAGCTATTGCACCTTGGTGATGCACATTAATTTATGAACCTTTCTTCGCATTAGGGTTGACATTTTAAATAAGCAAACACAATTAGAAATAAAAAATATAAAAACTTACCAACTTAGGTTATACACAATAATGGCGCCTACACTAGTTACGAGTCACGAAACATTCTAAAAAATACAACTCGACTCGACTGTCGACAAGAACGGCACAGAACGGTAATAATTTTCGATAGCAGCACCTCTCGAAGGATAGTAGGGAATTATCGCGTGGTCTGATATTTCCTATGCTTTAAACAGTCTCTTTTATTTTGTCTATGATGAAAACTGTTTTAAATATAAAAAAAGAAGAGACCATCTTCAATCTTAACCCTATTTTGTTTCTTGTTTCCGTTTGATGTTTGTTTATGTTCAGTGTGTATTATTTTTTAACAGTATTTCTTTGTATTATTTAGTATATTAATTTATAAAGGTTATCATTTTTTATATAGGTCAATGGGATTATTTCTTTGAAATATATATTATAGCAAACCGATCAAAAAGCATTTTCGGAAACTTTGTACTAACCCTCTTACTCTTTCTTAGCCTTGACTTGTATGTAAATATTAAGCCTAATCCCCTTTCTGGGCAGTAAAAACAAATTTGTATCGAGTCATCGCGTCCATTACAACTTAAATCCGACGGATTATTGGATAATGACAAATGACGTCTGAAGTATGTGTCGGGTGTTGTTAGTAATGTGTTATCTAGATGAACTACACTCTCGAACGTTTTTAATACTTTTTATATATAGAATAAAATGCGAACAACTAAACAATAATCCTCTCGAGGGAACAAGTACAGAATGCTTAATTTCTTGACTTGACATTTTTTGATTGCCATCCGTCAACAGTGTCAAACAGCAAACCCGTCAGGACAGTGGTGGCGCTGACGCCACAACCATAGAGAAAGAAAGATGAGAGAGTTCGATCCTTTACTAAAAATTGGCATAATGTTGATGGTGCTGCCTCTAACCCCGGTCGTCAATTTATCGCGAACTAATCAAGAATGACAGTGTAGATTTCTTCTATATTTAAAAACAAAAAATGGCGGTAAATTTAAATTTTATTTCTATAATTCTATTTTATTTTCTTACATTTGATAATTGTGTAGTCATTCAATGGCCGTTTCTCAAGCAAGAAAAACGACTATCAAATGCATACACAATTTACAAATTGGAATATTTAAAATAATAGAATTAATTGATTTATGTAGAAATTTATTAATTTAAAATTATACACAATACAATTATATCAGTTACGTATATACTTAATACTAATATATTGATACTTTTTTATGGCAAGAAATTTTAAAGGTTTAATTTAACAACTATTTTCAAAAACGAAATCACAATCACATCAATATCACAGAAGTGTTTTCAATGACTCATTACTACTTACCTACTACTTTAATATTTAATACTTTAATACTTACTCGATAACTACGAAGAAATAAAATTTTACATTAAAAATAAGTACCTACTAATATTTAAAGGAAAAATCACATTTATATCACAGAAGTTACGAAAGGATATTTACATACACTAAATTTAAATAGAATTATTTTAGTAAAATTGGTTGTTTCTAAAGCTATACAACGATAAAGTTGGTCTTATTCCTCAGCTCCCTGGGTCTACACCTTCCAGTTCTACGTTATCTAAAACAAAAAAATATCAGCAGCATCGAATTCAGGGAAAATAACGAATAGAGAAAAATAGTTGTTAGTTTTTACCATTTTCCCGATACTTTTTAATTATCATTGGTACAATGGCTGCAACAAGTTGACAAAAAACATCTGATTTATGATCTTTGCAAGAAAGTGTTCTTTGGTGTTGACATTTTAAATGAGCAAACACAATTAAAAATAAAAAAAATATATAAAAACACACCAATTTAGGTTATACACAAAAATGGCGCCTACACTACTCACGAAACTTACGTAAAAAGTGTTAAAAGACCGGCATAACATAACACAACTCGACAAGAACGGCAAGGAAGACTACCGAACGAAACAAACCGAACATCGCTATCGTTTGCGTTCGAGCATTTATGTGAAATTGTCCAATCAAAAAAATTGAAATATATTTCATTTGTCGATAGCAGCGCCTCTTACGGGGTCTTCAAAAAGAATCGTGTAGTCCGATATTTCCTATGCTTTAAACAGTCTCTTTTATTTTGTCTATGGCCACAACAATAAAATTTAAAATTTAATAAATAAATTTGATAAATCGGACATGTTTTAAAATAATTTCGTGTGTAATTAATTATGTTACATATAAAATAAATACAATTTACTTACGTTTACTAGAAACCTTTTCTTTAATCTTCAAATTGGATAATAATAACCGGAATTCGTTTAATTTAACCTCAAAAGCACCAACAAATTTAAGTCAAAATTACGAAAATTGTTAGTGTTACCCGAAACATAAAAGGCCCAGATACAATTCAGCATTTCGGTTGGCACTTCGTAAATGTCAACCATCAATCGTTCTTGTTTATGTCGAAATGTACATCTAGTTGATGATACAACATTTTTCAATCATTATTAATGTTAAGTTCGTTTTTCCATAATTAAAGACTATAAAATAATCTAAGTACAGTTTATTGACCGATCCAACAATTGGTAGCAGAGCGTGGTTTGCCAGAAATAGTTCGAGCGTGTTTTTTGCCAGAAATAATTCGGAAATTAATAATACAAATATGGCGAATTCAAGCTACCGTATCGAGATGCTTGGCAAGGACAATTATGACACATGGAGTGTACAGGCGTAGGCGGTTTTAATAAAAAACGGCCTTTGGGGATATGTATCTGGAAGTAAAGATAAGCCAGAGGACGACGAAAATGAAGCAGCTCATGCAAAATATGAGCAGGACGACCTACTGGCACGTTCGGAAATACTCCTACTTATGTCTCCATCGGAGTTAAAATTAGTCAAAAACTGTAAAACGTCCAAAGATGTCTGGGATACGTTAAAATCGACCTACCAGAGTCAAGGACCTGCACGGAAGGCGACACTGTTAAAACAGCTAATTCTAAAAAGAATGACGGAAACAGAAAACGTAAAGGACCACCTAAACAATTTTTTGGAGATAGTTGATAAGCTCGCTGATATGGACATCGAAATCAACAGCGAAGTACTAAGTATAATGATGTTGTACAGTTTGCCCGCTAATTTCGAAAGTTTTAGGATTGCAATCGAGGCTAGAGATTCGTTACCGAGACCTGAAGATTTGAAGGTTAAAATAATAGAGGAATACGAAGCAAGGAAAAACAATAATAGCTACGACAATGCAGAAGGGGCATTCTACAACGACAGCTATCAGAAAAAGAAAAAAGGTGGCGGTTTCAAATACAGATGTAACAAATGTAAAAAGAAGGGACACAAGGCGGCCGACTGCTGGAGTAAAAATGAGGTAACAAAAACAAAAAACGGAAACGAACCTAAAAACTTCAATATTCAGCCTATATGTTTGTCATCGACGAGTAATATGTTTCCATTGAGGATGAAAAATGCACTCTAAGATTAGCATCCGATAACTATACAGCAAATGTCAAAGGGAAGGGCAAAGTAAAAATGAATGCTCACGACCAAACTTTTAACTTAAACGATACTTTACTCGCACCGGAATTGTCTGTCAATTTATTGTCAGTTGGAAAAATTACAGACAATGATTTTACAGTCCATTTTACAAAAACAGAAGCCAGAAGCCTGGAAATACTGTACTGAGTGCCAAAAGAGAAAATGGGTTGTACTACGTAAAGCCTCACGAGACCCAAAGAGTTTTCAATATTCGAGAAAGCGAAATTATAAAATGGCATAAGAAGTTAGGCCATGTAAACATATCCGATTTAAAGACAGCATTAACAAAAAATTTATTGAAAGGATTGAAATTCAATAAAGATGAGTTTTTCGATGACTGCGAAGCATGCATAAAGGGGAAGTTGACCCGTATGCCATACCAACAGATCGAAGGAGAAAGGAGCCATTGGAGATAGTGCATACGGATGTCTGTGGGCCCATGTGCGTCGAAACATTGGCTGGTTCGAGATACTTCGTTACTTTCATTGATGACTACTCAAGGTACTGCGAGATATATTTTATGAAAAGCAAAAATGAGGTCTTCAGTAAATTTAAAGAGTTCAAAAACGAAATGGAAAATTATACGAAGAAGAAAATACAAAACCTCCAATCGGATAATGGAAAAGAATACTGCTATAGGGAATTCGACGATTATTTAAAGGAGCATGGAATCAAAAAAAGACGTTTATCAGCCCCCTATACACCACAACAGAACGGCATTGCGGAAAGGAAGAATCGTTCGTTATTGGACAGAGCTCGTTGTCTTATGGTAGAAGCGAAACTTCCGGAAAAATTGTGGGCAGAAGCTGTTTTTACGGCAAATTACCTGATTAACAGATGCCCTAGCAAAGCCATCAACGGAGGAACGCCATATCAAAGATGGGTAAACCGCATTCCATCCGTACATTACTTGCAGATTGTAGGTTCAAAGGTTTTCATTCTAAACAAAAATAAGAAAGGAGGAAAATTCGAACCAAATGCAATTGAGGGCGTGTTTCTGGGGTATGCCAAAAATTCCAAGGCGTATAGAATCTACGTACCAAAAGAAAACAACGTTGTCGTACGTAGATATGTTAAAATCATAAATAAAATGTTTTACACCTCAGATACAGAAAATTATGATCTCCTGGACGAGGAGAGACTAACAGACATTAATGATAACGGTGCCGGCGTGTTTCCTGATAACTTACCTGAAGAACTTGAGGAAGAGGAAGATGCTGAAATTAACCAGGATATCGAAGACGAAGCAGATGAAGACGATCATGACGAGGATGAAGAGGAAGCGGTTCGACCAACCTACGAAAGGCCAAGCGACAAAAGAAACTGCCAGTATGGACCGCAGATTATGAATTAGATGATTCAGAGTTTTCCATGATGTGCGAATCAGACATATCGAATAGTAAAGAATGGCATGATGCTATAAAGTCTGAAATCAGAGCACATATCAAAAACGGTACATGGAAAATATGCAGAAGAGAGAAAAATAGAAACGTGGTGGATTCCAAGCTTGTATTAAAAACTAAAATTGGATATAAAAATAAGGAAACCCAAAAAGCACGATTAGTGGCTAGAGGATTCCGACAAAGACCGGGAATCGACTACAACGAAACTTTTGCAAAATTGAGTTCGATTAGACTTCTGCTTGCCATCGCCGTCGAAGAAAATTTAAAATTAAATCAAATGGATATCACTGCGGCCTACCTTAACGGAAAATTAAATGAAACCGTTCATATGAAATTACCGGACTACCTAGAAAAGTATTTAGCTGAGATTTTAGTTGAAGAAAGTGCAAAGGATGACCTGGGATTATTCAGAAAAACAAAAGAAATGTTGGAAGATCTCAAAAGGATAAAGGGGGACAAGGTCTGCGAATTAAAAAAGGCCCTTTATGGACTACAGTCAGGAAGACAATGGAATGAAAAATTAACAATGGAATTAAAATCCATGGGATTCGTTCCTTCCCAGGCTGATCCATGCGTATTCGTATACTCACTAGACAACGATAAAATTATAATAGCTGTATACGTTGATGATTTGGTCATCGCCTATTCATCTGAAGAAAAGCTAAGAAAAATAAAGGACGAATTAATGAATAAATTCGAAATGAAAGACTTAGGAAAACCGAAGGTGTGTTTAGGAATCGAAATAGAAGAAAGCGAAGATGGCATAAAGCTGACCCAGACGGGCTACATCGAGAGGAGTCTAAAGAAATTCAAAATGGGGGATTGCAAGCCAATCAGTACTCCCATAGAACAAAATTTAAAATTAATGAAGAAGGATGGCTGCGATGATCAACTGCCCTACCAAGAATTAATTGGAACTCTCATGTATTTAGCGATAGCCAGTCGACCTGACATAATGTATGCTGTAAGTCACCTAAGTCAGTTCAACAGCTGTTATGGGGCCGAACACTTTAGGTGTGCGAAGCGGATCCTACGTTACCTTCAGGGCACAAAAGAAATAGGGATTAACCTGACGAAGACCGGTGAGCCATTAATAGGTTTAGCTGATGCAGATTTTGCTTCTTGCCCCGTGGATAGAAGATCGTACACAGGATATTGTTTCAAGTATGCTAACGGCTGTGTTAGCTGGGAATCAAAGAAACAAAGGTGCGTAGCTTTATCGACAGCAGAGGCCGAGTACATATCTTTGACAGAGGCTGCGAAGGAGGCAATCCACCTGAAAGTGTTGTTGAAAGATACCGGCAGAGAACAGGAAATGGTTCCACTCTATAATGATAACCAGGCTGCAAACCAGTTGTACGTTAATCCCATAATAAGCGCAAGGTCGAAACACATCGATACGAAGATGCACTTTATCAGAGACTGCATCAAAGATGGGGATATCATCGTGAACTATAGACGTTCAGAGGACATGGAGGCCGACATCTTCACCAAAGGGCTGCCGGGTCCGCGTTTTGCGGAATTAAGAAGAAAACTTGGTGTTTTTTGAATTTTAGAGCCGTTTACGTTCGTGAGGGGGAGTGTTAGTGTTACCCGAAACATAAAAGGCCCAGATACAATTCAGCATTTCGGTTGGCACTTCGTAAATGTCAACCATCAATCGTTCTTGTTTATGTCGAAATGTACATCTAGTTGATGATACAACATTTTTCAATCATTATTAATGTTAAGTTCGTTTTTTCCATAATTAAAGACTATAAAATAATCTAAGTACAGTTTATTGACCGATCCAACAAAAATAAACGCTCTCAACGCTAGTTCGCTAGCTTAATCCCACCTTGGCCACGGATTAATTGATCCCGAGTTGATCCTGCGATTTTGGTTTCGAGCAACGCAAAATGTGATTTGATCCAGGTTTAAGCCCATGTTTCAGAACTATCTAGAATGATCCAGAATTGCCCAGAAGGATTTTAAACTGTACAGAATGATTTTGAACTGTCTCTAATGATTCAAAGCTATTCGGAATAATTTTAAACTGACCGGAATGATTTTGAACTCCAGATCGATTTAGAACTCTCCAGAATAATTCTGAATTGTGCAGAATGATTTTGAACAGTCCAGAATGATTTAGAGAACTGTCTACAATGATTAAGAACGACTTAGAATGGTCCAGAATTCTCTAGAAGGATTTTAAAGTGTGCAGAATGATTTTGAACTGGCTTTAACGATTCAGAACTGCTTAGACAGACTTACAAGTGTTTAGAACGATTCAGAACTGCCCAGAATGGTTCAGAACTGACCAAAATGATTTTGAAGTTAGGATATTATTAACTATCCTAATAACATTTTTGGATAGAGAATGAAAAGACCTTTCAAACGATATATCACTCAGGTCTACACTTCCCTTAAAAAAAATAGAGGTTGTAACTGTTATTCGAAGGGTGTTGAAGTTAGGGCTCAAATTTTAACGTTGAAGAATGTCAGTTTATAATTGTTCTAATGTATTTTAATTTATTTATTTAGATTATATTTATGTAATGAATTTTTTATACCTTTAAATAAATACGTTTCTAATTAACAAAAGTTGTTAATATTTTATAATTTGCTATAGGTATGCAAAATTATAAAAAAAATATTTAAATATACCACCCATTTTTAATTTGAAAATATAGAGAAATCTACTCGATATTTCACGCTTAGTTCGTGGGTACCCCCAGAAGCAGCAGCACCGTGTGAATGTTCCAAATAATTATGCTAATTACGGCGTTCGAAACACTATTATTGAAATTTTTTTTAATAGATAACTAATACTTTTGTTGTCTAAATTTGTATAGCATGTATGTGTTTAATTTAATGAAATAAAAACGAATTATTGGATGAAGAAGGAGTGAAGAAGGGATGAAGAAGAGATAAATAGGTAAAGAATGTATAGAGAAGGAGTAGACAAGCAGTAAAGAAGAGATTAAGAAGGGATACAGAAGGAATAAGAGATGTAAAAAAGACGTAAAAAATAGGTAAAAAAAGAGATAAAAAAATAGTTAAAAAGAGGTAAAATTGAAGTAAAGAAGGCATAAATGAAGGGATGAAGAAGGAGTAAACAAGGAGTGAAGAAGGGATGAAAAAGAGATAAATAGGTAAAGAAAAATCAAAAAGAAATTAAAGATATTTAAATTAATTAATAAATAAATCTACACTTATCCATCATAAAACAACTTAAATATTACAACCCTGGATGTACGACCCAGTATCCCCTTTGCAATACTTGGGGTAAGTTGTCCATGCTTCGAAACCGTTCTTCTTCAATCTCTGCGTCTCTTCGAACACCTGCTTCACGCACTTGACGTCATCGTCGATGTTATCATCTTGCAAGGCCGAGCATTGCACGTGACAGCCGTTCGGATGTCCCGGGGGTTCACACCAGTACAATTCAGAGATCTGGAACAGCCCGTGGTCCTTGGTGTTCGAATTGAAGGCGTTCGTGTCGAATTTGGACTCGTGGTCAACTGGGCAAATTTTAGTATTAGTGAGATATGTTTGATTAGTTTTGTATTTGGGAGAATTTCCACCAATTTTTGTGTAAATTTTGGCGTTTTTGTTTTATGATCTGTTATTTTATTTTTATTGATTTTTAGTGACTTTTATTGTTTTTTTTGATCTTACAGATTTTTAGGGGTTTTAGACAGTTCTATAAGATTCTGGAGTGTTCTAAATGGTTTCAGACAGTTCTAAATGTTTTTGGTGCTTTCTAAACGGTTCTAAACAATTTTAAATAATTCTGGAGCATTTTAAGTGATTTTAGATCATTCTAAATGATTCTGAGGGGTTTTAAATGGCTATAGATAGTTCTAAATGATTATGGAACGTTCTTAATGGTTTCAGACAGTTCTAAATGATTTCAGACAGTTCTAAATGTTTCTGGTGTATTCTAAACGGTTCTAAACAATTTTAATTAACTCTGAAGCATTATAAGTGATTTTAGATAATTCTAAATGATTCTGAGGCGTTTTAAATGGCTATAGATAGTTCTAAATGATTATGGAACGTTCTTAATGGTTTCAGACAGTTCTAAATGATTTCAGACAGTTCTAAATGTTTCTGGTGTATTCTAAACGGTTCTAAACAATTTTTATTAACTCTGAAGCATTATAAGTGATTTTAGATAATTCTAAATGATTCTGAGGCGTTCTAAATGGCTATAGATAGTTCTACATGATTATGGAGCGTTCTAAACGGTTTTAGACAGTTCTAAATGATTCTGGAGCGTTCTAAATGGTTTCAGACAGTTCTAAATGTTTCTGGTGTATTCTAAACGGTTCTAAACAATTCTAATTAATTCTGGAGCATTTTAAGTGATTTTAGATAATTCTAAATGATTCATAGGCGTTCTAAATGGTTCTAGACAGTTCTAAATGATTCTGGAGCGTTCTAAATAGTTCTAGACAGTTCTAAATGGTGCTCTAGAAGCCCTATTGTGGGACATTAATATACGAAACCGACACAAAATCATCCAAAAAAACAAACAAGAGCAGTAGTTGCTAACCCACAAAATTATAAAATAGGGAAAATAACATTTTCGTAACCTATAAAATAAACAATAACCTCTAAAAAATACATAATGCTTGTGGGTTATACCGTTGTTGCTCTAGTAGCCTCAATTGATTGTAATGTAGAAATTTAGAGTAATTGATTAGTGTAGTTAGAGTAAATGATTCTATTGCACTTACCTATACAAATCCATGTGGAAATCTGATCCTTGGGAAATTTGTATTTGTCTAATAGTTCATGGGCCAGCTGACATTTATCGAATTTTCTTCCCGAAACGGTAGAAATGTAAAGTAAAGCGCAAACTAACGTCAATTTTCCAATCATATTGCTTCGATTTTCTGAAACGTTTGCACGGGTTTAAAATAACTTAAGTAACTAAACTTAAATTTAAAATTGATTAGAAAGTTACTGAATAAATTCGATCATTGATGAATTTAGATGTTCAATTTATTACTAAATTGACGAAAAATATTTCGAAAATAAATAAAATTAACCTCAAAAGTTACTAAATCTATTTAAAAATGATCGACGAGTCCATAAAAAAAGTACTAAGTGAATTTAAACAATGTAGAATTAAGTGGAAAATACTACAAAAAGTTAAATAAATAAATTAAACAATAAATGAAAATAAAATTAAAACTGACAATTATTAAATTGAGAAGAAACACTGTTAATGAAAGGAGTGAAAGAGCTTTAAAAAAGCTCCCTAAGAAATTCCTGAATAAAATGTTAATAAAATAAAAATGAAGAAAATGATTTAAAAAATTGATAAAACCATTAAATTGACGAAAAATATTTCTGAAATACCATTCTAAAACGTTAGTTAGTTGTAAATATATTCTCTTACCTTTCACAAAGCAGGATGAAATGTATTTGATACAAAATATTTTTTTTTCTCTTTTATAAACATTTACAAAAAGAAAAATGCTGATAAGAGCACGAAAATTATCATATATTATTTATTATTAAAATTGTCAAGAGGAATTCCCGTCTTGTGATATGACTTATTGGAATGTAATTATACTGTTGTTGTACCGCAATATTTTTTCCGTTTTCTAATTTATATACAGGGTGGCTCAATTGTTAGAATTCCTATACAGGGTGTTAATTAATTGAGTGCCGATACTTCTGGATGTGAATATTTGGATGATTTAAAGAAGAAAAGTTTATATCAATATGTCCTAATATTAGTTTTCGAGCTACAGGTAAGCTAAAAGTTAGTAACTAATTATGATAAAAATATAAAAAAGTATTTAAAAAAAAAACATAGATTTTTATAAACATTTTATCGATCATTTCAGTGACTTTTTAAGCATTATTTTTAACTAAATTAAATAATAATCTCGAAATAATAAATAAATAATAATAATCTCTGAATAATAGAACTTTTTTTCAAAAATATGGAAGCAAAAAATTTAGCAAAATCGATTATAATGAAAAAAGCCCAATTGATTCACTATAAAGTTTTTTTACAACTATTTTCGCATAATAAAAGTTTTCATATAAATGTGTTAATCTAATTTGTTTTTTTAATTGTAATAGCAGCAGATTTTTAGTTTACTTGAACAATTAGGGTTAAAAATAATGTTTGCTTTTGCTAAAATTAGATAGCGTTTTAAGCAGTTTTGAGCATATTTATTAACTTTTGATTTCTTTTGAATTTTTTTATCAACTTTAAATAAAATGAAATTCATTATTAATATATTATTTAAACTGAAAAAAAAATCAAATAATGATTCAGTACCAAGTTTATTCCAGAGTTTTTTTACATTCCGAAATTTGCAAATATTTATACTTAATTTGTTTGTAGGTACTCGTAAATTATAATTACAGCGCAATGTTTTTGAAATTTACAAATGCCAAACAATATTTTAATTTACCCACATTACCCATACCTACATAATATTTTATCTACAGAAGTTGGAAAAAAGAAAAATATTATGTACCTACCTATTTATTTTCAAAAACATTGACACTGCATTACGAATAAATTGTACAGGGTGGCCAAAAAAGAGGATGGCTCTCGGCCATATCTCGCAAACTAATTATCGTAGAGACTTGCGGTAAAAAATCTTATGACTAAAACGGCCAAAAGAAAATGCTGGAAATAATTTTTAAGTCTCTAAAATGGCCGCTAGGGGGAGTTTTTAAAAGTCATTTTTTTCCAAATTTTTCGTAATAAAGGTATCAAAAATGTATTTTATTTTAATAGTTGAGGTAATTTCGATTATTTTTTGTTATATGTTTTTGACTCTATCTTTTAAAATAAAGTGGTGGGGGTTGTTTGAATATTGTGACAAATAAATGTTAATAACTTTTTAATGGCTGAACGGATTTTCAAAAAAATGAAATCGTTAAAAAGGGCATTCCTTGGTCTATCATTTACATTATACAGAGTTGGGCAAAAGTCCGGAATAAAATTATTATCTTTTGAACCAGTAATTTAAACAAAAAACGCCGAAACACGTAAATTGATTTTATATTGTACGGATTTGTTGCCAATAAAATGATTTTTTTTTCTTCAACCCCTTAGTTGCAACCCTACCCAACTTTATTTTTTCAAATGCAAAGGTATGTCGTGTGTTGGGTCATTGAAAAGCCCGCGAAAAATGGAATCTAAAACATACCTTTTTTTTATTTTTCTCATGTTGTTATTTGGAAATGAGCAAAAATTTCTTTTAAAAACAAAAAAGTTACAAATACCTTTTTAGTGCTATCGACGTAGCAATGTTGAAAATGCCCTTCACCATCTATTTGACAGGCTCCCAGGCATTGGTAAAACGTAATATCGATAGCATATCTTTAATTCTGAATGACTTTTTAATAAAAACAGGCGAACCTTTGGTAAAAAAAAACTTATACAAAAATGCACCATCTTTTTGAAGTTCACTGATCAACAATGGCTTAGATTTAAACCCATTTTATGTTTTTGTTTTTTCTTAAAACATAAATTTCAACGAATGTTGATGCTAAATTGCCTTATCAGTTTTAAACGGTAAATCAATAAAATTTGGTGTGCTGCCTGACCAGGCTCGCCTGCTTTTAATAAAAGTTCATTCAGAATTAAAGATAGGCTACCGATATTAGGTTTTACCATTGCCTTGGAGCCTGTTAAGTAGAGTAAGCCTTAATTCACACGTCGATACCACTAAAAAAGTATTTGTAACATATTTGTTTTTAAAAGAATTTTTTGCTCATTTCCAAATAACAACATGAGAAAAATAAAAAAAAAAGTATGTTTTAGATTCCATTTTTCACGGGCTTTTCAATGACCATACACACGACATACCTTTGCATTTGAAAAAATAAAGTTGGGTAGGGTTGCAACTAAGGGGTTGAAGAAAAAAAAATCATTTTATTGGCAACAAATCCGTACAATATAAAATCAATTTACGTGTTTCAGCGTTTTTTGTTTAAATTACTGGTTTAACAGATAATAATTTTATTCCGGACTTTTGCCCAACCCTGTATAAGATATTATTTTAAATGCTTGATTGGCCGCAAGAGGGCATTTTCCGACATTACCTCAAAAAATTCCGATTTTCTCAAAAAATTTAAATGCATCGATATAACTTTTTTATTGGAGAAAAATAGTCAAATAATTGCCAAACAAGCCTGTGAAAACCGCATCTCGATATCTCTTTCCTAACCTAAAATATATCTAAAAGAAGAAAAAAAAACAAGAAATTGGGAATATTTTTGGTACTTTTGGTATTGGTATTTTTGGTAAAAGAGGACGAGACATTCGACGAGTTCCTAACAACAATCAAAGCACAAGCGAAAAAGTGTGAATTTGGAAGTTTATTAGACAGCTTGATCAGAGATAAAATAATATTTGGAGTAAATTCCACGACGATTAGGGAGAAACTTCTAAGCGAAGAAAACATCCAACTCGATAAGGCAATCGCAGTTTGCAGAAGCAGCGAACTAACGACAAAACAACTTAAAGAAGTACAAGGCACAGAAGTCAGTCAAGTCAACGTAATTAAAAGCAAAAGCAAACGAATTCCAGAAACATTCGACTGTCAAAGATGCGGAACAAATCACCAAAGACAGAAATGTCCAGCCTACATGAAAGAATGCGGAAAGTGCAATAAAAAGCGGCATTTCAGCAGACAGTGCAGGTCAAATAGTTATACAAAAAGGAGAGCTCAAAAAGTCGACATAGTAGAAAACGAAACGACAGTAACAGTGAAGAAGAGATCCTATATATCAGACAAATAAATAATGATGGTGACGAAGACTGGCACGAAATAATAAAAGTGGACAAGAAAAGATTCGAGGTTAAGTTGGATACCGGGGCCCAGTGCAATGTGTTACCCAAACACATAGTCAACCAATTGGGCACACAAATCAAGCCGTCAGTTACCAAAAGACTGTTGTCGTTCAGCGAAGATAAAAACTCAGTAATAGGCGAAACAAAAATATATTGCCAAATAAAAAACCGAACGGCAACGATTACATTTAAAGTAGTTGAAGAAAACGTTCCACCAATACTGGGAACGAAGACTTGTCAAGAATTGGGACTAGTTGTAAGAGTAGAAGCAATTGAAGTTCAAGGAACAAATGATGACATCTTCAGGGGACTAGGATGCATAAAAAACTTCATATACGACATAGATCTCATTGAGAATGCACGATTCGAAATTCGACCACCTAGAAGAGTACCTCACGCAATAAGAGAAGCAGTAGAAAACGAACTTGATAGAATGGTAGAATTGGGAGTCATCAAACGAGAACCCGTTCATCGTGAGCCTGGCGACGCGAGTCAAGCCGATCTTTACTATACCATTTCCAGCGGTCACCATTTGCCCGGCGTCCAAATCGCTCCGATCGATTTTCAACTACACCAACGCTGTACACAGGATCTGGAACAAATCGGACATAACCGATTACGAGTAAGTAGGTAAATCGGCTTGTATTCGGCTGGAACAAATCTGCTTAATTGTAGACAAGAAACGGTGAGAATCGTGAGCATGGTGTGCAAAGACTCCGACGTGAATCTTTTGTTACCCCAATGCGAAGGTTTCTCGGAGAATTTCTACCGCAGATTGCACGAGGTAGGTACGCTATAATCGAGTTACTGAATTAATACGATTAAATGATTTTAGATAGACGGTACACGAAGGTATTTCCACGAAGCGACCCTGTGCGAATTCATGGGGCACTCGAAAAAATGCTCATAATTATTCAAACCTATAATCTTAGACCAGGGTATATGCTACACTTTTAATATACTCGATAGGGAAGAAATATACAAACCAAACGTGTACCAATTCGAGCACTACCATCAGCACCCTTACAGGAACCTTTGGAACCAAGATAGTGTATATCCCAGGAACTCCAGGAAAGACGCCTATCCTCGCAGAGCCCTGCAAGCTGGAGCAGATAATTCCTTAACTCTTCTAATACCCCAGCTGGTGGAAGACGCAGATTACCTCTGCCAAATGCAGACTGGCTATACTGTAATCGAAATCAATAATCTCCAACAGTACTGTTACTAACACTACCGCTTTCTAAGGTGACCATACACGTCCCCAACACCATCCCATTGACGCTGAAAGATTACAAAATAATGCCTTCGGACGAATCGACTACCATTGTAATAGAACCGGACCTTCTAACTACATCAGCTACGGTGAAATCGTACAAGCTAATAGACAGGCAGTGCTATTTTTCCGATGAGAAGGACCTGGCGTATTTTCGCATGTACACGCAGGAGAATTGCCTGCTCGAATGCCTCACGAATTTCACGTTGAAAACCTGCGGGTTCGTCGATTTTTTCATGCCCCGTAAGTAACACTATTTACAGGATAGTTTTAATTAAATTGTAATAATATTTTCCAGACGAGAACACGACAGAAATCTGCGGCAACGCCAAGATGGCGTGTCTACAGGAAGCCCAGGGTAAGTGGTGGGATTCGTTAGTTGTTTCAAGGCATTTTTAACGCGTTTAATGCTGGATAGACGAGCTGAAAATGCTGGAACTGGACGCGGAATTGGACGAGAATCCGGAAAACCCGTACCAGAGCTGCGAGTGCCTGTCGGTGTGCACGCAATTATCCTACAAAACCGACTCGTTCTCATACAAATGGCGCTGGAAGGAATATTTCATGGCGAATAATAAACTCAACATCACCGAAAAACTCACCCAATCGTTGTAAGTAGTGACTCATTGTTGGAAGCTTATAACGTTGGTTATAGCAAAGTTAGATAAGTGAAATTTTAACCAAAGCTAGCCTCATGTCTTGTCTTGATGTGTCAAATCGGACCGATTTTCGCCATCGGAGAAAAAGGGCTCTATGGACCGTTCGATTTTCTATCGAACTTCGGCGGGTTGTTGGGACTTTTCACCGGATTTTCCCTGCTATCGGCCGTGGAATTGGTGTATTTCGTGTCGGTGAGACTGTGGTGCAACAGGCGGCTGTACAACGACCTGTCGAGGCCCCCGCAAAGGACCACTTGAAAGCGTTTTTGTCATGTTATTATGTATTCTAGTTTAAATACATAAGTTTCGTTTTCGATTTGATAACTTTCAATCACAACCTATTTTTTTACTCGCGTAAATAACGTACTTACCTAATCTGTATGCCGCGATTAGCATATTGTAATAAATATTCATTTTTTTTTGGTATCGTTCGGTTATACAATAAGCGATAGTATTACCAGTACAAAATTTTCGTATCTAGCGAAATGGCGTTCCAAATTGCTAATAAGGTGGCCTTGGTGACCGGAGTGGCCAAAGAAATCGGCCTGGGATTCATCAAGAACCTCCTCAAAAACGGAGCAAAGGTACACAACAAATCGATTAAAACCTAACAAAACTTCAGGATAAATTTTCAGGGGGTAACAATAACCGACATGGACCGCGGGCAAGACGACAAAGCGGTCGAAGAACTGGCTAAAACGTACGGAGAAGCGCTGGCAGAAAGTCGTGGATGTCAATTTAGTAAGTTTACAATACTAAAAAAAACACACACACACAAACTACCAAATTTTCCAGAAAGGAGCCATCAATGGGATGATACTGGGATTCGAGGATTATTTAAGGAAGCACAAGCAAGGCGATGAGGCCGTCATCGTTAACACCTCTTCCATTAGCGCCTTCTTGCCTATATCCCACATGCCTGTTTACGCCGCAACCAAAGCAGGTATTATACACCACCTTCAACTCTTTATTAAATAAGTGTTACGGTAAAATTCACAAGACATAAACATTCCTCGACGATTCGAAGATATTACATCGCTATCCACCCTTTAACCACCCCAAAAAGTGGAAATTATTAGGTGTAATGTGTGTTGTCTAACCACCACAACTCTCTAAGCGCTTCGATTATTCCAGGTTTGGTAGCTTTGACGAGAACTTGGAGCCACGAAGCTCATTACCGCAGATCAAAAATAAGAGTGCTGGCTATTTGCCCTTCGATGACGAAAACTGGGCTGATAAAAGGGGATCACTCTCTAAACGATGACTACACGGAGATATTTCTGAAGTCGGGTTTGCTATGCATCTTTTAAATAAGGAAAGAGATTATGGTGGAAATGCATCCCGTAAAATCTAATGCTGTTTTGGTCAATATGAGGAATATGACATCCTGTAAAATCTAATGCTCTTTTGATAAAAAATTTGCATGTGATAACGGTTTCCATTTAAAAACGTGACGTCACGTGACGTTCGCGCGATATATACAGATAGTCCACCACCATTGCAGGTTCCTGCAAATTGTCCCGCCACGGGACATCCCGTAAACCTCTCAAGAACGCTTCACCTTTGGTGATAACGATATACTATAATTAGCACTGTTTGGTGATAACGATATCCGGTTTGGCGATAACGACTTCCTGCTCCGAATGCTCCTCTTTTGAGTCCCCATATATACACTACTTTTATATAATGTACCAATACCTGAAGCAGCAAAAATTTTTAATTTAGAAATAGATTTATTTTGTAACGAAAATTTAAATTATTTATATTTTTGTGATAACTGTAATGAATGTTATTACATTTTAGATAATTGTTTTAGGAAGAAATCATTTTGTTTCAAATGTAAAACAAAAACGTATTTTGTTAGATAATAAATTTAGCAGCAGCACCAACATCATCATCATCATCATCATGAAAATTGCGTTTGTTGATATTCAAGGTTTCTATATTAACAATTCCTTTTCTGTAAAAGAATTGGTTATAGAAATCGGAGGTAAGCAACAATACGCACTTTTCTTGCCGGAAAAACCATTCGAAGTGTTGTCGAAAGGATCAGAAGACGGCGGTGTATTTGGAGAATCATCTTCACGGCATCCCATACAACTCTAGTTACATAGAGTATAACTTATTGAATCCACTGTTGTTGAAACACCTATACAACAAAGCGGACTACATCTACATTAAGGGAAACCAAAAAGCTGATTTTTTGTTAAAAAAATCAAACGAGTTTCAAATTTACCCGTTTATAATCGATTTAAACCGAACGAATGATGATGATGATGAAGAAAAAATTGTTAAATTTGTGAAAAATCGGAAGTGTTGTTTGAATCATAAATCTGATGATGAATTTATGTGTGCCATTACAAATGTTGTAAATCTGAGACAATGGTTTGAAAGTAGTATTATGTTAAAACTTCACCATCGATAAAACATAATACTACTTTCAAACCATCAAATGTGCGCATGTATCAAAAAACTTTTCGCACTTTCAAAAATTATAATAACGTTCTATTTTACTTTTAAAAATTAGTTATACTTAGATATTTAATCGTAATGGAATCGACTGCTGCGTTAGATTATATTAATGGAAATAAGTTACTAATAAATTTTACTGATGAAGAATTAAAAGCTTTTCCTTTAAAATACCTAATTCAACACGCAAAACCTTGGGATTTATTAGAAGTTTGGTATAAACTACCTGACAATTACAAACATGATCATCAATTACAAGTAAAATTACCATGCTTCATACATTATAATCAAGAAAATAATTATCCTGTTCGATTACAAAAAAAATTGTTTAATGTGTAATGTTGTATTAAAAAAAAACTATGCTGTGAACTCAGATCAACTCTTATGAAGCAATATTAAACTGTAGTAAAAACATATCTATTATCATATTTTATTATCTTTATGTAAGATTAATAAAACAATTTAAACATATACACTGTGTTATTTATAAGATGCGACATAGGGATTCCTGTACAAATGTGTCAAAAGCAAGCTAACTTTTTTACCAAATAACGTTCATAAAAAAATATTAACAGATTTGAAAAGATCGTAAAAAAATGTCGCATCTTATAAATAACACAGTGTATATATAATCTTTTCTTTAACAACTTCGTAACCTCGTTCTTTCCTCTATCTCCCTCTATCTTCCTCTTCACCTTTTCCTTAAATACCCTCATACAATCCTCCTACAATCACCAATGCGCCCTTCGTAGCGCAGCTAATAAAAACACTACCTACTTCTCATTCACAAACCAACCCTCTCGCGGTGCAGAGGTGGTGAAAGCGAGCCATGAGCGCAAGTGACCAACTCTGAGCAATAAAGCGATTTCAGTGAAAAGTAAAAATTGAGAAACATTAATAATTACTATTAACGCAAAAATAGTGAAAGACACTTAGGTGCAAAAATATCAGAAAAATCAACACATTTAGGAGTTTCGGGTATATTTCCCGAAACTCCTATCAACAGAAAGGAGCAATCAACAATGGAAACAACAACATCAATTGAAAAAGCAACATACCAATTAACAAAAATGGAAGCATCAACGGTAGAAAACACAAAAAAGAGACTGAGCTCTCCTCCTGAAAACGAGTTCTTAAAACCAAAGAAAACATGTTTTCTAACAAAATACGTCAAGCAACAACAGACATCAGCAACAAATATTGAAATAACGAACCGATTCCAGTCACTCACAGCAAACGATAATAACGAAGAAGAGGAAGAAGAAGAAGAGAGTGAAACTATTGAGCCAGACCAAGAACAAACAAGAAGAAAGTCAAAAATACCACCAATTGTCATCAACAAAAAGTTCCAGAACCATCAGGAATTAACAAAAGAAATCAGTCGAACCTTACGGAAAGGATTCCATCTAAAATTCACGAAAAATTCTACGCTAGTTTTCGTATACGATGAAAATGATTATAAAAATCTCTTGCAAGAATTAGAAGGTGCGGAGTTGGATCATCATTCCTATACCCTACCTACAGAAAGAAATCACGCTTTCGTTCTAAGAGGTCTAGACAGACCCAGACGCACATCACATACAAACGGCATTACTTGAAGAACACGAAATTCAAATAAGGAAAATCTTCAAAATGAAAACCAATACCAGACCGCTTTTCCTAATAACAACTAATGCCAGTATTACATTAAAGTGGCTAAATTAAAACGTTAAATACCTATTACATACCCGAGTCTATTGGGAAAGGAGGAAAAATGACAAAGAAATAATTCAGTGCCATAGATGCCAAGCATGGGGACATGCTACAACCAATTGTAGACACAAACATAAGTGCCTAAAATGTGCGGAAGAGCATCCAACATATGCATGTGAAAAACCAAAAACCACACCTGCTAAATGTGCGAATTGCGGAGGAGACCACGCACATTTGTTAGAAAAAGACTCTGACTTTCCGCAGCTACCTACACGTAACGCTTTTATACAACAAACAAACAATCAAAATGCATGGAACTCAACAAGTGTCGAAACAAAAAACCCAAATTTTAGTGAGTTAATAAATGTGACTGAAGAACTAAACATTCTTAATCAAAAAATAGACCTTAAACAAGTGCTAGTGGCTCTAAAACATTTAAACAGCAAGATAGCCTCAGCAAAAAATAATTTTGATGTCATATTAGTTATGCAGACCTTTAAGGGAAAGTAGAAAAATACTCAATCTTCAAAAATGGCCCATAAGAAGGTAAGTCTAGCCACCATAAATGTAGATGGAATCAACAACAAATTTGACGAATTAATTCATTTCATAATCAATAAAAATTTAGATGTAGTAGTAATAACTGAAACTAAACTTAGAAATCATGAAAAATTAAAAATCAATTGATATAGCGCTTATAGAAAAGATAGGGTACCCCAACAACGTGGCGGAGGAGTAGCTATTCTTGTTAAAAATAAATTACCCCACATGTTGTTGGGCCACAAACAAGATTCTAGTATCGAGAACTTGGCAATAAAATTGCAAGATGGTACGGTTATTGCCGGGGTTTACAATAATCCAAGAAATAAACTTAATTTTCAGGATCTAAACAGTCTTTTATTATGGGGTGATAAAATTATAATAATCGGTGACCTAAACGGCCGGCATGCAGAATGGGGATGCACTCGGAATAACCCAAACGGAAACACAATAAAATTATTCTCCGAAAAAAATGGCCTAATACTTTTAGCACCACGTGGACCGACCATTTTTCCATATAATAGAAATAACGATCCCTCAACAATAGATTTTATAATTTACAAAAATATACAAAATATCTCAAAGCCTGTAAGTGTATATGCTGTCTCTTCCGACCATAATGCAATAATTTCTCGATTTTCCTCATACTATAACGAAACGATTACTAAAACAATTACTTCATACAAAAATACTAACTGGTTAAAATTTAAATTAAAATTAAATAACTTCATAAAAATTAATTACAAGAAATATAACGTAAACTGTAATGAACTAGAAGAAGAATTCGAAAATTTTATTAAAGTATTACAAAAATTAATGTGAAAACACACCGAGAAAACAAAAATTAACATATACAAATATAAATTCCCGAAAACATTAGTCTTTAATTATGAACAAAAACAACAGAAAAGAAAACAATGGCAAAAATATGGACGACCCGATGATTATCAAAGCTTCATGAGATTAAAACGAAGAGTTAAAGAGGGAATAAAAATGTTTAGGAAAAAATATGGAACCAAAAAATTAAAAAAGCATCTACAGAAAACAATTCTTTATGGAAAATTACAAAAACCTTAAGGAAAAAATACCAGTGTGTCTCCTCATTAAAAATCAATAATCAAGATCTAATTTCTGATAAGGAAAAAGCGGAAGGTTTAGCACAAAACTTAGGTAACATACATAAAAACACCCCTAATAACGCAAATCAAGAACTAACGAAATTAAATCATTCCAAAATAAAAGACTCGTTTGGACAAATGAACACATCAACAAATATTTAACATCCCCTGAAGAATTATATCATATTATAAAAAACATGCCAAACAATAAGGCACCAGGTAAAGATGAAATCGAAACCAAAATTGTTAAAAATTTTACCAAAAAAGCAATAGTGAAATTGACATATATGATTAACAATTGTATAAGACAATTTTATTATCCAAAATGTCTTAAACTAGCTGTAATAACACCCATACTCAAACCTGGAAAAATCCCAACAAATGTAATTAGCTACAGACCAATCTCGCTACTCTCCATCCTAGGTAAAATACTAGATGCAATATTACATAATAGATTAAAAAATGAAATAGTTGAAAGAAATTTAATTCCCGATATACAATACGGATTTAGATCCGGTCATTCAACGGAATCACAGGTCATTCGGGTAGCAAATGATATAAAAAATAATTATAGAAAAAAGCAAAACACAGTAGCTGTTTTCTTGGACACACAGAAAGCTTTCGATACAGTTTGGATTCCGGGACTTATACATAGCATGTTGACATCCGATATTTCGAAATGTCTCACAAAATTAATATTAGAAACATTAACTTCTTGCAAAATCGCTGTCCGAGTAAACGGCGAAATCTCACAAGAGTACGATATGGAAAGGGGAATCCCTCAAGGATCAGCCCTTAGCCCTACATTGTATTCATTATACACAAGAAAATACCCTCAATCACCAACAGTAAATATAGCTTTATATGCCGATGATGTCTGTCTATATGCATCATCTTTCTCATCTGAAACTGCCTGCAGAAAACTGCAATATCATATAATTAAAGCCATAACACCGTACCTAAAATCAATTAAAACTGAAATTAACCCCTCAAAAACGGAATTAATAAATTTCTCAGTTAAGAAAAACGACACTAAAATAATTAAAAAACTAAAGACAGAAAATACACCAATAGAAGAATCGGATCAAGCTAAATATTTAGGAATAGTACTGCATAAGAGATTAAGTTGGAAATATCATATTAAATACTTAACAGATAAAACAAATACCGCTGTAAGAGCGCTATATCCATTGATCAACAAAAAAAGTAAAATGTCTCTAAAAAACAAACTATTATTATATACAGCAATAATTCGTCCAATTTTAACTTATGGCAGCAATGTTTTCTGTTCGGCCCCAAAAACACTTATAAATTGATTACAAATAATACAAAATAAAATTCTTAGAATAATTACCAACAGCAATAGATACACACCCATAGAAATTATCCATGCTAGAGCAAGAATGCCCAAAATGAAAGAATATACAGGGTGTCCCAATAGTGCGGTAAAGCCCATTTACTCAGTTAATATAATAGATACGAAAAAATGGTAAATAGGAAAAATGTTAACCACCTTTAGGCGCACAATTTAAAATTATTTCGAAATATACAGGGTGGCCCATAAATCGAAGCCATACCAAACATACCTTTTTTTAAAGGCAATGATATATTTTTTATTTCATATTCGATTTTAGCTCGTTTTCACGAGTTTCTCAATATAAGATTTCATATGACTATACTGAGTATTTAAAAAGTTATGGCCATTTTTATGTTCAAATCGTCATGGCTTCAAGGCCCTGTATATCAGAATCTGTATCAGATAATGTAAATTTTTCTTTGTCAGCACTTTTTGAAAATGGTCTATTTTCACAAAAAATAGTTACATTTTGACAAAATTACAATTTGTAATTAGGGTGAGTCAAAACGCAAACATAATAATTACTCGCTTAATTTAAATGGAACACCCTATATTAATAATATCCAAAGGGAAGCCTATTTCTTACTGAATCATTTTTCATAACATTTCCCTATACCTAAATGTCACCGTTTCTGAGATATTTTCAGTTTTATTAAAAAATGTCCAGTTTTTGGTATTATAATTTCATTTTAATCTAATTACCAATGACGTCGTCGAACTTTTTTTGCTAAATAATAGTAGAAAATTTAATATCGATTAATGATTAATCAAATATCATTAGCAGGTCTAAATTTTTAGTTATTCTATAATTTACAGTGACACGAGTTTAATAAGTAAAATTCGCATAGTTCGTAGATGATGACGTCATAGAGGTAATTAGATTAAATTAAAATTATGATAATATAGAGTTTAATTTAAAAATTACCAAATATTTCGGGTAGTTTATGATCGTTAATTAATCGATATTACATTTTCTACTATTATTTTGCAAAAAAGGTCGACAACATAATTGGTAATTAGATTAAAATGAAATTATAATACCAAAAACTGGACTTTTTTAATAAAACTGAAAATATCTCAGAAACGGTGACATTTAGGTATAGGGAAATGTTATGAAAAATGATTCAGTAAGAAATAGGCTTCCCATTGGATATTATTAATATAGGGTGTTCTATTTAAATTAAGCGAGTATTTATTATGTTTGCGTTTTGACTCACCCTGTATACAAATTGTAATTTTGTCAAAATGTAACTATTTTTTGTGAAAATAGACCATTTTCAAAAAGTGCTGACACAGAAAAATTTACATTATCTGATACAGATTCTGATATACAGGGCCTTGAAGTCATGACGATTTGAACATAAAAATGGCCATAACTTTTTAAATACTCAGTATAGTTATATGAAATCTTATATTGAGAAACTCGTGAAAACGAGCTAAAATCGAATATGAAATAAAAAATATATCATTGCCTTTAAAAAAAGGTATGTTTGGTATGGCTTCGATTTATGGGCCACCCTGTATATTTCGAAATCATTTTAAATTGTGCGCCTAAAGGTGCTTAACATTTTTCCTATTTACCATTTTTTCGTATCTATTATAATAACTGAGTAAATGGGCTTTACCGCACTATTGGGACAATAATAAACAAAGCGGAAAAATTCTACAAGAATCAAATTATCTCAAACCCGCTAACCGCTGAGATTGCCAACATAAAAATAAACAATACAATTAATAAAAAACATGGTTTTATCCATCAAGAAATAACAATATACAAGTAACATAAACTAAATAAAAATTAAGGTCCTACAATAAACATTGCCACCATAATTCCGTCATACACACGAGGTTTTCCGAATCTTTTCCTCCTAAAGGCCTGCATAACTAACATAAACCAATAAAATCAAATAGCTATACGGCACAAGGCGATTACATATCAATATAACTTCGGTTATATCTCTACAAAGAATTATGGAGATGAAAACCGAAAATATTAATCCAAATAATAAATACTGTCACTTCCTTTAGATATAAGGCCCAAGATCAGGCCAAGTCTACCTAAAAACAACATGTATGTTAAGGTAGACCATTACTTTTAAGAAATCTGTATTATATTGTAATCTAATTATTAAGTTGTAAATAAACGTCTTTTGAAATGAAATGATGACTACCTACCTCTAATCCGTCCTGGGTTCAAAACCAAATTTGAACCTTTTTTTTTATTTTTTTCTCTTCTTCTCCTCACACATGATTACTTATTACAATGTTTAATAAATTATTGTCTATAATATCTATAATATAAAATCTTGTCTATAATATATAGTAAAAAAATATTTAATAAATTACAAGTACAACATAAAGAATCTTTTATACGAGCGTGAGGAGTACGACCTCACGTGGGACCAGTGGAAGACGACCCTACGGGAGGCGTTTCCCAGGCGACGGGACTACGGCGCAGTCCTCGAGGAGTGTTTGACCCGGCGAAAGCGGTCAGACGAGCGCATGACGGCGTACTACCACGCGAAGCTGGCGTTGTGTGATCGGGCGAAGATCCGTGGGGCTGACGCAGTTTCGCTGATTATCAAGGGGCTGCCGGAGGAGCTGCAGGCGAACGCTTATGCGGCAGGGTTCGTAAGTACAGAGGCGCTGTACCATCGATTCCTGTCCGGATTGGAAGATTATAGGAGCGGCGAGAAGAAGGAGGCGAGGCGGACAGGCGCGACTTATAGTGGCGTGGCTTCGGCGAGAGCAGGCGGCTCTTCGACCAAGCAGCTAACGCGCTGCTATAATTGCCAGCAGCTGACGACCCATGTCAGCAGGGATTGTCCGACGCCAAGGGTGGACCGATGTATCACCTGCGGGAAGACTGGACATCTCCGGGCTGACTGTCCGAAGAAGGCGGGCGAGACGACGTCAGAACGACCAACCCGAGGAACGGCGCAACCTCAGGTGAGTCTCTTGATTTCTCCTAATAATCTTGGGTATCTTGGGAACGATCAAAGTGGTTAACCTGGGCGAAGAAGTGGTTAAGTGGAGTAAAGGGCGACTAGTTGGACGAGCAGAACCCTGTATCCAGCGACGACGTTCAAGGGGCGATCCAACAGACCAGCGTCAAAGTAAGGAAAATTTCTGTTACTTCTAGTATAAACTTTGCATGCATAAATGTGGGCGACGTTACGGGCGAAATAAAAAGGCGATTAACTAATTTGTTGGAAAGTTATTCGACGTGTTTTTCCAAAGGCGATGACGATTTAGGTTTAACGAACTTGGCGAGTATGCAAATTAGATTATCTGAAGACACCCCGGTGTATTATCGACCCTATAGGTTATCGCATCACGAACGGGAGATGGTTCGTGAAAAGGTACAAACTCTTTTGGCGGCAGGCGTAATAAGGGAAAGCGAATCGGTGTATGCGAGTCCTATTGTTCTGATTCCGAAGAAGACTAGCGATGTTAGAATGTGTGTGGATTATCGGGCGTTAAACGCTATCACGGTGAAGGATAGGTATCCACTTCCATTGATTTCCGATCAACTGAGTAAACTGGCGAATAAAATGTTCTTCACGACATTGGATCTGGCGCAAGGATTTCACCAGGTGCCTATGCATCCGGATTCGGTGGATAAAACGGCGTTTATCACACCCGACGGGCACTACGAATATCTGAGGGTTCCTTTCGGACTCAGTAATTCTTCGGCGGTTTTCCAACGGGTGATTAACAAAATGTTGGGTCACCTACGATACGGCGAAGTATTAGCGTACATCGACGACCTTCTACTTCCTACGGCGACAGAAAACGAAGGTTTGGCGTTATTAGAAACGGTGTTAGGATTGGTGCAGAAAGCTGGCGTGAAGCTAAAATTGGAGAAGTGCTCATTTCTGCAGCGAAGTATCGAATATTTAGGTCACGAGGTTGATGCAGCGGGCATTAAACCAGGGCGACGCAAAACTCAGGCGGTATTGGATTTTCCCGAACCTAAAGATGTTCGCGGAGTTAGACAGTTCTTAGGATTGGCGAGCTATTTCAGAAACTTTATTAAGAATTTTGCAGTGTTGGCGAAACCACTGACAAACCTGACCAAGAAGGATGTTGAATGGCGATGAACCGATGAACAACAGCGGACGTTTGAGCTGATAAAGGCGAAATTATCAGACCGACCAATTCTGGCGTTGTATGATAGCAAAGCGACTATTGAACTTCACACAGATGCTAGTACGAGTTAGAAACACTGGCGGTAGTAGAATCTATAAAACGTTTTCGAGTTTACCTAGTGGGCGTTCACTTCAAGGTGGTAACAGACTGTGTGGCGGTCAGGGCGACATTGCTCAAAAAGGATTTAGTACCTCGTGTAGCTAGGTGGTGGCTGACGATCCAGGAGTACGATATGGAGATACAATATCGGCCAGGTGTTCGTATGCAACACGTTGATGCATTGAGTAGAAACCCTCCTACCGAGACAATAGGCGTCAACATTGTCCAAATGGGTGAAAGTGATTGGTTTTTAACGATACAACTACAAGATCCTAAGGCGCAGGAGATTGTTAAGTTGTTGGCGACCGATAACGTACCGGCGGATATCAAAGCGCATTACAAATATAAACAAGGGCGGCTTTATCGCAAAACGGCGAAAGGTTGTATGTTTCAGCAATGGCGAAATTTACTACTACGTAAGCATCACGATGACATTGGTCACCCGGCGGCCAAGAGGTGTTTAGCATTGATCGAAGAAACTTATTGGTTTCCTCGAATACGGCGTTTTGTTGACAAATATGTGGCGTCATGTCTAAACTGCGGGTTTGCGAAAGGCCAATATGGGCGGGGCGAAGGCTTCTTGCATCCCATCCAACGGCAGGCGATACCATTCGACACGGTGCATATCGATCACTTGGGCCCATTCGTCAAGAGTATCAAGGGGCACACTTATATACTCATGATGGCGGACGGATTTACAAAGTCCGTGCTGGCGAAACCCTTGAAAACGCTCAAGGCGAAGGAAACTATAGCACGAATGCGCGAGGTGTTCAGCGAATTCGGGTACCCCCGGCGATTGATCTCTGATCAAGGCAAGGTGTTTGTCAGCGCAGAGTTCAAGGCGTTTCTGGCGGAAAAAGGCGTTAAGCATGTGTTGAATGCTGTGGCGACTCCTAGGGCAAAATGGTCAAGTGGAAAGATCAAACAGGACCATAGTAGAGGCGTTAACTTCGACTGTAGAGAGCGAGGGGAGATAGGACGAGAAGCTGCCGGATGTTGTATGGGGTTTGAATAACACCGTCAACTCTACCACGCATTTCTCTCCTACTAACCTAATGTTCTCACACAATCACGGACGAGTAACCGACTTGGCGAATGGCGAGCTGATCAGCGCTACAACTAAACAGACCGGCGATGGTCGAGGAGACACGGCGAATGTCTCACCGGATGTTGAACGCTCAAACAGGCGTTTGGAATCGAATGTGGCGGATTCGAATTTGGCGGAATCCAATTCAGCGGATTCTACATCGAATCAGGAGGATTCGAACCTGAATCAAGCTGAATTAACTGAGCAGTCCATCCACCTGAGTGAGCGAGGTGACGACCGAACTCTTCAGGATAACGGGCATGACGGGGCGAAAAGTCTTGGGCGGAATCAGGCGGTTGCACTAAGGCGAAGTGCCAGGTTACACTCTAAAAGAGAATGTCCGATGATTGGGTCGAACACGACGGAAAGTTGGGCGACAACTTCGGAACTGGCGAAGAACGTTGGCGGAAAACGTAAAACTGGCGGTGTAAACCAAAACGAACAAAAGTTGTTCGATGAGGCTCCCGGGAAACGGCGTCGGCTGGGCCTTGTCGATGGCGAAGGAGTACACGAGCGACGAGCATAGGCGTTGGCGAACATCGACCAGGCGGCTAAGAAGATGAAATCGAGATTTGACCGAAAACGGAAGACAGCAACCAACTACAAACCAGGTGATTTGGTACTATGGAGAGATGCGGCTACAAAGAAGGCTGGTGTTGGCGTTGTTGGTAAACTCACTAACAAATTCGACGGACCATATCGAGTGCGGTAATACTTGGCGAATGATCGTTATGTCATCGAGGCGATAAAGGGCGCCAGAGGATACAAACGGTACAAAACGATCGTGGCGGTCGATTCGTTGAAACCGTACCACTCGGTCAATCAGATAGACTACGAATCTGATGGGAGCACCGAATCTGACGAGGCGAAATAGACCAATGCACTAGGCGAGCATTTTAGGCGAAATTAACTTAAACACTTGACGATTTAATAAGGCGAATCAGGCGAATGTATTAGGCGTGGCAGGCGCCTACCTTAGGCGAATTAAGCAGGCGAGCTTAACGCTTTTGGCGGGCGAATGTACATGCGATGTTTTTATAAATTAATGAGGACATTTAATTTTGCAGGATGGCCGAATAAATAGGAGGAAGAATCTGCGAGAGGGATTGTCTAAACGGCGGTAGACAATATCCTCTCGCAGGAAGCGAATCCACAGAACATACATAAACAAGAAGGAACATCTCCGTGAGAATCTCGTAGACGTTCTAGAGCGCACTCTGAGAATAGTAACTCTACACTAAAATTAGTAATAAAGGTTTTTTATTCGATTTTTTTCTGACTGTTAATATTATCCAATTTCTTGTAGAACTTGTATACAATTTGTTACATTATTATAAAATGTATAGAATTTTGATATAGATAGTAAAATAAATTGTACAAGTTTTACAAGAAGTTGGATAATATAAAAAGTAACTACTCTCATAAAATAACTAAACACAAACACTTCTACTTAAAAATATATTGAAAAAAATGACAAAATTCATTAAATTTAATTAAAATCGCCTAATAAACTGAAATATTATGGCGGAACCAGAAAAATTCACTACGCGCTATAAAAACAAGCAATAGAACGAAAGATTTAACTTTAACCTTACACAATTCTTCACTAACACTACTATACACAAAAAGTTATACAACTTACAGGCAATAACAATGCCCTTTAAACTCACTCGAAAACAAACGAAATAAATGACAAAAAAAAACTTTTCGGTTTTAACTTCATCTTGCACTACAAGAGAAAATATGCAGAATCGATGCGAATCAATAAAAGACGCCATTATTGTTTTTGAATTACGGCGTTGAGCGGGTTGCTTGCGCTGGCCTGAAATAAACTATTGTTGCGCCCTCTATCAATAGTGCCGAAACTAAATGAACGTCTAAAATTTTTCATAAGGCTGTCTAGGCCCTGAGCGAATCAACGGCGAGAGCCATCTATCGGGCGAAGGCGGAAGCGGCTAAGGCGGACAAGAGCGCATGGCAAGGGGAGGTTGGGAGGACAGTGTCAAGCCGGCGTTGGAGTGGCGTACTTACGTACTACGGTGGTTCTGGCGTTATTGGTGATATACCGTGCGATTATTATTAAAGTTCTTTTGTGAAAATTCCCGGCGTTTCATTAGTTTAAATCCATCAAAATTCAAGTTTATTTCTCTGTGTTTATGTCCTAATTTTAATTTGGCACCATATGTTGTAATTTCTTCAAATAAAAACTTCAACGTACAATTCAGCGAAAAAGAATGATGCGAATTTTTATCATACAAAGATGTGATTAACGACTTTATATATTCAACAAATTATTGTTCTACTATAGAAGCAACAAGTTTTGTGTTACAGTTTGAAAATTTTGAAAAATCTAAAGTGTTGAAAATAAGTTCCAACAATTCCAATATTTGGTTAGGATCTTCATCACTAGAAGAAAATATTACCATTAATAAAATATCATCAAGATAATTTTAAAAATCAACATATATTAAGTACATTAAAAATATTAAAAGAAGGTATAAAAGGGAATGATGTTATGAATAATTCTCTCATGATAATGGAACCAATCAAAAATATAAATCCCGTGACTTATGGAATTATAATGGAGGTGATTTATTTATATCCTGAGCTGTTATGAAAAAGATTACATTTTATGAAAGTTTGAATCAAGTTCATCACTTGTACACATGGAATTATGCATACTGAGTTGCTCGAAAAAGTGATTGGGAATCAACAGCACTAGATTATATACGGTTTTCTGCACGCATAAAGGAAGCTACACCACAACTTAATTGATGACGACGTAAATTGTAATTCCTTGAAAACTCTCGGTTACATATACCGCACTGCATTTTGGTTCTCGTACAATAGATCGTATTATTATTTTAGGAACAGCAGCTTGTATTCCTATAACAGAATTTGAAAGTTACAATATTTCCGTAATTTTATAAATGACCAGTATATGTGTACATAATTTTTACTTACTTTTCACAAAACACAGTATACTCCAAATATGTTTCGAGAGGTCTTATTCGAACAATCACAGAGACACAATTAAGAAAATTTTCGAATGCATCTTTTAAATAAGGAAAGAGATTATGGTGGAAATGCATCCCGTAAAATCTAATGCTGTTTTGGTCAATATGAGGAATATGACATCCTGTAAAATCTAATGCTCTTTTGATAAAAAATTTGCATGTGATAACGGTTTCCATTTAAAAACGTGACGTCACGTGACGTTCGCGCGATATACACTGTGTTATTTATAAGATGCGACATAGGGATTCCTGTACAAATGTGTCAAAAGCAAGCTAACTTTTTTACCAAATAACGTTCATGAACAACAGATTTGAAAAGATCATAAAAAAATATGTCGAAATGGATATTAAATTTTTCTGAAATTCATTCTGGTTTATTAAAAAAATGTATAATTAAGTTTAAAAAGTCATACGACATAAATAATTCCTTTTTATATCACTATTTAATAAATATAAAAAGGGGCGGAGCTAACAGGGTTGGTTGATGCTCTGAAATTCGAAAATTTCGAGGTGAAGGATTGTGGTTCAAACCGCGAGTGCGGAAATTTTTTTCTGTTTTTTTTTGGTATTTTTGTTTTTATTAATGTTTTTTTGTCAGTAATAAAAATATGGCATTAATTTAAAGGCTCTACTTACTAACGAGATTTTGCATTATCAAAATTGACAATAAATTGTCGGAGCTTTTATTTAAATAAAAATTAAATTAAATCTCAAATAAGCTTGTCTTATTTTAAATACTTTTATTTAACATTTTTTTAGACAAAAACATTAAAAAAAACGAAAAAGAAAAACAAAAAAAACATAGCCCCAAGCGCGGTTTGAACCACATTACTTAAAAATTAATTATTCAAATTGCAGAGCGTTAACCATCTCTGTTAGCTCCGCCCCTTTTGCAACAATTTAGATAGTGTTATAAAAAGGAATTATTTATGGCGTATGACTTTTTCAACTTAATTATACATTTTTTTAATAAACCAGAACGAATTTAAGACAATTTAATGTCCATTTCGACATATTTTTTACGATCTTTTCAAATCTGTTATTATTTTTTATGAACGTTATTTGGTAAAAAAGTTAGCTTGCTTTTGACACATTTGTACAGGAATCCCTATGTCGCATCTTATAAATAACACAGTGTATACAGATAGTCCACCACCTGCAAATTGTCCCGCCACGGGACATCCCGTAAACCTCTCAAGAACGCTTCGCCTTTGGTGATAACGATATACTGTAATTAGCACTGTAATATCTCCTTAGTATTGTGGAATCCAGGCATCAGGTACGTTTTTAATTTAACGTTTGGATGGGTATTTTGGGCGACCGGTTACTAGGTTCGATTGTACTACCTAACCGATTAACGGGAGCAGACTACTTAAACTTTCTGCCAAACAGATTGGGTAATATTTTAGACGATATTCCTTTACTGCAAAGAAATGTAATGTGGTTCCAGCACGATAGTGCTCCGGCGCATTTCTCAATTGCGGCAAGAGAATATTTAGACCGTTTATTTGGACAAAGATGGACAGAAAGGGGCGGACCTGTACCATGGCCTGAAAGATCGTCTGATTTAAACCCCCTTGATTTTTTTGGGCCACTCCTGTAAATAACCTCGAAGAATTGCAGCAAAGGGTAGAGCAGGGATGTCACCGAATCGTGGCCAATGTGGGTGTTTTGGAAAGAGAGAGATACATTTTTAAAAAGGTAGTTTTATTGAAAATTCAGCAATACCAATGTTATTGTGCCAAATTGTGACTTTAGCGCCCTATTGGCGAAAGAATAATTGTTACGTAATTCACTGTGTGACACCTCATTCGAAAGCTATTTTTATTAGAAATTTAATGCAATTAATAAGATTTTCCTCTAATCACATTTATCTGGGAAATTGAATAAAACAAAAAGGTGCGATGCTACAGCAATGTTTTGCATTTGAGATGATTTTACATAAGAAATGCGATACCCTGGGAATATTATTTATTGCACTGAATTACTAATCAATGTAGCTTTCAAATGAGGTGTCACATTTTGAATTAGGTAACGATTAGTTTTCCCCCAAGAGGGCACTACAATTAAAATTTGACAAGACAATATTGGTATTGTTGAATTCTCCATAAAATTACCTTTTCAAAAATGTACAATACTTGGTACTCTCCTTTTACAATTGTAAGGGTTGTTACCCCCACCCCTCGAGGCTTAATGCGTAATTTTTGCAATTAGGACAGGAAAGTGTCCCCCTAAATACTAAAATTGACGTGTCTGAGCGTTTATTTTAAATGTCGATACATCTCATGATATTGGCCTTTTTCCTTTTAAAATTACCACCCTATCTATTACTCTACTGCCCAAACGGCTCATTTGCGGACACCTGTTTATTAAGACTTTTCTGCATATTTTGGGCCACACTACCACCCATTTCATTTTGTGACACTTTTTTTTGAAAACCCTGTATTTTTCTGTCTTCTCCATTCAGTTTACACTTTTTAGTAGAGATTCCTTTAAGTTGCCTTATCGTGTAAAGTATCTAATTCCTGAACCATCAAGTTTTCAATCTTGATTATAATCGGTCCATCTTCATTTTTCATTCTTTTGCTCTCAATTATTCGGTTTAGCGGTATATTCATTCACATAGATGAGAAAATCTTATTCGCAATTTTTCTTTCGTCCTGCAACGATTGTTTTGGTATCCCTGCGACAATAAGGTTTTTAGATCTTTCCAATATCTCCATGTCATACACATTTACTTTTAGTTGTTATAAGCGTTGTTTTAGAAGTAAATTTAATTCTTCAGTAGTTTCACCTCTTCCAAAACTTCCTTGAATGTCTCTTTCTGATCTTCAAAACACTTCGATATGAAATTCATAGAGCTTTCAATTTCTTGGAATGTTTTATCAAGTTTCTAGTTAACTGGCTTCAAATATTGCTCAATTGACACCTTAACTATGTTTTCAAGTCGTTTTTCATCCATATCTGTAGAGTTCTCTGATTTTTTCCGATGTTTTTCTTGCTCTAACCTCACTCTTTTCCGTTTTTGCGCAGCAGTCGACTATTCCGGCCTTAAAAACTTTTGCTTGAGCTGCACAGCTTGAATGAAAGCTAGCCCCACACTTTACACAATCAAGAGATTCAATTACAACTTTCTTTCTGCGCCATTTACACTTTTTTACGGGAGCAATTTTTACTGTTGCATCCAAACCATAACCAGAAGAAAAAATGGTACATCACTGCTTTTTTTAACCAACATTATTTTTAAAATTCTCGTTAATTTTGGAGCAAATTCGGTCCGAAGACTTACTTTCATACGAAGCACCATTTTCGCAAAAAAAAAAATAAAAACCAAAACAATTTTTTCCAAGTTCGTTGAGACTGCTTTCGATATTTTTTGAAATTTGGTAGGCGCCCACCAAGTATGGAAACATTTTTTTGGGACAAAAATTAATTTTCTACTCATTACCGTGACGTTCACGTCCGAAATTTCATGAAAATAACTGGAGTGAAAAGAAAATTATGATAGAAAAGTTCTTTTTCTAAAACTGTAACACCCTGTAGGTCGAAAACTAAGAGGTTTAGGACATACAGGGTGGCACATTAGTATGGAAAAGCTCAATATATCTGTTATTATAGATAATAACAGATAACTTCTAAGATATCAAAAAAACTTTCTTACAAAAGTTGTAGATCTTTTTAAACTGCACATTTTAAAATTAGTTACATTTATACAGAATGTCCTGTTTTTCCGTAGTAGATCAAACATACTTTTTTAAATGGATACTGCATTATAAATTTTTCTAAAACCTTTTACATTGTTCTACAGGTCTAAATGATTTTGGAGCGTTCTGAATGATCCCGAACAAATGGTTATCAAAAAATGACGAATTCTTTTCAAGAATTTGTTTCGAATTTCGACCTAATAAATACCGGATATTTATGCAGGTGGGGGTTGGTTTTTGAGGGGTGGGGCTTGAGGTAGGTTCTTGAGAAATTGGTGAAAATACTAGAGGGGGTGAGGTTAATAGAGAGGTGGATGAGGAAATAAACGAGATGAAGAAGGCGAAGAAGGAAGAGGTTAACTTGGAGGGTGAGGGTAAGTTTTAGGGGAGTTTGTTGGGTTGTTTTGGGTTTGTTTTTGGTGGTAGGGGGAGATTGTAGAATGGTAGAAAAGGATTTAAGTTTTGTTTGGATACTTATCTATGTACTCTGGGTAGCTGGAAGCTTTTCGAAATATGTTTGCTCGCGCAGTAACAAATTCTCGGTTTTCCTTTGCCCTCGGATTTACTTGAGCACTTTTTCGCTAGGATGGCACTGGTAAAACGTCGACACTTGCTAAAACACTGCTGCTGTTGCTGACAATTTTTATTAGTCTTCAAGCAATTTAAATGATTCTGGGGAGTTCTACACAGTTCTTGACAGTTCGTAATTCGCTACGAAATTTTGATAAGATCGTCTTGATTTCAATGTTGCAATTGATATTTTACTATAATACTATAATACTATAATACTATAATTACTATATTTACATATATTATAATTAATTACTATATACTACATATATTTTACTATATGAATATAGATTTGCCATTATCACAACTTTATTACAACTATTTGAAATGTCTATGCATTTTGTCAATTCTCATCAGAATATTATAAGTAATAGGAAATCACTATTTTCCTTAAATAAACACAAATATTTAGACAATTTTATCGATAAATAATATTTTTCGAATAAATATAATTACAAGACAGTAAATAATCAATTTTGCAAAGAATGATTTATAAATTAAATCTGATAAAAATAAATAATTTTCAAAATGTAAGGTGTACATATTAAAAACACATCGTTATTAATATTTGTTGACAAACAATATAGGTACTCCAGATTTAAAGATACAATTATTTTACAATGTTATTAAGAAATATGTAATTTCCTTATATCAAAAAAAATAAGATTTATCCAATATAAAAAGGCTCCTTTCGGAAATACATTTCATAGTCTTAACTGCACTTCGAAACAATACATTTCCAACTGTCTTAAAGTTATAAAGGAATAAAAAAACGTAAGTACTCTCACAATTATTTTTATCACTTTAAATCGATTACTTATCTATGAATTAATCAAATTTCTAGATGAAACTGATAATTACATTACTTTTGGTAAACGTGCTCGTTGTCTATGCACTTACCGATAAGGAGGAATGGCTCAATTTTAAAGTAAGTAATTTAAAGGGGATTTTTTTAGCGGTAATAAAGTGTAACTTAATTTTTGTTAGTCTACAAACAAAAAAGTGTACAAATCCGCTTTAGAAGAAACGAAACGATTCTCGATCTTCCAATCTAACTTACGCAGAATTGAAGCTCATAATGCAAAAGAAGAGCAAGGCCTTTCATCATACAGAATGGGAGTTACTGTATTTGCTGATCTTACACCTCAAGAATTTAAAGATATGATGAAATTATCCAAGAGTGAAAGGACGGAAGATAAAGAAACCATTCCTACTAAATTTGATTACGAAGGTGAACTTCCTAACGAAATTGATTGGAGAAAAATGGGTGCTGTAACAGAGATCAAAAATCAATTAGCCTGCGGATCATGTTGGAGCTTCAGTACTGTAAGTTATTTTATTAATACGAACATAAAATATTATTAAATATTAAATTGATTTTTAACAGACGGGCACAGTTGAAGGAGCAAATTACAGAAAAACTGGCAAATTGGTTTCTCTAAGCGAACAAAATTTGGTAGATTGTGACAAACAAGATGATGGATGTGAAGGAGGATTAATGATAAACGCACTTGAATATATAGAAAAAAACGGAATTATGTCCGAAAAGGATTATCCTTATGAAGCAATAGATGACATGTGTAAATTTAACAAATCTGATGTAGCTGTGAAAATTACATCATTTACAAGAGTAGCAATTGGTGATGAACAAGACCTACAAGAAAAAATTGCATTGATTGGACCTGTATCGATTGGAATTGATGCAACTTATAATTTCCAATTGTATAGTTCAGGTAAATACTTATTTCTTATACTTTCTCGAACGATATATTAATAATAAAACGATTTACAATTTAACAGGTGTATTTGATGACGATTCCTGTGAAAGTGATAGACAATCATTGGATCATGGTGTATTGGCTGTTGGATATGGCAGTAAAAATGGAAAAGATTATTGGATTGTTAAAAATTCATGGGGAACCGATTGGGGAATGGATGGTTATATTTTGATGTCCAGAAACAATAAAAATCAATGTGGAGTTGCCACATACGCGGTCGTAGCAACAATTTAGAAATTTATTTGTACCACTTAAACTATATCAATTCGTTAAAAATTGTCATTAGTTGTGTTGTTAATATAACTATCTGTTAAATATTATAATAAATATTTTATGTTTATTTAAGCATATATTTTATTCAATATATTACAGGGATTTTTTATCTTTAACTAATCCTAAAGAGAATTTTTTCCCTTCGCGAACATTCCAATTTAAATTGCGCATACGAAGTTACTCCGAATGCGTTCCAAATGCGGGAAAGTTGCAATCCCACAATATCACTCTTTCTATTTTTTTTACTAACCGTCTAATGGAACTTGTCTTTGATGCACTGCTAGCTTCTATTGCAAACAATTTTACAACGTTAGCACCAACATTCACTTAAGGAGAGAATACGTTCATTTCGTTTGCACCATTAACTTTTAAGGCCCCTTTGGCAAAGGAGAGCAACACCGCAAATAATTCGTATTTGCTTTTTTATTGGCAACATATTACCTAAAAAAAAAAGAATCTGTCCTTCTCTTCGGTTCAGGGACAATCTCGGGGGTCCACCAATAATCCGAAATTTTAACGAGCTTTTAATGAGGGTGTCTCGGCAAGAGGTAACCGATCTCACTATCGCAGTGCGGTGGCCAAAATTGCAAACGGGAAAAATATTTTTATAGTAGAATAGTAGAATATAATTAAAATTGTCAGAAGTCTAAATAAATCAAAAGTTAATGATCAGTCTACGTGCAAATTATGCCCAGCTCAGCCGTAGAGGGAAGTAAATAAAAATTTTGTGAGTCGCGCCACCGGCTTAGACGGTACAAGCCGGATACCCCTTAGGTGTTACAGGCACTAACCAAACTCAACCGAACTGTAACCGTTTTTCGCTGCTTCCCGAATAACTGTTACAAGTGGCGCGTCTCGGTATATTCGGTTGTTTTCTCGGGCGCCAGATTTTTGGTGGTTTACTCCACTTACCTTGAGTTTCGGTTTTAAAGGACCTAGATAACTACAGATGGAGATATTACTTCTAGTGGTCGAGATGTTAAAGACTATACTTAAGCGGTTATCCAAAAATAGGCTTTAATTATTTTTGGATAAATAAACGGAAGCAACTAGTAGTTCTTGTATTTTTCGTGTGAAGCACAAATTAATAGCGAAGCAGAAAAATACACCGGGTGAGGTTTCACAAATCAGTATATTACAAAATAAAATATAAGACTCTGAGCGGGAAAACGAAAAAGGAAAACAAAAGTTAGATACAAGAAAAGACCAAGCCGTAATGTTTATTAATGGAGGGAGAAGATATATGCAAAGCGGTATCAGACTATTTATAATTTCAGATTTGTCCCATGAACTGTTCTCGGAAAATTTGATTTTTCTCGATAAAATCAACGGATATAAAATACAACGGGTTTCAGACAGTTTCGTGTTACAAATATTTTTAAAGTGTAGTCGTGTAGATTTTATATTACTTTAAATTTATTTAGAAAATTTGGAAAGTCGGGAAAATCGGAACGGGAGGTTTTTCCTTACCTATACTTTACAACTACGTTTCTCAACCTTACTCGTAAAGCATAGAAGTAAGCAGTTTCGGGTAAAACGATCTACACCAAGCGTTTCTCAACTTCTCAGTGGGAAATCGAATACTTACTGGATGCGGGAAAATCGTATCTGTTCTCTACTAAAACGTTTTTCAACTTCGCTAGTAAAATACAGCGACAAACGAATTACTTCGTACGAAGATCACTTCAGATGGAACAGTCCTATTTAGATCGAGGCTCCAATTTTTAAGCCTTATTTTTGGGGCAAAATAGGGGCCCTTGTCCTTCCACTGGCATTAGAAATTAAGTAGGAGAATTCGGCAGTGGAAGGGACTCGAGCGATTCTTCTTCTTCTTCTTCTATTTATTGGCCTCAGCTACCGGGGCTATTCGGCCATGCTTCCTTTTTTGGTGCAGTTAAAATTCGTTATGATCGTTTCGAATCTGGTATTTCTTCCTTGATTTGACGGTGGATCTGCTTCAAATTATAAGTTTATTAAGTAATATTAAGTTCCTTGGAATGTTGATTATTTCTGCACTACGATTACTAGAAGCGGTTTTTCAGTTACTAAGCACTGGGACTTTGTGAGCGAGTGGTTTGATCTTATTCTGGAGATGATGTTAATTTCTTTTCATGATAAATCATTATATTCCTGGAACCATGGTTTCTTTTTGGGAGCATTATTATAATGCCCATATATAATTCCTTTATTTTTGCATTGTTGTGTGTATGAGGTATGCCATATTCTAAAGTGCATTTTCTTCATGATGTTAAATATGTCTGTGTAGTGAACTGGTGGATAGTTGTTTTTTGGAATATTTCTCCCTATATTTGCTAGCCTGTCTACTTTTTCATTTCCACGTATTCCACTGTGGCTAGGTATCCATCCGATTTTATGTCCCATTTTTGTTTATATAATTGAAATATAGAGTATTTAATTTTTAGGATTATTGGATGAGAAGCAGCAGAAAAATCTCTTCTTTTAATATTTTCGATGGCGGATTTTGAGTCTGACAATATCAAAGCTTTCGTTAACTTATATTCTGAAACTTTTTCTAAAGCAATTGAGATGGCATATATTTCTGCAGAGAATATTGAGGAGAACTCCGATAATTGGTCACATATGGAAAAAAGACCTGGTGAATATGTTCCGTATCCGACTTTATTATGACTTTTTGAACTGTCCGTGTATATTAGGGTGAACTCTTTATATTCTTTACTGATTATTTCTTGAAGCGAGTTGTTGCTGTGAATGTTTTTCTTTATGTTCAAGTTGACAATTGATGGACAGCTTATCTGGGATAGCAGTGAATAGTTATAGCATGGTAATTTGTCTGATGAATGAATTATTGGTAGGTAATTGGAGAAGTTTTGGAAGACTTCAATTAAAGGTGGAGTATTTCTTTGAGACCAGTATATTGGATCACTGGCCCAACTACTGAAAAGTTTGAGTATACTTGCTCCAATGGTTTCCTTATAAGCCATTGATTTAGCGACGAATTTAGCTATTAAATTGAGTCTCCGCACATACAGAGGAATCATTCCCGCGTCCGATAAGAGAATATTAGTAGGGGTGGATTTCAGGTATCCAAAAATTGAGCGTATGGCTTGGAATTGTAGTTTATCTATTTTTGCTAAATATGTTTTCGCACATCCTCCATATAGGAAGGAGGCGTTATCGAAATGGGGTACGACCATGGCATTATAGACGTTTAAAAGAGTTTTAGGGTGGCTGCCCCACCATTTTCCACATAGAGACCGAATGAGGTTAATTCCTTTTGCTGCTTTGCCTTGAATGTATTCGACATGTTTTTTCCATGTTAGTTTCTGATCTAATATTGCCCCAAGATATTTAAAACTATTTTCCCAGGAGATCTGTCTTCCATTTATGTTGATGTGATTGACTGGGTTGGGTAAGTTGCCTTTCTTGAACATTATTGCGGCACATTTTTGCGGGGATAATTGGAGGCCTAATTCCGATAAATGTGTTGATAATCTATTTAGACAATTATTGAGAGTTTGAATGGTCGAATTGATGTTTTCTTCTGCGCAAATTAATACTAAGTCGTCTGCATATCCGCTTATTCGAACAGAAGTCGGGAGGGTATTTATTATTGAATTACATGTCATGTTAAATAGAATTGGGCTTAGAGGGGATCCTTGTGGGACACCACGGCAAGAGACTCCAGGACCCAGTGTTTTGTAGTTATTAGGTATTTTGACAAATATATTTCTGTTGTCTATTAGCGCAACGATTAACTCGCAGATATCTTTGGGGATGTCTGAGGAAGCTAGGGAGGAATATATTGATGATATGAAAACATTATCATATGCTCCTTTTATATCTAGGAATACCGCTATGGGATTTTTATTTTCGCCCAAGGCACAGGAGATTTCGGTGTAAACAAAAGCTAGGTTATCGGATATACTTTTTCCTTTTCTAAAACCGAATTGGAATGAATTGAGTATTGATGAATTTTCTAAGAACCAATCTAACCTGTTTTTGATCATGGTTTCTAGGGTTTTACTAATGCAACTGGATAGTGCAATGGGTCTCCAGTTGGAGGAAATTGAGGGGTCTTTCCGCGCCTTTAGAATTGGATATATTAATTGATTTTTCCAGTCATTGGGAATGTCTGATGATTTGTTTAGCACACCATTGTAGAGATTTAATAGATATTGTAGAGCTTCTGTTGGTAAATTAGTTAGCATCGAATATGTTAGTGAGTCCATTCCTGGGCTCGAGTCTTTTTTATTATAGATAGAAAAGGTTAGCTCTTCAATAGAAAATGGGGAGGATATATATTTTTGGAATGTTATATTTGGGTCCAGGTTATCCTGAGGTGGGATCTGTGACATTTTGTTTAGTAATTCCAGAAAAATATTGACTTCCAGCAATGGGATGGAAATTTTCCCTTCTGTTGATATGCCCTTAGAAAATCTTTTTATGGAGTCCCATACGGTTTTATGGGTGTGTTAGGAGATATGTTTTCCGTGAATTTTTGAAATCCTTCTTTCTTTTTATTTTTTAGAAGGCGGCGGGTTTGAGCTCGTGTTTTTTTGAAATTAATAAAATTGATAATCGTTGGGGATCTAGTATATGTTTTATATGCGTCTTTTTTTAATTTTACTGCAACTGAGCACGTTTTGTCCCACCAGGGTAGAAAGGGTCTAGCGTGACTTATAGATTTTTTTATTGGTATAGCTATGCTGGCGGCGCTGTTTATTGTGTTCATAAAATTTACATAGCTCGAACACAGTGTTAAATTTGATTGCTGTATGATGGTTCTATATGTATTCCAGTCAGCATTGCGGGTGTTAAATTTATTATTATTGTGGATTATTGAGGTATAGGGTAAGTTACACATTTTATATGAACAGACAGTGGGAAGATGGTCACTAGAACCAGTGTATTCGAGCACCCTCCAAGAGCAGTCAAGGGCGATAGAGAAAGAGCAGATTGTTAGATCCAGGCAGCTTTTGTTTTGATTAGGAGAAGTCACTCTAGTGGGACTGCCATCATTAAGAATGGACAAATTGTTGTTGTCGATAAAGTCATTAATTAGGTGACCATTGTTATTATTTGTTGATGATCCCCATAAGCGGTTTTGTCCGTTTAGGTCGCCCATGATGAGGAACGGTTTGTTTAATTTTCGGAGAATGTGATTAAATGCCCTGATAGGAAATGATGTGCTGGGAGGAATGTATCAGTTTATTATGTATAATTCTTTAAGTTCTACGATCAGTATCTGCGTGTCGTGGGGAAGGCGCAAATTAAAGTCTATTAATTTACATGGAATGGTATTATGTATAAATGTGGCTATGCCGCCATAACCATCGTGTCTATCATTTCTGTAACAACTAGAGGCTCTGATGTTAGAAGGAATATTGGGCGAGAGAAATGTTTCATTAAGTAGGATAATGTTGATTTGTTCATCTCTTATTATAGGGATTTGGACCTCTCTGTTTGTGCGGAAACTACGTATATTCCATTGTAGAACATTATATTTAAAGTTGATTTTGTTTTTACTGTTGAATTTTATACGTCTGTTTATTGGATCTTGTCCTAATTTTTGGGTTGTACATTTTTTACTAGTATGTGGTTGTTTATTTGAATTTAATAGGTAGAATCCCCTTCTGAAGGGATTGGACTTGTCGCCATTTCTTCTTCTGTGTATTCTTCGAAATTAACTGTTTTTGTTTCTTCTATTATATTGTTTATTTGATTATCTGTGAGCGTTGTGTGTTTCAGGATGCGTCTTAGAAATTCTTCTATTTGAAGTGAATTTTCGTTGTCTTTGTTTTTTTCGATGAATTTCATTATATTTCCATTTGTAGTTTTACTAGTAGATGGAAAGAGACATTCTTGATATTCTTTGCTCAAGTGTGTAAGAGCAGTGGGAGAATTAGCGGGCCTTTTTTTTGGTTTTTTAATAATCTGGGAGTATGCTTCTCTTTTTCCGTGGAACTTTCTTTCTTCGACTGTGATTAGTTCTCTTCTGTTGTTGTTCTCTAGTTTTTGCTTGACATTTATTTTGAGAGTTGGAAACTCTTTTTCTTTTACGACGAAATAGTTTTTTTGATTACCAGGTCTGGGAAATTTCTGACAAGCTTCATAGTATAAGATGTTGTCGAAACACATGGCTTCTTTGATATTTTTTTGCTGCTGAAATTCTTCACATACAGTTCTATCTGTAGCTAGGTGGTTTAATTTGCAGTATAAGCATTTGACTTCTTTGTTGCATTCTTCGAAGTTATGTTCGTAGCCGCATCTACGGCATCTGATTTTACTTCTACATTGTTTAGTAGAGTGTCCATATCTTAGGCAATTGTAGCATTGTAATACTGGTCCTATATATATTTGGACTTTTGATTCGTAATAATTGATGGATACGGAGTTCGGTAAGTCTTCACCTTCGAATGTTAGTAATACAGTTTCACTCGGTATGTACTCTGTTAATCCTTGGTTGATGACCTTCCTGTTTAATCTTCTTGCTTCTTTAAGTCGATGCCTTTTATGATCTTCTTAAATGAGACTAATGTAGCCGGTATGAAGGATTCCCAATTGTTTGCTTCTATTATTCTGTTATCTAAAAAGTCATTTGCGTATTTGAAGTTAGTAAATTCAATGCCGACTCCTTTTTTTAGTTATTTTGTTGATTCCTGTGACTGTGTTCGTTCGGAGAACTCTCCCAACAGCGGTAGGTTGAATCGCTCCTGAGTTTTTGTCTTTTTGTTCCACAACAACTAATATGTATGGTGCTGAGTCTAAGTATCTATATCTCTTAGGGATTATGTCGGGTGGTTTATTGAAGGGGCCCGTTAGGCCCCCTGATTAGCCGGCCATGCCGGCTTTTAGTTGATCGAAGTTAGTGTGTGTTTTTTATTAGGTATATTTTGTGGTTATGTCTAGGTTAAGCGGGTAAGTAAAGCAGGAATGTATAAGGAAATTGTACTCACGTAAAGTCTTTTAAATGTCCGTGTTCTATTATAATTCCACTTCACTATTTAGCTTATGTCTTTATTGTTTTATTTAAAATTAAACGCAATTGATCGTAGAGTGTCCACGTTTCAACCACAGACCACTAATCCTATAGACGTTTCACGCACAGACCCCCAATCCTATAGACGTGTAAGTACTGTTAGGTGCAGTTTTTATTATCCAGGTATACGGAAGTCAGAGAAGGTAGGTACAACACAACACTCACTTTATTTATTCATCCAACATAATATTTTTAGGATTTTCGAACGTGACGCTACATAACGTGAACAGCCAGAGCGGTTCGATAGGTAGAAGTCCCCGCCAGTTTTTAACTGTCACTCGTCAATGTCAATTGACAATTCTTCTCTTCTCGCCGGTCTCGCACAACCTACTTGTGCCGAGACAAGGGCACCACAATACTCCCCTCCTGAGAGGCGGAGCCAAATAGAAAATAATGTGAAAAGAAAAATTGTCTTACATTCTAAGTGAAAATAACATTGTCTTACATTCTAAATGAAAATAAAATTGTACAATATCAGTAACACAAAATAACTATCAACTAATACAGTTACAAGAAAAAATATTAATGAGGATAAAGATTCAAATAGATTCTCCTATATAGAAAACCTGACTCTTTTCGAACTTCCCGGGCCACGTGGTGCACTCGGGCAAGCATAACTATGATCGTGAGATACCATCTCATCCGAAATCGCATAAGACGGTTTAAGTCTATCTTTAGATACATTTACAGATCTCCCATTCATCTGAATGTTATAAAATTTATCATTCCTTTCGATTACCTTAAAAGGTCCTTCGTAAGAACTCTGCAGAGGCTTTTTTACTGCATCAGTCCTGACAAAAACGTGGGTACACGTGTTTAGTTCGTGCGGAATAAAAACTTTAAAATGAGAATGATGAGTGGAGGGAGTCGGGCTCAATGATGCCATTTTGTTCTTAAGTAGGGATGTGAAATCAACAGGGTCAATAATCTCATTGGAAGGATCAAGGAACTCACCAGGCAACCTGATGGTTGATCCATACACCATCTCTGCTGGTGTAAGTTTGCCGTCTCGACTTACACTACGAAGTCCTAATAAAATAGTAGGAAGAATGTCGGTCCACTTGTGCTCTGAACTGTGGCACTTGAGGGCGTTTTTAAGGGTTCTGTGCCACCTCTCAATTTTACCATTGCACTGGGGATGATATGGTGTAGTGCGGCATCTTTTGCTATCGATAATCCGTGTTAATGAACCAAATCTAGAAATCTATCCGCCAAACAGCGCACGAGCTACTGTCTCTGCCGACATGTCAGTCAAAGGTATCGCTTCTGCCCAACCTGTGTACCTATCGATGCAAGTTAAACAGTAAGAATAATTATCTGAGGGTGGCAAAGGGCCTATCAAATCGATATGAATATTTGAAAAACGCTGCTTAGGAAGTGGGTACTCCTAAAGGGGCGTACGTGTATGACGGTGAACTGTCGACTTTTGGCATCGAATACAGTTTCTGGACCACTGTGCAACATCCTTGCGCATGGAAGGCCACACGAAACGTTCGGTTACTATCTTTATCGAACCCTTAATACCCGGGTGAGATAAATTATGTAAAGAATTGAATACTAATTTTCTAAATTGTTCGGGAATATAGGGACGAGGTTGTCCAGTCGATGTATCACATATTACTGGTGAGCAAATGGATTAGATTTTCGTCTTTGAGCTGTTCTCTAGCTATTTCATCGTACGGAACGGAACCAGGACAAAAAATAGTTTCGATCCTTGACAAAGTATCTGCTGGGACATTTAATTTACCCTTAATATACCGGATGTCAGAAGTAAATTGCGAAATAAAATCGAGCTGTCGAAACTGCCTTGGTGATGCTTTTTCTGCTTTTTGATGGAGAGCGTAAATCAAAGGTTTATGGTCAGTATAAACTATGAACGAACGACCCTCTAAAAGGTTTCGGAAATACTTTACGGCTGAATATATCGCGAGCAGCTCTCGATCGTAAGTGCTATATTTCTGTTGTGTTCCGGAGAATTTCTTTGAAAAGAATGCTAAAGGTTGGAAATCTACATCGTGCACTTGATGCAGGGCAGCACCCATGGCGATGTTTGACGCATCTACCATAAGGGCTAATGTTGTGTTGGCAAGAGGATGTGCCAGTGAAATACAATTCGCTATGTCGTTTTTCGCTATGTCTTCGAAGACTAGTTTTGTTTCGGAGGTCCACGATACCTTTACCGCACCCTTTGAATTATTTTTCGTTAGCTCAAAAAGAGGGGCCTGCTTTTCTGCAGCATTAGGAATGCAACGGCGGTAAAAATTTAATTTTAAAATAATGAAGTCATTTTCTACCGTAAATATTGTAATTAATTTGGCGAATTTTGTTAATTGCGCGTGACCTTGATTCCGATCGAGTCTTCCATCCGTTGTCGACCGCTCGAGTCCCTTCCACTGCCGAATTCTCCTACTTGGTTTCTAATGCCAGTGGAAGGACAAGGGCCAGTTTTTATCCTAAAAATAGAATATAAAAATTCCTCGGGAACCTCGATCGAAATAGGACAGTTCTATGTGAAGTGACTTTCCGGAACATCCAAACCAACCCTAAGGTAGGAGAAAGACTGGTGAGTGTAGTCAACTAGATTTTGCTTTGCTTTTCGATTTTGTTTAACAAGTCGCGTTCCACTTGAACCTAACTACCGTCCTATAGTCCTGCTGAGAAGCGTTCTATAGACCCGATCCTTCGGCATACTCGATTTTCATTGTTCTGTTAAGAAGCGCTCGGTGAATTCGATATCTCGAACCGTCTAGCCGCTGTATGTTACATTCCTGCTGAGAAGCCTTATTGTAACATATAGACTGGATTTTTCCGAATTTCTAATCCTTCGGCATACTCGATATTTATTGTCCTGCTGAGAAGCGTTCCATAAATTCGATATACTGAAGCGTCTTGCCGTTGTGTTTTATTTCTCTACTGAGAAGCGTGATAATAATACATAGACCGAAGACTTCCTTTCCAAAAATTTTCCCGACGCTCATTTTCCGATTTTACTATTAACATAGAAATCGAGCAAAATCTATACGACTACGCCTGATTTATTTGTAATACGAAACGATTTTAAACAACCGTTTATATTTGAAAAATTCATTTTTCCGAAAAACGTTTCGTAGAACAAATCCGATTTCCTAGTACCGCTTAGTCTGATTTTTCCGCTTTAAATTTTTTGAAACTTTATTTACTTTTCTTAATAAGAACCGTTACTTTTCCTTTCCGCATTTAAAAGGCCTGTATATTTATTTTGTAATAAATCTGGCGCCCGAGAAACCGACCAAAGATACCGAAGCGCGCCACTTGTAACCCTATTCGGGAAGCAGCGAAAAACGGTTACAATAGTCTAGCTAAAAATTGTAGTCCGGGATATTTATAATACGTTTTTATACAGTGCATTTCTTTAATGTCCCCCCCCCCTTATATTTTTTGAACGCATCAACTTAGAAAATTGAAATTTAGGATAACAAAACTAGTGGATGATTACTATATTTTGGAGTAAAATTGACAAATGAAAATTTCAAGATGGCGACTGGACGCCATCTTGGGAAATAAATTTAAATGGAAAGGAGGGTCTTGTGACACATCATTTTGAAGCTCCTGATAAATACTATACAACCCTGGAATATAAAGTCAATATCTGCACCCATTTCAAAATGGAGGAACATTTAATAATTACCTGAATACAAACAAATTAATATTAATTTTTCTAGAAATATTTGTTTTTCTATGCCAAATAGCCATCCCAACAAACCGAAAAGGTTTGACAGGTTATTTTTGGTTAAAAAAATTCAAAAAAATTTAAGTACGACAACGAACATTAGTTGTTTAGTCAAAATATGCTCATTTAGTTTTTGGTTTTCCTAGTGTTCAAAATATTCTCTTTAGTTTTCGATTTTCCTAGTGTTCAAAGTATTTTCATTTAGTTTTCGGTTGTTTAGTTCTCATTATAGTTAGGTACCACGTGAACTAACTCTAAAATGGCCAATTCTCGTCCATTGGAAGATGGAGCACCACCACATTACTCCAGACGTAATGAACTATTTGGATGCTATTTTTGGAATGGCCAGCCCGTTCGCCAGATTTGACACCTTTAGACTTTTTTATAGGGCTATTTGAAGCAAAAAGTGTACGAAACTGAACCTTATACTGGATATACGAGAAATAATTAGATATTTGTAGAAATATCGACGTTACTGCGTTCGAAAATGTTCGGATAGGCTGTTCTTGTATCAAGAAGTTCAAGGCAACCATTTCGAGCATTTTTTGAACTGAACTCAGATTATTTCCTCAAATTATGACGTTAAACATCGATGTATTCTGGTAATTATTAAATGTCCGCCATTTTGTAGCAAGTGCAGATATTGACTTTATATTCCAGGGTTGTAGAGTATTTATCAGGAGCTTCAAAATGATGTATCACAAGACCCCCCTTTCCATTTAAATTTATTTCCCAAGATGGCGCCTAGTCGCCATCTTGAAATTTTCATCTGTCAATTTTACTCCAAAATATAGTAATCATGCATTAGTTTCATTATCCCAAATTTCAATTTTCTAAGTTGATCCGTTCAAAAAATAAAAGGGGGGGGGACATTAAAGAAATGCACTGTATACAATAATATCGCAGAACGCATCTTAATCACGTGAAAATCTAGTTAACCATGTTCTAATCGAGTCATTGTGCTCATTGTCTAATTTATATACATATACAACTGCTCCGCTTCTCCGAATATTAGCCATAACGAATTCGAACAATACATAGATCGGATCATGGAAGATGTAATATCAGACAAAAAACCAGCACTTATTGCCGGTGACCTAAACTCGAAATCCACTCAATGGGGCTCAAACACAACAGACAAAAGAGGTAGATACGTAATGGACTGGGTAAACTCCACCAAACTAGTGGTTCTGAACGACGGCAGAAAACCAACTTTTGTTAGAGGACAAAGTCAAACCTACATCGACGTTACGCTCGCAACTGAAAAAATAGAATCTGCTCAAGAAATAGCCAGACCGTCTCCTATAAAAGGGAAACCACGAAGTCAACCCTACTGGTGGAACACTAACATTAATAAGATGCGGATAGCTTGTAACGCTAACAGAAGACTTCTAACAAAAGAAAGAAAAAGGAGGGGAACGGACAATAACATTATCGATCGCCTGGAGGACGAATACAAGGAGCTGAGGAAAGAATACAAAAAGGCAATTATACGATCGAAACAAAAACACTGACAGGAAACATGCAACTTTCTCGATAATGATATTTTCGGACAGGGATACAAAATCGTTACGAAACAACTAACAGGAGCCCCGCAATGTGGTAATCTACCCATCAAAGAGAAGATAAAGATAGTCAAAGAACTCTTCCCTACAACAACGGACAAGATTTACACAAAAGAAATTTCCAAAAAGATAAGACTTTTTACAATGACGGAGTTAAATAACGCAGGAGGGAGATTAAAGACCAAGAAGGCCCCCGGGCCAGACGGGATCACACCGGAAGCGGTAAAGGAGGCAATTAGAGTATGTCCAAACGAGATATTGCATGTCATGAATCAATTGCTACGAACTCAAAGTTTCCCTGCCCTCTGGAAGGAGGCAACAGTGGCCCTAATTCCAAAGTACAGTACGTTCCAAGGATCAGACGTAGTAAAATATAGGCCTATATGCTTGCTAAACCTAGTAGGAAAACTATACGAACAACTGGTAAAAGAAAGGCTAGAAGACGAGCTCGAGGAAAAGAAAGGTTTAAGCGATCATCAATACGGTTTCAGAAGAGGTAGGTCGACGATAGATGCCATCAAGAACGTAGTAGCTAATATTACCGATAACACAAACGCATGGGGAGCCGTAATACTAATTGACATCAAGAACGCGTTTAATACGGCAAAATGGAGTATACTTCTGAAAAGGATGGAACAGCTAAACATTAGTAGATATCTAATCGCAATCACAGAAAGTTACCTCAGCAATCGCAAGCTTAAAATCGGCAAAAAGAAACTTCCCGTGACACAGGGGGTACCACAAGGCTCCATACTAGGTCCTATCTTGTGGAACGTATTGTACGACGGCATACTTCGAATTGCTCTACCAGAAGGGTGCAGCACCATCGCGTATGCAGACGACCTCGCACTAACAATAAACGCCACGAATGCAAAAATACTAATGCTTAGAGAAGCAAGGAAGGAGTAAGTTTTACCGTAGGCGGCATAAACATTAAACCATCAAAATCGATAAAGTATTTGGGAGTTTGGCTCGACGAAAAACTAACCTACACAGAACACGTTAGGCGTGTTAAGGAGAAGACCGAAAAAATAACCGCAGCCCTTAGTCGCATCATGCCCAACACCGATGGCCCTGGATATATAAAGAAAAGAATACTAAACGGAGTCGTGCAATCTGTCATAACATACGGAGTGCCAATCTGGCATGAAGTACTAAAATATAAAAAATATAGAAATACCCTGGAAACCATGCAGAGAGGAATGCTGCTAAGAGTGTGCAGCGCATACCGTACGGTGTCTACCGAGGCTCTTTATGTTATCGCTGGAGTCGTACCTATCAATATTCTTATACAAGAAAGGGCTAAACTTTACGACCAAAGAACGGAGGGAAATACGTTCGACGAAGAGCGAGAACAAACCCTGCAAAAAGCTTCTAACCAAAGCCTCTAACCAAAAAGCTTATCCCGAATATAAATAAATGGACCGAATGCAAGCATAAGAAAACCGATTTTATACTTACCCAAATACTAACCGGTCACGGATGCTTCAATGACTATCTAGAAAGGATTGGAAAGAGAAACTCAAAAACCTGCATGTTCTGCAATATGGATGACAGCGTAGAACATACGCTGTTCGTCTGTGCTAGGTGGAGTCACTATAAAAAAAAACCTGGAAAAAGAACTGGGAGTAGAACTAAGTGTAAATAACATAATAAGTTTAATGATTGAGACGGAGGAACAGTGGGTGAGAGTAAGCAATTTCTGTAGAGAAATTATGACGAGTAAACAGGAGGAGGAATTAAGAAGGTCAGAAGAACGGACAACGTAACTACAAAGGACCCATAGTACATTGAAGAATGTCCAACCGGATGATACCAATGTGCATACCAATGGACATGGGGAATTACAAGGAAAGAATGAAGGACATACAATAGTGACAATTTAGAAAGGTACAGGGAAAAGGAAAAGGATGGAAGAAACGATAAAAGATGAGAAAGGAGAAACGCTCAAGGAAATGAGGGAAATGATAGAAAGACTGATGAAAGAAAGTGAAGGCTTAGTGAAATTGGTAACGACACACAGCAACTAAACTAAAGTGGAAATAAGAGATAAAGCCAAAGACATAAAAAGACTAGTGGATAAAGCAGGAAAGAAAGTGCAGGAAATAAGGGTTGAAGAAGAAGAAAGCAAAAAACAAAGGAAAAGACAACGACAAGAACAATTGGTACACAAACATATCTGTCGGGGGACGAGAGCAACGAGGAAAGGGAAACATTAGAAATAAGCGAAACTATTTACCGAGCAGAGACATTTGAGGACAGAAGAAATTATTGAGAAGAAATGGCCGGAAGGAGTATTTAGGGCTGTCAGGGCAACCGAAATAAATAAGGACGCCTACAATGCAAACAACTTCCTATTATTAATAGGGAAGGATAAGGGTGAAAATACCAATAAATTCCAAGGGCTGGAGGAAATATTCCCGGGGGTCGATGAAATAGTAAGGACGAACAATGCTACTACGGAAAGTATATGCAGCAGACAATCGATAACGTCAAGAACGGTGCAAAAATTAATAGAAAAAAATCTAATTATACAACCACTGAACGCGACCGGGGAAGGCTCTTTCATAAAAGAGGACCTTGAGGCTCTCCAAGAGGCGATTGTCAACCTGAAGGGGAAAAACATTGTGGATCTAAGGGTGGAACTAACGGAGGCAATTAACCGGGAAAAGGTCAGAAAATATCTGGAATTTATAAGTCGCAAAGCAACAATTAACGCTGGAATACTCACTCCCACTTATAGATTGGCTGCCCGTAACAAGGTCTTACTCGACACAGTTGTTGTCAAAAAGACGGAAGGCACATATGCGGAAATGCTGAGGACGGTGAAAACTAAACTGGACAATAAGGATGTGGACCTGGATGTGAGGGGTATACAAGAAACAAACAACGGAGATCTTATGTTCAAGGTAAAGGCTGGTGGAGGAATAAGATTGAAGGAGATTATAGAGAAAGGAACGCAAATGGTAGCCAGGACGAGGGGGCCTAGAGGAAGACAAAACATACGTGGAATAGACGAAGTTGCTGTAAAGGAAGAGGTGGAGATGGCAGTCAAGTCTGCTTTGGGACGGGATGTCGAATTCACGCTCTCAAGTCTTAGACCAGCGGCGAAAAAGACATAAGCTATTACGCTTATCGTAGACAGATCTGCAGCGCACAGGGTGACAGACAGAATTAAAATCGGGGTTGTTAATTGTCTAGTCGAGGAAAGAATAAATATCGAAAAGTGCTTTAAGTGCTGGGGTATAGGTCATAAGGCAGTAGATTGCAAAAATGCGGATTTACTTTTACTTTTACGAAAGCTTACTTTTACAGAACACATAAGGGAAATAGGTAAAAAGGCACAGGAAAGAACAGGGGTGCTGATGAGGCTCATGCCGAATACGAGGGGTCCAACAAGTGCAAAACGACGTTTACTCTATGGCGTTGCTCAGTCTATGATAGCATACGGGGCACCCGTTTGGAGCTCCGTTTTAAACATGAAAAAGTACGAGGATTTGCTAAAAAGTGTGCAGAGGCAGATATTATTGAGAGTACTGGGAGCCTATCGAACTGCCTCCACGGAGGCCCTATACGTAATCGCTGGAATAGTACCGATAAATCTACTAATACAGGAACGAACAAAACTATACAAGGAAAGAGAGCAGGGTGAGAGAAAAAACGAAGAAAGGGAAAACACAATTGGCAAATGGCAAGAGCTTTGGCAAGTGGATCACGTGTAAACATCGCAGAGTGAAATATTACCTAACACAAGTTTTAACGGGTCATGGGTGCTTTAATAATTACTTAAAAAGATTCCATTTGAGAAATGATAGTCTCTGTAGGTATTGTGGAGATGAGGACAGTGTTGAACATACAATAATCCAATGCGATAGATGGAAAGTAAAGAGAGAAAAAGTGGAGAAGGAACTGAACAGGGATATAAGAATAACAGATTTAGTTGACATAATGCTAGAGAATGTAGAATCGTGGAACTGCTTACACAATTTCATAAGGGAAATCATGATGACAAAGGAGGAAGAAGAGAGATAGATAGAAGAAAAGATAAACCTGACCAAAGAAGCTATACCTCAAAAAGGTAGTTCCTGCTGTCAGGGGAAGGAGACAGGTTTTTTAGTGGGTAGTGAAGGCCAAGCCCCACACTCCCCCGGTCCTAGCCTTGAAAAGACTTACCGGCAAATCCTATCTCCACCTCCTCGTGGTGGTCCCTGGTAATGCGCGGAGTGCTGTGAAGTACGTCTCGTAGTCAACGGAGAAGGGTTATGGCGAGCCTCCAGCGCCTGAAAAAAAAACTGGAATTAATGGGCCGCAACCCAAGGTGTCAAGCGACCCGTGCCGAAGGGCGGATGTCCATGCGTTTAGTTGGTCTCGAACGGAGCCTCCGGGATACTTGGCGACCTCCTGGAGTACATAGCCTTACCGGGGTACGGGCGCACTGCCCCGGCGGACTTTTATTTCGGCCCGACTCGTGGGAATAGGAATGGAAGACGATAATAACAAAAAAACAAGAAGTTGTGGAGATGATAGTAGTGTAGAGAGGATGATGAAGGAAAATAAAGAGAAGGAAGATAACAGAGGTAAAGAGCAGACAACAGAACAAGATGTGTTTAGGAGAAGTGCTAAAAAAAGATCGGTCACCACCGGTGAATCGTCTTGAATTGTTGCGGAGGGAAAGTGAAAGGGAGAGCGAATTGGATGACGGAACAACCCCTAGAGCACAGGGAGAGGCGATAGATGTTGTAGATAGCGAGGAAGAAGAAACTTTTAAAGGCCAGCGTGGGAAAAGGAGTAGAAAAGTAGTATCTCCGGATATAGGGGAAAAAAGAGTCAAAGAGGACAGAAAAACCGAAGAGGGGGATGTCAAAGAATGCACAGTGTTAAAGGAATTTAAAGAAATGTTTGCGAGGATCATGTCGGACAGCGAAAAATTGTGTGATTTGATAAAAAAACACAGTAAGTACACTCAAAACGACATAAAGGATAAAGTCAGGGAATTGAGAAGGTGGGCAATGAAAGGTGAAAAGAAATTTAAAGAAGTGGAGAATTTTAACTTAAATCAAAGCAGGGTTTTACAGGAAAATAGGCCAAGGACTAGTACGGAGGTAGCTGTGCAGACAAATAGTACAGGGGTAGAAACAAGAGAAATAGGAACGCAGGTTAATATGGATATGATCAATGTTACGGAAGCCATCGGAAGGATAACAAAATACGAAGATGTGGAAATATTAGTAGATCAGTCTAGAGGCCTAGTCTAAAGGACTAGAGAGGTCGTGGAATTCCCGATTAATAGGGACAAGGGATGGGACTTGATGGCAATTGCCATTGACCAAAGGAATAAGGATAAGGGACTAGGAAAAATCTTAGGGGACTGGTACCCGGAAACGTGGGAAAGTATGAACAAGGGTGATACAAAATTAAAATATACGTCGAGCAGTACAAAAGTTACAACGAGCAGCGGAGAAATAAGCAGAGGGTGAAAGTAATATGCAAAGGGAATTCTATGAGGTACTGGTGGAACTCAGAGAGACGATGGAAGCCAAAGGTAGAAAAAAACTTATATTCGCCTCTGCAGAAGGGACGGATAGGTTAAGGAGCAGAAAACTATTAGAGTGCGTCTTCAGAGGAACGAGCTGTGAAATAGAATGTCGGGTCCCGAATATGAGTCACATACCAAGGGAAATGAGAGCAGAAGGAAGGGAGAGGAATTTTGAGGAAATTTTCATAAAAAACACGAAGGAAACATTTGCCGACATGCTAAAAGAAATCAAAGATAAGGTAGAAGTAAATGAAATTAATGTGGATATAAGATCCATCCAGAGGACTAGCAAGGGGGATGTCCTATTTAGGGTAAAAGAGGGAGACGCGGATAAACTGAAAAATGAGATAAAAGAGAAGACTGGGGCTAATAATGTAGAAAAGTATGACCTACGAAACCCTATGGTTTTGCACATAAATGACATTGACGGGATAATAAAAAAGGAAGATGTCACAAGAGTTGTTGAGGAGAAATTAGGAAAAGAACCTTTCCACCTTTCGGATCTAAGGCCAGGATATCGTGGGACCCAAAAGGCAACATTACGCATTAATAAAAATATGAGGAGGGCAGTGGGAGATACCATAAAGATAGGATGGATAAATTGCAGTGTGGTGGAACAGTTGGAGGTGTTGAGATGCTATAATTGTTGGCGTACGGGACATATATCTGCAAAGTGTACTGAACCGGAAAGGAAGGATCACTGTAGGAGATGTGGGAAACAAGGTCATTAGCAGAAGGGTTGTAGTAACGACCCTTTCTGCCTGACGTGTAATGCGATAGGACATACGACACACTCGATGAACTGCCCAGTGAGGAGGAAAGAAATATTCGATAGAAGAGCTTCGATAATTAGTGATAAATAGGGATGTAGGTACAGAAATATGGGAATAATGGGACATCAAGCGAAGCAGGGATACGTGAAGATCTACTCCCAGGACATGATCCTATACAATTGTTACTGGTCTCCGAACGTTGCGTTGCAAGAATTTAAGGCTTACATTGATGAGATTATGACGGATGTTAGGGCGCAGAAAAAACATATAGTAATCCTAGGCGATTTTAATTCCAAATCTGTGATTTGGGGCTCGGGAAAAAAACGATAAAAGGGGTCAGTACCTAACTGAATGGTTGGAAGCCTTAGATTTGACAGTGTTAAATGACGGGGAGGCAACGTTCGAAAGGGGTGAATGTCAATCTCATTTGGATCTAACGATAGCAACATCGGATATGGCAAAAAGAATTCAGCAATGGAAAGTCATGTCGGAGGAGGAATCATTTAGTGGACATAAGTACATAACATTTGGATTGGATAGAAGGGTGACACAGACGTGCTGGATAGAACGCACACCTATAAATAAGGAAGAATTTAGAAATTATTTGATACTTACCTGTCAGGATAGGAAAATCAATCCGAAGAGGCTAACGGAGACGGTGAAGAAGGCGCAGAACATCTCGACGTCACGAAACCTGAAACATAAAAGAACACAACCTTATTGGTGGAGTAATCATATCGAGGAGTTAAGGAATCAATGCAACCAGGCAAGAAGGCTGCTAACAAAAACGAGGAAAAGAAATGCATTCAATATCGCTGAAGTAGAAGAACTGGAAATTTGGAAGGACACGAGGAAACAATACAGAATTGCAATGTCTAGGGCCAAAAAGCAACAATGGAGACAGATATGCGAAGAATTGGAAGAGGACGTGCGGGGAATGGGGTACAGAATCGTAACGAAAAAAATAAGAACAATGAGGACACAATACGAGATACCCAAAGAAGAAAAGCATCAGATAATAGTTAGATTATTCCCTGAGAAATTAGATACATGGAGGTGCTACAAAAAAGATCGAAACGTCCCTTACTTTACAAGAGATGAGCTAACCGTTGCTGTTGGAAAACTGAAGAATGGAAAAGCCCCGGGGCCAGATCATATAACGGTGGAGGCTTTGAAAGAAGCTGTAGATGCAATTCAAAAGGTGATACTGGATATGATGAATCAACAGCTGGCGATGCAGATATTTCCAAGCTGTTGGAAAATCGCGAAAATGGCTCTGATTCCTAAAGAGAACGGTAAACACAGACCCATTTGTTTGCTGAGTGTCATTGGCAAGTTGTATGAACACCTGATTAAAATGAGATTGGAGGAGGAAATAGAAGAGAAAAATGTTCTGTCGGATACGCAGTTTGGCTTCAGAAGCAAGAGATCAACGATTGACGCAGTGAGATGGGTAGGTGAAAAGGTAAGGGAAGGTAGGAAGGATTGGGCAGCAATGGTGCTGCTCGACATTGAAAACGAACAATTAAATTTATTAGAATTCATCGCGACGTTCTATTTAAATGTATACTGGTAGACTGGATTTCAGCAGGCTAAGAATTTAACATTGATTTCCCTATTATGCGCGAATAATTTTCTAACAGTGTATATTAATATTTAAGCACGTTAAACGATATTATCTATTATACCGCATCAAAGGTGTTGGTAGAAAAACGGATAACCGATAGTTTTTAATAGGACAAAGAGAAATGAACCGACGACCCGTTCCGCGCGAGTTTCGAATTTGAATGACCATAACAAGCAATGTTGCCAGCTTTACAATGCACTCTCGTTATTTTATTTTATGAAAATCCTACAGTGTAATTTGGGCAGAAGCCATTTTTTAAACCGTAATTTATAAATTAATTTTCGCAAATTGTATTAATTGCGCGTGACCTTGATTCCGATCGAGTCTCCCATCCGCTGTGAACCGTTCGAGTCCTTTCCACTACCGAATTCTCCTTCTTGGATTCTAATACTAAGTGGAAGGACAAGGTCCAGTTTTTACCCCGGAAATAAGATATAAAAATGGAAGCCTCGATCGAAATAGTTCAGTTCCGATTAATCGTGCTCTTCTAGAAAAGAACAACCGAAAAGGAAGACTACCAAGGTAGGAAAGACTGGTAAGTGTAGTATTGTAGATTTTACTGTTGACAAAAATCGGTTTACTTGTTTGGCTACTACTATAGTGCTGTGAAGCGCATAGTAGAAAGACAAATATCCTTCCGTAGAATACCGAGCTTTCGATAGCTACTTCAGGGCTTTAAAGCGCGTGGTAGAAGTCGATACTCCGTATAAACGTCTCGTTTCTAATTCTTATTCTCACTGCTGTGAAGCAGGTAATAAGGAATAGGAAAAGGATTTTCCCGACTCCGAATATTTGATAACTACTTCAGTGCTGTGAAGCGCGTTGTAGAAATCTACTCTGTAACGTCTTAAGTCTAGTCCTTAGGTTCACTGCCGTGAAGCAGGTAGTAAGGAATAGAGAAAAGACTCTCCCGATTCTGATTTTTCCTAAAAACCGAGTTTTTCCGAATTTACCGTTAATAAGAATAAAAGCTATAAAAATACTCTACACTTGGTCTCTTTTGTAATACGAAGTTTTACAGTTAAAAACCGTTTTATTAAACGTATTAACCGTTGAGTTTCCTCCGGAAAATCATTTTCCCGAAAAACTATTCGTATCATAAACTGTGTATTTGTAAAATAGTCTGATTTCGCTTCATTAATTCCGCTTTAAATTTATAATTATAATATACGTTTGTCTTTACTTTCCCTTTTTCCTGTTACAAAAACCCGCTGTTTAGTTTTTATTTTGTAATATACTGATTTGTGAAACCTCACTTGGTGTATTTTTCTGCTTCACTACTAACTTGTACTTCGCACGAAAAATAAAAAAAGAACTACTATAGTCTATTTTCAAAACAGTAGGCACTAAATTCTGAGAAATGATTGTGAAGAATTTGCGATAATGAGTCTCTCCCAGTGGCGTACGGAAAATATCGTAGGCTACAAGGTTGTTCGACGGGAAAATCAGCAAGATACTAATAATTAGCAGAGCAACGATTATGTAATAAATATTATTATATTTATATACAAATATTATTATATTAATAATCATTATCTTCTGAAGAAAACTCTTCGGATGATGAACTATAATCAAAAATTGAAATCTAACTATAAAATACAAAATATTGAATTGAATGCAGTTAAAAATGTGTATATTAATTACCTGCATTTTAATGTTACGCTTATGAATTTTAACCTGACTTATATCAACGGTTCGGCTAATATGTACATCTCTCTCTACCTTTCGGCAACTTTAATCTGTTGTTCTTTTCTCTGCATATGAAAAAGCTCGATGAACGCAAGGTTGCCATTTATATGTTTGAGACGCATTAACATTATTTAATTTTTGCATTTCTTTTAATAAACATTGTAGTTATTGAATACACTTAATTAGCAGAACGACACTTTAATGAATAACACACGTTGTCCATTATTCTATGGCTATTTAGCAGCTTGTAAATGATTTAAATAGAAGATACTTAAATATTAAGAATTACAACCTGACAACAATGTTTTCGTTTTAATGCGATAATATTTCCGAGAATTTAGTGCCTACTATTTTGGAAATATTTCCCCTTATTTATCCAAAAATAATGAAAGCCTATTTTTGGATAACCGCTTAATAATCACTAATATCTCGACCCCTGGAAGTACTATCTCCATCTGTAGTTACCTAGGCCCTTCAAACCCGAACTTCAACCCTCAACTTTAACCCTCAACTTTAAAGCGTAGGTACTGAAATTTAGTTTATGTCTACTAATATTAAATTTCAAGGGAATTTGGAAAAAAGTAAAAATATATCGCGAAATTAAGAATGACTAGTTAATAAAAAGATACTATGGTATTTTCATCACGAAAAATGGGGATGTTTATTGGGCTTTTGATGATATTAGACTTTGTAAAAATGAAGGTAAGTGTAACTCACGTTCAGTGATATTTTTTTGATACATTTTTACGATACATCCGGCTATCGGAAACTTTTCGCTTTGTTTTATTCATTTCTGAACTCATGTATCATAGTATAGTCCATTCTCTGAACTTACGAGTGTCTTAAACCATCGTAAGTTCATTTCTACAGGGTGGTCCTCTAAGAATGGCTCTCGACCATATCTCGCAAACTAATTGTCCCAGAGACATGCAAGTTAAGTAACAGGTTCAGCTAACTCTCCGAAATAATACACCACCGTGAGAACGCTGATTCGTCGATCTCACGGCGGAATATGATATTCCATTATTTTGTAGTTTTCTAGTTTTAGTTTTTTTTCAGTTGATCTTTAGCCGTAATATTGTAATCACTTAACAATCCAATAATTGTAGCAAATAAAGTTTAAAATTTTTTAAAAACGATTTCGGCGTTTCAACTCGTTTAATTTGCATTAAAAAATCTTATGACTAAATCGACCAAAAGAAAAAGCTGGAAATAATTTTTAGGTCTCTAAAATGGCCGCTAGGGGGAATTCCCGCCATCTTGCATTTAAAATGTCAATTTTTTCCAAAATTTCGTAATTAAATGTAGCAATAATGAGTTTTATTTTGATAGTTAAGATATTTTCGATTATTTTTTGTTATATATTTTTGACTCTATCTCTTAAAATAAAGTGGTTGGGGTGGTTTGAATATTTTGACAAATAAATGTTAATAACTTTTAAACGGCCGAACCGATTTTATTAATAATCTTCAAGTATGATATTTAGAAACACCAAGCTAAGTAATATTCATTTAATAATTATTTGATTTCTCTTCTATTCGCACTAGTTGAGAACAAAAGAAATAAGCATGTCACGGTTTTCACAGACTTGTTTGGCAATTCTTTGACTATTTTTCTCTAAAGAAAAAGTTATATATTTAATTTTTTTGAGAAAATCGGTGTTTTTTGAAGTAATGTCGAAAAACGCCATCTTGCGGCCAAACAAGCAATTAAATTATCTTATATAGTGTAAATAAAACACATGTTTGATACCTTTTTTAGGATATCCTTTGATATCCTTCGAGATATGGCCGAGAGCCGTTCTTAGAGGACCATCCTGTACCTACCTATTTTCTCACTTATGGGTCGATTCTGAGATTTTACCTATTAGCTACAGAATCTGTAAGAAATAGTGCCTGTAACTTGAAACTTTACAGATTTGTAAAATTTGCTGTTCTGGAACCAAATCTGTAAAAGTCAAGTTACAGATCTTTGGAGATATGGACTTTATATTCCAGGGTTGTAGAGTATTTGTCAGGAGCTTCAAAATGATGTATCACAAGACCCCCCTTTCCATTTAAATTTATTTCCCAAGATGGCGCCCAGTCGCCATCTTGAAAATTTCATCTGTCAATTTTACTCCAAAATATAGTTATCATACATTAGTTTCATTATCCCAAATTTCAATTTTCTAAGTTGATCCGTTCAAAAAATAAAATGCCTACATTAAAAAAATGCACTGTATATGTATAAAGTATAACGTATAACGTATGTTTTTATGTAGAGCACAAGGTGTTAAGAGGAAAAGAACAAAAAACACGTCTCCAGATCAATTAGAGTTATATTTAAATTTTTTGGAAAATGATTACATTTTTCGTAGCAATACCATAAATCCTACACACTGAAAAAATTATTGTTCGTAATTTAAATCACAAGCTGTGATTAACCAGAAAAGATTGATTTTAATTACAAATTTCATCTATTTAATCAAACTGAGCATCACGTCAATTATTTTCACAGCATTGTTATAATTACAACGATGGTTATATTAATCACTTAAGCGTACCATTATTAATGTTTATAGAGATTAATGTAAAAATTTTATAATTAAAACAAGGATTTTAAATATTGTAGTAATGTTTTTGATAATTAACCTCGAAAGAATAACTTAATCACATCTAGGCATAGTATTGATGAATAATGAGATCAAACAAAAAAGAAATTAAATAAAATCCAGTTTCAAAGTAATCATACTGTCACGAACGCCAATGGGTCGTGAGACGGTTAGGACACTCGAGTATTGAACCTGTGAGAATCGTCGCAAATAGGGTGCAACCAAACTCCACCGTCGATCGGACCACCGTGAGAACGGTGGACAAACGGGGGAGATTGGTTGTCATAAAAAGCCTAACCGCCTCGCGCCCGGGGAGATTCCTTATCCCGTACGATAAGGGACAGTACGCGTGATCTCTTGCGGGCCAAATCGAATTGTAGAAGTAGTTCCGAGCGTGTGTTATAGTTCCACCGAGTTCAAGTGTAACGGTGTTGTAAGTGCTCGAAAGAGTAAAGAGATCTCGCCGGCCCTCGTGACGTGCCCCGAAGTCTGCTAGACCTTCTAGATGAGGTAGGGTAGTTTGTAGGGCTATTTGTTGTTGCTTGGTGAGGTACAAGTACCTCACCCTTGTGTACTTAGTTTTAAGCAATATACCTGTTTATTATTATCTCTCTGAGTATCATTCTCTGGGCCCCTAGTAGAACCCCATTTTCAGAGTAGAAAGAAAGCCAAGGCTTTACCGCTACGCCCCGTAGCAAAGAGGTTCCGCCGATAAAGGAATCGGCGAAGCACGAGTTGAACACTACGAATAAAAGGGAAGTCGCCCCAAAACATAGCAGTAGTTATAGCTATACCAGTTCTAGACCACTTTCGAGAGAATGGCCTAGAATCGGTATAGAGTTTGAGGTGGTCTAGAAATGGTACTGCATTTCGAGGTGGTCTAGAAATGGTATAGCATTTCGAGGGTAGATGGAAAAAATATCCAAAAAACGCTGGGCGGATTCGAACCCGGGTCATCCGGACCGCAACGTTAAGCGCTTTACCAACTCGGCTACGCACCTACCCGACGGTAAACGTTCAAAACGTTGATACCTTTCTGCCGATCGGCGCAGCGCTCGCTCGAGCGCTTAGATACCGGGGGCGCGTTTGGGCCTTTTGGCGCACAGGGGATGACGTCACGAGGGCCTCCGGGCGTTTAGATACCGGGCGTTTAGATACCGGGCGCTTAGATACCGGGCGTTTAGATACCGGGCGTTTAGATACCGGCGCTTAGATACCGGGCGCTACCGCGCGGGCTCTTGGGTGCGCAGGGGTTCATGATGACGTCAATAACGTTGAACGATTTCGGTATATCGTTTTAGCTTGTTGAAACTTGTTGGAACTTGTCTGACAGATCTAGTGTATGATAAACAAACAAGTATAATGGGTTGAACGTATAATCAACGGATTTTTTTTAAATAAAAAACTGCAATATAATTTTACATTTATTAAAAATTTTCCAAGTCATTTACAACCTTATGTTTATAAAAATATACATATTCCCTAAGTACATTACTTAATATATTATCTGCAGATGATTCACAAATAGCGAATAATAAATCCAATTTACTTAAATAAATATTATTTTGTACATTTGAACGTATGATATTAATGATATTTTTATAATACACACAAAAATTTAACTGCTCCAACATTGATATTCGATGTGATATTAAAGATCGGTTAATATTGATTATTTGATAAACATCATCTTGTGTAAGAGTGTAGACAATTCCATGCTTTTCCAATTGAAGTAATTTTACATCGTCACCAATAATTTGTACTACGGTGAAATAATCTCCGCACTCGATTGTATTATCAATGAAAGATGCATTGAAAAAACTTGTAATTTTCTCTTCGAATATTTCCATTAATGTTATCCATTCGAACGAACTAAAAGATAACTTCGACGATGATACACCTTGACGAACAAGGATGATTGCAGGACTAAAGGTTCTTACTGGACTTAATCCACAACTAATGTGAAATTCACCAATGTCGTACGTGACATTCATTAGATAATAATTTTCATCTTTTGCGAGCATTTCATATTTTTCTAAAATCCGATCTAATTCTTCAGATGGATCAAAATCACTCATTGTTTCACTGTTTGAATCGTTTGACGTAGACATCTCGATCACAACTAAGATTTTGTTAAAATTATTAAATTTTATATTGTATCCCTTCTATACAACATCGTTACTGTCAATCCAACTATTGTGTTTTTTATCAAAACCGAGCCATTTAACGTACATTTTCTTTCCTTTGCGACGTAATACCTTTTCAACTAAATAAATATCAGGAGTGGACGTTTTCAAAAGTTCTTGCTCGTAAAAACCACCTTTAATCGGAGTTCCATGTAAATCTTCCAATATGTACGTTGTAGGATTCGTAATATTGATTTTAATAATTTTAAATAATTCAGTGGTCCAATTAGGTGTATATCCTTTTTCAAACATAGCTTTACTTTTGCTCAATCGAACAATATCACCAAATTTAAATTTTCGGGGGCCGGCAATTTTTATATGTGAATATTTATCTGTTAAAAGATTTTTCTCGTTGGATTTATTCACTTCTGACGGTTTAAGTCCTATGGACCGATGATGTGTATCGTTATACTCTTTTGTGATGGTCGGTAATACGTCAATCCAATTGTGTGTACCATTTAAAGTTAAATATTTATAAATTTTATTTTTCAATGTTCTTATGGACCTTTCAGCAATGGCAGCTTTGGTAACGCTGTACGTATTGTAATGATTAATTGAATATTTTTTCATTAAACCTTGAAACTTTTTGTTGAAAAATTCGGTTCCTTGATCAGACTGTAGATTTTTCGGTTTTCTTTTTGCTTGCTCAAGAATATTCGTAAACGCTCGCGTAACTTCATCAGCCGATTTCGTTTTAAGGGGACGTGTCCACATAAATTTTGAAAAGCAATCGATAACAACTAAAATCATTTTATATTTTTTATTTTGATATGCAAACGGATGCATCATTGCTACATCCATTTGCCACAAGTCATCAATTCCTTTAATAATAGTCCGACGTCTTCGAAAATTTTTACGAGCTTGTTTGTGTAACTCGTTAACGAGTTGAATTTTTTCTTTTGACATGCTTGCACTAATTATTCTTCCTTTCTAAGGCGACAACCCTTCGGTGTAGAGTTTTTGTTAGATAATTCAATCTTTCAAATGCCGAGTTTATTTTAGATGTCAACATCGATTGTAAATTGCTTTCGATTTTATCAACGTATTTTTTCGTAGCTGCATCATTTTCATCTGTTGGTTGTTTTACGTTACACACTCGTAAATTTTGCATATCAACATCACCCGAATTAGTATGTGGAATTGTAACTTTGGGAATAAAAGATGTCTTTGCACTGTCGACACGTTGACGACGTCCGAATTTGTCAAGACCCATATTGCAAATGATTCAAACACAGTTAAACTATGCTATAATATCTGCTTCTCTGAGTTCATTAATGATGGCGATTATTTCATTATCGTGCGAATTGTTACCGGCCTCTTTGGATGAAATTAAAAGTTTTAATCGATCTACAAGTTCGTTAATATCATCCCAGTAAATGTATTCGATTGGTTTCTGATTATAGGTTAAGGTTGAAAATCCACGACCTGTATGTGCCTTTGGTGCTTTTGGAAACATTGGTCTTATAATATTCATGTATTTATATCTGCTAGTTCCTTTTAAAGTTCCTTTTGAAGTTCGATGAACATCTGATAATTCTAAAAGAGTCTTGTAGGGTTCCAAATCCTTTTCATCGTAACTAGGATAATTGTAAAATATTAATTCATATAAACCTTTGGTGCCAGGCAATTGGGAAACATGATTATTTTCATTAAGTATTTTTATATCTCCGGTTTTAACATTAAAGTCTATACGTTTTTTACCCAACCACCACCAATCATTTTCAGGGTCATATATTGGACCGTATACGTTATCGATTTTTTCATCGTTTTTCCAAAAGTTCTTGACGTATTCTTTGCTTACTTCCGGATACATTTCGATATAAGACCTTATTGCGTCTTCAGATGGAACATCTTCATTTGATTTTGAAAGACGCTCATCAATTTCACTAAATTCCTCATCACTACGTCCATCGTAAGAAACTACACTTTCCATTGGAATATATTTTGTTACTTTGGGAGATGATGATATAGACGGTGCAAAAGGCTCACTAAGTTTCCTGGTTTTAGGTGACGCATGTGGTGAGATAGATTTTTCTTCTTCTTCTTTTTTAATAAGTTCGGTCTTGGCAATTTTTTCTAATGGTTCCGAAATTGGTTTAAATAGTTTATTAATCGATTCATCTTGCTGTGCTCTGTTTAATTTTAAAGCCAAATATTTTTTTCTGATCGACCTAGCAAGATCGGCAATTTTTCTTTTACGAACCGTTGCAGCAAGTACATCGTTTGACATGTCGTCGTAGAATGGTTGAACCGTTTATATTTTAATATATTTATCGAAACCCTTTCGGTAACGTCCTTGGTTGATTGGAAAATCTTTAACAATTACCATCGTACCATAACTGTCCGCCCAACATTCAGAGCATATTTTCTTAAATTCGTCAAACGTCATATCTGGAGAAATGTGTTCATCGAATACATGTTTAAGATTAATTTCGTCTTGTTTAAACAACACCAGTAAATTTGTATTATCTCTTATTAGTTGTTTAGGAATTTTGGAAAATGTTTGACAAAGATATGCAGCATCGATGTCTTTATGCCGACACATGGTAAAATATTCTCGAATTTTTCGTTGATTCTCACAAGCGATATCATCAAATATGAATATTGAATTATTTTTCGCTTTAGTTATGCTAATTATTTCATCGTTTTCCTTAAAAGGGTAGTAACCAACACCTTTGACGTTACTTAGAACTTCCTGCAGTAGTTTATACTTTGGTTGATTTAACGTTTTCGAGTACACATAAACGTTATTAAATTTTACACCGTTCGGATTGAAAAGCAGCGAAAGCATAACGTTTGTTTTTCCACAACCACTAGGACCACATATAATTGCTCTAAAAGAATTTGGTAATAATTTTCCATGTTTACTGCTTTCGGATTTTCTAGTAAAATCCAAATTTTCTATTGGTAACGTCAGTTCCTGTTGAATGGTCTTCATAATTTGAAGTTTTCATTGTTATGAGAATCTATAAATATAATCATTCGTAAGATCTCATTGTCATTATCCATATGTTCGTGTACAGAGGTGAAGGTGTTTTGAACTCTCTGATAAATAATTTACCGTTTGAATTGCACCTTCCTGGATATCAATACTGCGGACGTAAGTATTATTTTGTTTTTAAATATATTTATTTTATTACATATGTGTATTTCAGCTGGTACTAAATTAAAAAAACGCTTGGAACGCGGCGATCCGGGCATTAATCCTCTCGATTCGTTTTGCAAAGAACACGATATCGCTTATTCACAGAGTAAATCTCTAGACGATCGTCATAAGGCTGATCAAATCCTCGAAAATAAAGCTTGGGAACGTGTCAAATCTGAAGATTCATCAGTTGGTGAAAAGGCTGCAGCTTGGTTAGTTACGACAGGAATGAAGGCAAAACGTAAATTGGGTATGGGTCGACCGAAATTGTTTCAACGTGATATCGTTAGAAAAATTACAAAAACATATCAACCTTCGTCAAATTTGAAAAAAGCCGCCTCTGACGCTTTAAAAGTAGCTAGAGTAATCGTAAAACAAGTCGGTGGACGAAAACGTGTGAAAGTACCGAGAGTAATTCCACTTCCTAAAGAAGGAGGATTCTTACCGTTAATACCGATATTTGCGGGACTGTCAGCCTTGGGTTCACTTGCCGGTGGAGCAAGTGCTATTGCAAAAACAGTCATCGATTCTAGAAATGCTCAGAAAAAATTCGAAGAAGAAAAACGTCATAATAATGCAATGGAATCAATCGGTAAAGGATTGTATTTGAAGAAGAACGCTAAAAGAGGATTGGGGTTGTATATGAAGAAGCAAAAAAACTTCCAATAAAGCTGCCCAATAGACCGTTGTATGATATAGATCTAAGATATTTTGCGAAACGATTGAAAATACCGAATTTTCGTGGTGTTTTCATGCGAGACACATTACCTTCAAATCCATTGAGAAGAGAATGCGCAATTGTCAATTTAGATCTGTCATCTAACAACGGAACCCATTGGGTAGCTTACATCAAGAAAAATAACGACGTAGAATATTTCGATTCATTCGGTAATTTGAAACCGCCACCTGAACTCGTTGAATATTTAAGTGAAAATCGTATTTTCTATAATAACGATCGCTTTCAAACATTCAATCAAGTCAATTGTGGACATTTATGTTTGAAATTTTTATACAATGGATGCCGATGTAATTCGACGTCTTTTGAAAAGCGCTAAAAATCTTCAAGAATTGTGGTTCGACTTGACGCAAGAGGAGAGAGAAAAATATAAGTCACTTTTACCATGTCAAACGGATCCGAATCGCCATATTTGGTGTGACGTATGTGGACCTACAATGACTTCACATTGCGTACTTTGTTTAAGTGAATATATTAAGGATAACTAAAATGTAATGTGTCAGTAGTCATGTCGCAATTGTTGAGAGTAAACAGTACTAATCATGTATTTTCGTTTAAACCTCAGACACCTATCATCTTAAATCCTAAGTACGATTATGAGTTAGCACTTAGATCGTTTACATCGTATTACTCAATTCCTAATATTGAAGACGGTGAAAAATTCTACTATTATGATGTAAACGACAAGGACAAATTAAAAATTATCGAATTTCCGGCCGGCTGCTATGAAATTTCCGATATCGAAGCTTTCATACAGAAAAAAATGGGTCTCGATGGTGATCCTAACCTATACTTTTCATTGAAGCCCAACAACAATACTCTTAAATGTGAAATGTATAGTAGTAAATATATAATATCCTTCAAAGAACCTAATAATATCGGTAGAATTTTGGGATTTTCCGAAAAACTTTTCGATTCTGGTATGACGCATTATTCGGATTTGCCAGTTAAAATTATAAAAGTATCGAGCATACACTTTGATAGCAACATTACTTGGGGAGCCTTCAACGGTGACAGACCTTCACATACGATTTACGAATTTTCTATTAGAGAAGATCCAGGATACGCAATTATTGAAACACCTTCGAATCTATTGTATTTGCCGGTTATACCTCAACGCGTCATTACGAATATTACAGTTTTAGCGTTAGATCAAGAAGGACATCCGGTAAATTTTCGTGGTGAAATAAGCACGATTGTGTTGGAGCTTAGAGCTAAACCTAAATGGGATTAGTTATAAGTGATTGTTTAAATCCGAAATTGTTAGTCTGGCCAAAGCCTTCTAGGGAACATCTAACCGCCGAAAACGTTTCATTTCTTCGATCAATTGGATTAATTGTTAAAAATAATGGAGTTCAAACGAAGAAAAGTCGATAATGCAGATAGCGTTGTTTCATCGATGTTTGATCTTTACCGTTCACCCACCATCGATGAATCAATTCGCAAAGCAGAATATAGAACGTATACTCCGTTTGTTAAATCATTTGAAAATAGTGATATTGTGGAATTTAGTGTGAATCAGGTAGATTCGTTCTTTGCTATGAGCGCTTCTCAATTGGTTATAACGGGAAAATTAGTGGTACAAGGAACTGGCAATGTATCACTGGCATCCAATTTCGGTGCATTCTTATTCGATTCTTGTACGTACAATGAAAGCGGTAAAGAAATCGAAACTGTGCGAGATCCCGGTATAATTAGCACCGTTAGAGCATTAACTTGTTATAAATCACAGGATTCACGTCATATGGCTATAGCAGGATGGAATTATGGATCTATGGAACCGATTTTAAATAACACCAACAAAACATTCAGTTTAATGATACCTCTTAAACATATTTTCAATATTTTCAATGACTATCCCATGATAACATGCGGAAGACAAACGATTCGCCTTGTAAGGGCTCGCAATGATAATGATTGCATCATTATCAAGGAAAAAACTGGCGCCCAACCATCCACCGGAACAAACGCTAAGGTCGTTATCGATAGTATCGAATTGAAAATTAAACATATTTATCCTAACGATGAAGTCAAAGAGAAACTCATGAGAGCCATACAAACGGATCGACCTATATTGATTCCTTTTAGAAAATGGGAATTAAATGAATTACCCGCAATCACTCCTAATGCGAGAAGAGAAATATGGTCAGTTAAAACTAGCAGTGCTGTTGAAAAACCTCGATACGTCATTGTATTTTTTCAAACTAATACACGTGATGATGCCTCAGCTGATCCTACAACCTTTGATCACGTACATATCAACAATATAAGATTGTGTCTAAATGGTGAATATTATCCCAATGAACGAATGCGTTTAGATTTTGCAAACAATCATTACAATGAGGCTTACTTTAATTACACTGAATTTTATACGAGTTATTCGCATTCCACACAAAAAGATTGCGTTTTAACTTATACTACATTCAAGAAACATCCAATTTTCATAATAGATTGTTCAAAACAAGAAGAGAGTATGAAATCATCAACTGTCGATGTGAAGTTAGACATCGAAGCAGATGACGGTTTTCCAGATAAAACAAAGGCGTATTGTATACTTATTCATGACTTCTTATTGGAATATTACCCACTGACAGAAGTGTTTAAGAGTTTCACTTAAATTTAATTTGGTCAGTTTTACATCAACAATCATGAAGGTAGCATTCGTTGACATCCAAGGTGTCATCGTTAACGGTGCCTTCCATCCCAAGGAATTGTCAATTCAAATCGGTAATCAACAATCGACATTTTTATTTAAACCACTTGTATCTTACGAAACTCTTAACGGACGAGATAAACGAACCATAAGCTATTTGAAGAGATTTGTACATGGATTGTCTTATGACAGTGGTGAAGTGGAATACTCCGAAATTAATAAAATATTGGAAAATTATCTGTTCAATTCTGCGGATATTATTTACGTTAGAGGTAATCAGAAAATAGACTTTTTAATGGAAAAATGTAAGGAACTTGGATTTTCATCATCAATCATCGATGTAACAACGTTTGATAACACGTTGTTTGCTACGGGAAATTTTGTATCTATCTATCCTAAGTGCCCTCATCACGTATCCAATGGAAAATTTATGTGTACAAAAAATAATGTTAATCACTTGTACTATTGGTTTTTAAATATATTACCTAAATAAACAAAGTGTTTTAATTTTATATCGTCTTGTTTTATTTACTTGTAGTTTATCTCAACAACAATAACAACTCGGTATAGTAGGTAACCCAATACGGTAACGAGGCGATAGCGATTTTATCTTAATATTTTCCAAGTATTTTTTTTCAAATGTACTTCTATTAATTTTTTTAATTTAAAATATTGTCATCCTCTTAAAGGTCACGTTATAAAATAATTTTAACTGACTTTTAAAAATACGCCACCGCACGTGTTAAATGCCTCGCAATGTTTATCGTTATCAGTAAATACCAACTGAGATAATCGCAGATGTGATGAAGGTCAAACTGTTGCAACGAAGTACATAGGCGTTCCAACAGGTTTTAACAAGTTGTTTCTTACTGTGATTTATTTTTATTAATTAAAAAATTTTTCTGTTATAAATAAAAGACTTACAAATTATATTTAATATTTTAATTCGTAAAACGTATATTACATAATCTTAATCTAAATTATTATGAATCAGATAGTGTCCCCATGGAAGGGTGTCGTGAGAATCGTGTAGAAGGTAACGTTTATCATCGAATGCACTTAAAGATAATTTTTCTTGTTCTATACTAAATACGTTATGATTAAATGAACGAATGCTACATTGTTTTTCATAAAGAGGTTTAAGATTTACCAAACAATCATAGTAATGTTTAAATGTAATTCTGTTCTTAATAACATTTTTTTTAACCCCTTTCGATTTCTTAACCACCTTATTATTTACTTTATATGAATACATTTTCGATCTAAGACCAACAAAATTAGTGATAAGTTTTGATTGTGCTTCATCTTTCATTTTACCTAAAACTTTTTTATTGACGAGTGGAATATTAAATATATTATCTACAGGATAATCACTTGTATCAAATTTATCTATGTCCATTTTTATTACCTCTTCATATACATCATCGGAAATCAATTCGTAAAAAAAACTATCGGTGTCCATATACAGAAGCTTACACCTATCTATACCCATTTTCGGTAAAATATAATCGTAATGAAAATCATACATAACGGTTTTTGATATATCTAAAATAGCCATTCCAATGTATAAGGGTTTATTGAAAATTATTTCAGATTTTCTCATTTCCACAGCCACTAAATTTTCAGCAAAAATCTTTCTCGAATGAAACCTAGGATCGGAAATATAATTTTTTGCTCCGTAACGACCTACCCATGACCGCAAAAGTTTAACGGTTCGATGTTTTCTTACCGATTCCATGGTTTTGCCGAAAACCGCGTTATTCATTAGTTTGAACAAATTTTTTTCGAAATCATTTTTAGCCAACGTTCTAAAAGAATTGTTTAAATCAATATAGCCTTTTAACCATGGTGATTGTTTAAATTTGAGAACTTTATGAATTTTAGTTAACTTTAAACCATGTGTTAATGCCTGTTTTAAATTTCTATAATGAATAACATATTCTTTTTTATCATAAAGTGTTGCACACAATTTTTTAAATTTTGAACCCGATGGAATGAAGTGATCTGCACAGAATGGAAAATCTCGATGATAATTATGTAATTCTTTAGGATATTCAAGATCGACTTGTAAAATGTATCCTTCAGATGAATCGTCAGCTATTTGAGTAATATCAATGTTTGTATCACACCATTCAAATCCTCCGTACGGAAGCGGTTCGGACATTGCTTTACCGTATAAATTATTTACATCTAGATATAATATGTATTTAGAAGGTTTGCATGGATCATAATCTGGTATATATTTATTATTTGCTTTAGAATATCTATTGCAACAAACTGATATACCTCCACGTATGCCTTTCTCTATAAACATAACTTTATCAACATCATTAAGTAGTTCAAGTTCGCATTTTGTGTACTTTAACATTGCAGACCAAGTATAGCCAGGCATTGTGTAATACCAACCTGGATCAAGTTCATATGCTTTATAACATTTTTCCCTAAATTGTTCAAATACATCAGCAAGTAATAGAATATCAGTTTTCATATACAAATCAGCGTATTCCCCTAGATTATTTATATTGAAACATTGCCATACGGTTTTTGCATGGTTGTACTGTTCATCATCGATGTGTTCATCATTTAAATAATTATAGAAATCATCCTTTAAAGGTAAACTTGTTTCATTTAATTTTTCCGTTGAATCAATGTAATCATAAGGGAAAACTCCCTTTCGAGTAAGTAATTTAAATCTATTTTCATCGAGATGTGCAAATTCTTTTTTTAAAATAAATAGATCGCTTTCACTTAAAGTTTTTACTAAACTATCTAATGATGCTCCTAAAAATCGAAATGAATCTATAAATCTAAATTTTACACCGGTTATATCATCATGAAGTGTAAAAGATATGTATCGTTCTTTATTGATAGGTAAAAGAGTAATGTAACCGTTTGAAGCTAAGTCTCTTATCATAAAATGTGAATCATAACCACTGAGATTATGAAATACTATGGGAACTATCAACTTTTTCCTAAAATTTAAATTACAAGATTGACAACAGAATCCGCGGAAAGAACCATCGTAATGATTATGATCAGATACAACGGTATCTGAAGGTGTAAAAGCTTTTTCACAAAGAAAGCAATGACTTGATTTTACTAGATTGTTATGATCCTTCATCGGTACTATATTTTCTGTTTTAGTTTTAACCAAATTGGCGACATTTTTCATTTCATTAGAGAACCACTTCATGCAATCTTCTCCACGGTAGCTTTTATAAAAAGATAACGAATCATCGTGTTGACATTTAAAGTAATAACCTGCACTGTATGCTATATGTAATTGGTATTTTTTCGATTTAGATTTTGAATTTACATCGGTATATTTTTCTAATTTTGACTCGAAATCAGCATAAATTATAAATGGTGTTCTTTGTTTGTAAATAATATCTTGAAATTTAATCGATTGATATTTTGGAAATGAAATTTTGTACTCATTTAATCTCGAACAAATCAATACATGTTCTTCAAATTTGTTCTTATCGTGAAAATAATTGAGGCAGGTTTCGCAAATAAACTTTTTATGACCATCTTTGTTGAATTGACTAGAAATTAAGCGAGATAAATTTTTAATCAAACAATAATGAAACTGAATGCCGGATTCATCTTCAGAATCTTCGAGATTTTCTTTCGGTGGTACTTCATAATCATTTAATTTTGGTATATAAAAATTTTGAATAAGTAATAAATTTACATGATTTTCTAATTTCATTTTTGTTACTCTTAACGGTATTACATTATAATAAAAACCTTTTTTTGAGTTGCAATATTCCAAACCGTATACGTTAACTGATATGTTATTAAGTTTTTCAAATTTATGAATTTCTGAAATAGGCATAGGTAAGGGCAAACCTTCCATTTTGAACACATGATTATAAGGAGGATATGAAGAGGGTCGATCAACGTGTTTTTCAGAAGGGTACAGTGCTGCCACAACGGATCTATAAAAGCAAGCATTGTCATTGTTTTTAATATTGATACAAGCACGTTTTATCATAATTTGTTTCGGTAATTTAATGAAAGATGAAGGTCTTATACCTATATCAAATTTATTAAAATTTATTTCTAAAGAAATTATTTTACTTAAAGCCCAACTTGACCCACGTTCTTGAAATTCAGATAATTTTTTAAAAATTTCATCAATAACGTTTCGTTTAAACCAATCTCGTATATTATCCCCTTTTGTAATAACCTCATTTTTTGTACTAAAGTATTTGAAATCATGATCGACTTTATCTTCATCTAAGGATCCTTTTATAAACTCACCAGAAAATGTTGTATTAATTTTCATAGCAGACATTTTTTTTAAAAGAAAATTAATTTTGAATTTAGTTGTTTTAAATGCATCTTCAAAAAAATTATCCAAATCTTTATGCGTTAAATTTATTATAACACCGGTTTGAATGCGATTTTTAAAAGAAGAAGTAAGATTTTCCCATTTAATCCTATCACTACGATTCTTTGATAATCCTTTTCCCTTCTTAGTACCTACATTTTTAATTAAGACACGCAGACGCTTTAAATGACCTAAATTTGTGATGAGATTTCTCTGTTCACCAACTGACAATGTTACATTCCGCAATGCCTTATTAAAAAGTTTAATATTTTTATGAAGATTTTTCACCCATTTATTAACATCATATGGGTTCGGATTTTCACTAATTATAGCTAATGCTTTTGTACAAACGGTTATTATTTCACTACTAGTATTAATAATCTGATTCATAATACCTAATTAACTTACATTAATTTAAAATCAATATTTCTACTTGATAGGAAAGCAGGTAGTAAAATTAATCAGCATCCAATCTTGAAGCGGTAGTAGGGTTTTATGCACACTGTTCTACAGGTGTCTCCTTAAAAAGAAATTAAAATAATGAAACTTTTTTTTGTTTAAATATTAACGAAAATTTACCTCTATTTGAAAAAGTATTCTAGGCGGAAGGTTCCCACAATCCTGTTTCCCGGTAATGGTTAAGGAGTAGTTTCCAGAACAAAGTTTATCCAAATGTTTTGAATAACTATCCGTCACTCTGGTGGGTAAAAATGTTACGTAATCTCCAAGTTCAACAAGTATTGAACTACCAAATTTTGTTTGTATAACTTTGGCACCTTGTATAGGGTAGGCTACGCCTATATTTAAATCATTGAATTTTATAATTGGTTTATTCTCTTTGGCTTTCAAGCTCACAGCATTTAGTTGATCTACAAACGACATCTAATATTCTAATTAAATAAGTAATATTAAAAGAAATAAATAACTCACCTTTTTTCTTTAGTAGCTAATATCAAACAATTAATTTCACTCAACTAACAGTTCATAAACAACTGATGATTGCATCATTAAAACATTCTTATTTATTTCAATATCAAGGTTACTTACATTGCATTCTATCTGCAAAATAGTTTATCAAATAGTATGACTAATGATTTTTTATTTACAATAACGCACATCCCCCAGACAAGTTCCAACAAGTTTCAACAAGCTAAAACGATATACCGAAATCGTTCAACGTTATTGACGTCATCATGAACCCCTGCGCACCCAAGAGCCCGCGCGGTAGCGCCCGGTATCTAAGCGCCGGTATCTAAACGCCCGGTATCTAAACGCCCGGTATCTAAGCGCCCGGTATCTAAACGCCCGGTATCTAAACGCCCGGAGGCCCTCGTGACGTCATCCCCTGTGCGCCAAAAGGCCCAAACGCGCCCCCGGTATCTAAGCGCTCGAGCGAGCGCTGCGCCGATCGGCAGAAAGGTATCAACGTTTTGAACGTTTACCGTCGGGTAGGTGCGTAGCCGAGTTGGTAAAGCGCTTAACGTTGCGGTCCGGATGACCCGGGTTCGAATCCGCCCAGCGTTTTTTGGATATTTTTTCCATCTACCCTCGAAATGCTATACCATTTCTAGACCACCTCGAAATGCAGTACCATTTCTAGACCACCTCAAACTCTATACCGATTCTAGGCCATTCTCTCGAAAGTGGTCTAGAACTGGTATAGCTATAACTACTCATAGCAACTCGTGACATGGTGGAGGCTCCGAGTTCGATCTCGAGGGTAAATTCCTCCTAATTTGCCCCGTTAGTTTGTCAGTTTTTTTTAATTATTTAATTTTTTTTGAGTACATTCTTGAGCGTTTATATTTATTAATTAAACGAGTACCCTTAGGGGATAAAAACCCAGAGAAAAAACCAGAGAGACATTTACTTTCTCTTTCAGCATCTGTGTGATTTTTTTTTATTTTTTATTTTTCTGCATGCTCTTTGATTTTCTATTTTTTTCTCTACGCACATCGATCGTCTTTTGTGGTTTTACATTTTTTTTTTACAGCGGTTTTTATATTTTTTTTGGTGTGGTTGGGAAAGGTACCAATCAAAAAATTTTAATTTTTTTTTCTCTTTCAAAATTGCAATCATTTTATTACAGTATATTCGTTACAAGTATTCTTGTGCCTTATCTATATTTCTTTTTGCCGAACAAGTGTTTTACAAAATTCACATAAAAGTAACATGATGAGCGGGCATTAGCCTCTCATTTACAATTGGATCAAATTTACATCGTCTTACAGAGCGCTGAAATTACAAAAAATTAATCGACCTTCGAAATACAGGGTGTATAAAGAAATTTATTCGACCGCGAATAATTGTATTAATGTCACGACCTGTGTGACCAGGGCTGATGTAAGGAGGAGAGGTGTCGATGTTGAAATAGTAGTCTTTCAACCGCCTCTCAATAGACGCCCATCAAGACAATATCCAAAGACACGGATGATGACGATCCCGCGCCGATAGGCAGAACGGATCGAGTGCTGAAGAGCTCCGAATGGGGCCGGTTGATAGGAATCCAGATCAATTTAAAGGTAGACATGGTTAGCGGAATAGAACACATCGGCCAAACGAGCCGAGTCATTTTGGAGAGGAAATTCGGCTTAGCCCATTTGGGCGTCCCCGTCTTAATGATCAGCTTAAATAAACCAAATAATTTGGCCCAATTGGCTAGGTTTCTGAGCGAGAAGCTGATGGGCGGCTTGCCGTACAGCGTATGGGTCAACGTTCCCATGATACATCCTTCCAGAAACAGCCCATTAGCGGAGCAAGAGTACATAACCGAAAGGATGTACGAAGCCGTAGTGCGTTAGTACGCGATTTAGGTAGGTCATTTTAGTTGTAGTAATAGAGTTAACCTACTCCCCGCTTCCACGACAGCCGATGGAAGGTTAAAAGATCGACTGCCAGTGATTTCACGCAGAAAACAAATCTATCTGATTTTTTTATATATAAATTCTTTTTAGCTTTATTTTTTTTCTTTGAAACTCTAGTTTATGACTCGAAATGGTGCAAACCGTGCGTGGAAGAGGTCTAAACGAAACTTAAAATAGAAGAAAGACATAACCTGTGCGTAACGCAGAAATTTTAGGATCCTTGAAAAGCTGGTGTTCCTTTTTTCTGAAGAGTGGTACAGCTCGAGAGTACCATCTGGGGATTAGAGGAGCCCTTGGCTTCGCCTAGGATGAGCTGGCATGGTGTTGTGGAGTCGCGACCCGACCCAGGCTAGACTTCCGGACGATGCGAGGATGATCAATTGTCGAACAAAATTCTGAAACCAAAAAAAAATATTATACAACTACAGCACTATCATTTGGTAGATTTATTTTTTATCGGATCAAAAAGACATTCAGCCTCACGCATGAGCAAGCATCCAGAGTAGAGTAGACTTTTTTCTATTTGTCAGACACATTTTAGAGAAAGAATACCCTGTATAATAAGACATACAGAATAAGGTAGGTAAACAATGTCGAAAAACTTGGGAACGTCAACAAAAAGGGAATTTTTTCTGCATGTCAATTTTTTTTTTATTTTTTTTTTTTTTAAATGTTTTTTTTTAATTATTAATTTTTTTTTTCACGGTATATAAGCCTATTTTTAGAAGTAATTGATCAGCACATTTTTGTTCGCAAACAGATGTGACAAAGTTTTGTTTCTCTCGTAGAGTATTAAGGTCGCAGAGTTGCGAAAAATACTAGGATAGGTCGTGGTCGACTACAGAGTAGCCGGGGCTTATCGCGAAGCGCGCGATAAGCCAAGTATGTGTATCCGCCGTAACAAAAGAATTACGTGCGATGAAATATTTAATTTTTGAAATAAATTTAGTCGATTAGCAATGGTAAAATTTTGCGTTAAAGACGCCGAAAGGAGCGTCCAGATTTTTTGTTGCACGAAGTAAAGACACCCCCCAGTAGTCGGGGTTGTCAAAGAGAAGGGTCTAAGGAAAAGACCCAACGTATTACGGATAAGGAATCAACCACGGAGGAGGAGAATTTGGAAGATGATACTTGACGAAGTATTGAAAATTCACCTCTCGTGTATTAGGGTGATCACCAAAAAGTGAGAATAGGTAAAAAACTCGGCGTAGAATCGAGTATGGAGAGAATTAAACCGGCTAATAGGACGAACCACGATCCAAAAAAGAGAAACAAAACAGGGACATGCAGCAAAAATTAACCATAGTGAATTTGAATTTAATTTTTTTCTTTCTTAGGTATTCTTAAAAACACAAGTATTAAACAAAATGTAGTTACCTGACTTGGAGAGTGCGAGGCGATCGACCCATTTTGGGGCGTAGTCCCGCAATAGTGGATAGTAAAAGGGGGTCGCCTCCCGCTTCGAAACAGGTCCGCAACTCCATTTTGGAAGGATTCTTTTCTCATGTGCCTTCAGTCCGTGGGAAAATTTCACTTGCCGAAATCGATCTTGGCCTACAAGATCGATATTTTAGATTTTCTTTTATTATTCGATTACTAGCAGGAAACCAGGCGCCTAGCTCGAAAAAACTTCGGGCGGGAGGCTTGATTTCTAAGCTTGGAATTTTTATCGTCTTGGGGCGATATTCTTACAATACTTAATATAATATAGTAAAAGGGGATAGAAATAGGACTTAGATAAGAATATAACTTAGTGATAATCTGTTTTTGTTGTATTTCGGGAATACTTTTGTTGGGATTTTAGTAGGGAATAACGTAAATGTTTTAGACGAACAATAAGGACGACTTACCTTCCCGCGAAATGTTGACGAGGGCTAATCCACCAAGGCTGGCCCTTCACAACCGGCACTAGGACACCAACAAGCACACCACAAAGAGCACGCCAGGTCCCGTCCAATTATTCCGATCGAACAACACTGGACAGAGGACACAGCGGACCGCACCCACAAAACCACTGAGTCAGGCAAACCGAGGGTCCACGGTTGGAACATAACCACTTCCACCACCAACACAGGGGACCCGAGGCCACGACGGAAGTAGATAGCACCGATAAACCGAATACCGCCACGTCAACCCACCCTTAGGGTTGATAGTACCACTCGTTTGGTACCGGCTGTAGCAACAACAGCCAACGCCAACCGGGCCGCTGGGAAGATGCCAGATACGAGTTGAGTTGCCAGGGAACCCGAGGCCGAGTCTCGCACCCACGTAGAGCAGACGACCAATCAGAGCAACGATGTGGTCGTTACAAAAACCTAAGCCGAAGCTCAAGGCCCCACAGATAATCCCGTCACCTTCGAGGCGCGTAGGTGTAAAGAATTCGAAACGATAAAGTGTGCCGCGGAGTGTCGTCTTGCGGGAAGATAAGACTGGAGAAACGCGATACGAACGCATATACCCGTTTCAAATCTCGTCGAAACATTTAATTGTCGGTTAATTATTGTAATGTTTTGTAGTTTTAGGCATTTTTTTTTTCTTTTGTATTTGTTGATTTATTTTTTTTCTTTGGTCAATTGTTTCTTTGTTTAGCATGTTTTTTTTGTAATTTTTTTAATTTTTTTAATTTTTCTTTGTGAACTTAGTTAGGTAGTAGGGAAAAAAGCCAGGGGCTGGCTTTAGCGGACGGGGGGCATGTCACGAACGCCAATGGGTCGTGAGACGGTTAGGACACTCGAGTATTGAACCTGTAAGAATCGTCGCAAATAGTGCAACGATAGGTGAAATATTTCGAGGAATCATGTAAAACAGGATGCAACCAAACTCCACCGTCGATCGGACCACCGTGAGAACGGTGGACAAACGGGGGAGATTGGTTGTCATAAAAAGCCTAACCGCCTCGCGCCCGGGGAGATTCCTTATCCCGTACGATAAGGGACAGTACGCGTGATCTCTTGCGGGCCAAATCGAATTGTAGAAGTAGTTCCGAGCGTGTGTTATAGTTCCACCGAGTTCAAGTGTAACGGTGTTGTAAGTGCTCGAAAGAGTAAAGAGATCTCGCCGGCCCTCGTGACGTGCCCCGAAGTCTGCTAGACCTTCTAGATGAGGTAGGGTAGTTTGTAGGGCTATTTGTTGTTGCTTGGTGAGGTACAAGTACCTCACCCTTGTGTACTTAGTTTTAAGCAATATACCTGTTTATTATTATCTCTCTGAGTATCATTCTCTGGGCCCCTAGTAGAACCCCATTTTCAGAGTAGAAAGAAAGCCAAGGCTTTACCGCTACGCCCCGTAGCAAAGAGGTTCCGCCGATAAAGGAATCGGCGAAGCACGAGTTGAACACTACGAATAAAAGGGAAGTCGCCCCAAAACATAGCAACTCGTGACAATACCAATTACTTGTTAGATTGAATTAATGTTAATTTTCATCACATACTATAATAATACTCAAAATAGTAACGACAATTACTTTGAATGATTGATTCAATTGACTGTCTTAGATAGTGCATGTAAAGTATGTACAATGCATGGCTCTGAAATTGCGCCCTGCCTTAAATCAGCGCTTTGAGAGTATATGCAGGTCGAGCAATAGCGAGTTGAATTCGGAAACACTGAATGACTGAATTGAATTCCAAATTTCCAAAAAAATCGACTCGACTGTGCAGATTCGTAGCGATTGCCAGCTTGAAAATATACCAGCTTGAAATAGTTGGTAGGACCCATTTTACAAGGACTGATTTAAGACAAGGCGTGATTTCAGAGCCCTGCAATATACATACCTATACCTACTATATTTAGAAAATATCAAATATACAAATATAAAATATTTTTTTAATTTTTGGAATTAATCAAAAAAATGAATTTTAAATGCCGGTGTAATCCGAACAATTACTAATGTGATTAAAATATGCCGTTTCCCGCGCGTTTCTCAAAATAGTCAAAATTTCAATCACCCGGCTAATTGAAATGAAGTCTTTGAAGTATAATATTATTTGATGCTGTTTCCAATAGCTTCGTTTCCCGCGCGTTTCATCATAAAATAGTCAAAATATCAATCACCCGGCTAATTGAAATGAAAAGTCTTCCAACTATTGTTGTCGGCTCTCCCAAAAAATTCTGAGACATGTTTGTATCAGCAGCGCTGTTTGCGCTCCCGTTATACCATTCGCATTAGTTGTTTCCTAATTAGAAATTAAAATTGGCAACACCTTATTGTCCCGCGAAGACGTGAAGGTCAACTATTTTGTCTCTGGGGCTGGGGAGGCGGCCAGCGGCCGTTATTACATTATAGTTGATTTTACAGAAGCCGTTTGCCGGTCACGTTGTCGGTTAGCCTATTAATCTATTATTGAATTTGTGCTTGTGTTTGGACTATCTAAAATATTTCAAGTGGCATTAATGATTAATTTTCAGGTAAGTCGAAATCTTTTTTCAATAACCTGGCAGAATTCTTTTCGAGTTTCGAGCTTCTGTGACTGTTTAATCCCTTAATATAGGGTAAATAGTTTTACCCTAATTAAACACATATAGAGCATAGTTTTGAACTCAGCTTCTACACAGCAATTAAGTATACAGAGTGTTAGATCGAGCGCGGAGCAATCTCGCTACGAGATAGCCAATACAAAATTCATTAGCGAAACAGAAACAGAATTAAAAATCGCTTGTTTCGATCGCGTATCGCTCGAGCCTCCCTCGAGTGCCTTCTTCTAATATTCTCTCTTAGACATACGTATATGCTCCATTACACCGCCTCTCTCAAATTTTGCTCCGCGCTAGATCTAACACACTGTATATCTACCGTGTTAACCAATAACCAAAAATAGTATAACGTGCTCAGGTACCAGTCTAAAATCCAAATATTTTTTGCCATTTTTACCAACATTAGAGCAAGATCAATGGCCAAAATAAATATACAGTGAGAGTGTAAAGTTTGGAACAAATTCGTTAAATGCTTGGTTTGTCCATTGGAGAAAAAAGCTCGGACACGTCGATTTTTATTTTAAAAAGCGGGTCAGAAAAGGTTGTGAGTGTTTATACAGGATGTCCCAAAAAAGAGATATGGCTATAACTTACATTTTTTTTTTAATGGAATGCCCTATTTTTTATTTCATTTTTAGTTTGTACGATGAAAATATACGTAAGTTTCATAAAGGTTTTCTATACCTAAACCTTGCCGTTTTTGAAAAAAATCGAGTTTTGTGATTATGAAGCGCTTATTTTAATGCTCAAATCTCTCATGCAACAAGGCCTCAATCGCAACCGATTCAAGTTGCTCCTAGCCCTGATGTAAACGACGATCATCTACAACTTAAGAGTTTACTTGAATCTTGGAATCAAACACACATATTCGATCACTTAATAGGTATGTTCTATCGTAATAATTTCTTGTATATCTTGTTTCTTGTATATCAAAATGTTCGTTTTTAGCTCAAAATATCACTTTGAAGCTTTTAAAGATGATTAAACCTCATCATATCGAAAGACTGTTAAAACAGTTTGATATGGCGACACAAATTACTTTCGAATATAATTTGGAACTTTGGCGTCAATACGACACAGCCTCTCCTTTGGATGGAATCCTGTTAGCTGGCCCTGAAAGGTCCACATCGCGTCAGTTGTCAGAGTCATCTCGAGTTTCGCCTTACCCATCAAGATGTTCAACACCAGATTCTGAACCAATACGTGTACTATTGTCCGATATTCTTAATGAATCGGCAAAGGCTAAAGTATTAGTAGAATACTATAATAAGTTCCAAATATTTAAAGAAGAACAAAGAAACTCTTTAATAAATGTGGTAGCTCATTATTTTGAAGATAAGGGCATTACCATGTCTTTAGCAGCCAGCTTTGCGATAGAGAGGGACATTATCGAAAAATTCCCGACTGAGAAACTTGTAAGTTTACTATTTACATATTTTTGCTAATTTTGGTACCTTTTTTACCTACTGTCATGCCCTTATTATTTAACAACTATTTCTTTTTTAGGATTATTACAGAACAACCAAACGTGGTAAAATATATAACAAATGGCGTAATTTAAACTCACATTTTAAATGTACGATGACTGAAATAAAACCAAAACCAATTAAAGGACATAAAGTACAACGCTATCAGGAAGAAATTGGTGGTAATAAATGAAATTTCTTAGTATCCGTTTTTCTTATACATATAATGTGTTAATTTTAGAACCAGAGCAGGATGCTGAAACCTGCATAAGCACTTTAAAATATAGTCATTTATCTTCTGACGAATTTGACAGTGTGTGGAAAGCCTGCAGCAATTTCAGGTTGCAGCAAATTAAAACCCTGGAAACAACAACTGCTGTACTGGACGCATGGCCTTTCTACCGACAACCTTCTGGATTTCGTTTGGTATAACTTAATAATAAATAAAAATAAAATAAAAGTACGTTTTTTTTGTATTTTGCATTAATCATTTTCCTGTCTTTAAACCTGTCCTAATAAAGCTTGTCTAATAAAACAGATATCTCCTAAAATTTGTTCTAACAAGCTAATGGATATCTATTTATTACGAAGTAGAACAGAGAGCTAATATTGTGAATAAGGTAAGTCTATCATATTCCACGATGAATATTAAATAACAATCGTCCTTAAATAGAAAATGTGGATTGAATTGTTGATTTTGATTGTTTAATACTAGCAGATACTGGATTTTATTAATATAATAAGCTACTGATTCAATCACAAATATTAATGAAAATGTTACAGGGGCAGCTCGCATCTCAAAAAATAGGGAGTGCTTAGTTAATATGAGATAGGTAACTGATGAACTGATAACTGATAGATGTCACCACATACGCCATAATTAACATATTTATTTATCATATTTTGATATCAGCATTGCACAATTACAATATTAACACATATCAAAGAACTACCATTATAGTACATACAGACAAGTATAGACAAAAACAGACAAGTACAGACTAGAATAGATAAGTATATACAGACAAGTACAGACAAGTTTCTATCAGTACGGCGCCTGCGTATATAACCCTCAATTTAGTTACAATAATGATTGGGTGGTGGTTAGCAAATATTAATTTTAGCATTTTTTTATTATGATTAATTTAATGAACAAAATGATTACATTGATACCATCGATGATTATATAGTGGTCCGCGGAGATTTGTTTTATTATTTTATTCTAATTAAATTAATAAACATAGTGATTGGATTGATACCAACGATGATCAATTCCATTACTTTATGCTCATTAAATTATAAAATACTATGATTGGACTGATATCAATGATGATCATTTAGTGGCCTACAGAGATCAATTTTATCATTTTATACTGATTAAATTGATAAACAATTTGATTAGATTTATCTCTATTACTAATCACTTACCGGTTTGTAGAGATTAAAATTGATGTCAATATATAAAAGAAATTAATAAATTTATGTGATTGTGTCAATGCTTTGTGATTAGTCAATTACAGGCAACTGATTGCTTCAATCTCGTTGCGTATCGGCTGAGTTTTGATAATCAGAATCATTGATTCAATCCACTTTTTAATTGTATAATGGCTACTTTTTCGTTCAGTGCAGTAGATCCCAATTATTTAACGAAAAAGTGGGAAGAACTTGCAGGGCAATTGAATGCGCTTGGAAATGGCCCCTCTCTTTCTGTTGAAGAGTGGAAGAAGGTAAGCAAATATTTATGTTTATTACTTAGCTGTTTTCACCCCTTATATTTTTAAAAGATTTTTGGATTGGAAGTATGGCACAAAATCAAAATATAGAAAAATAAAAACCCTTTCAATAGGGACAGGTGGAGGACCTCAAAGCACCATTTCTCTAAATGATTTGGAAGAGAGAGGCCTTTCAGTTTGGGGAAAGGTCGCGGTAGCGGGAGCAAGTCATGTTACGACTTATGAAGGGCTTGAAATACCAGATTTCAACCGAACCCTGAACCGAACGCTCAACCACACAAAACTTGTGAACCTAGTGCGAGTACGAGTCAGAGTCAAGGAAACGAAAGTTTTGAAGTAATTTATTTGGAGCACATTAACGAAGAAGACAAAGAAAATATAACAACCACACAAAAACCTGAGAGGAATATAAAAAGAAAAAAAAACCAAACCTTTAAGTATTTTATCGGAAAATTTAATCGAAAATAGTAAAAATCTCACGGAAACTAACGAGAAATTAGTAAAAATTCTTGAAAATTATTCAAATAATAATATAGAATTAAAAAAAAAGAAAATTGAATTGCAAAAACAAAATTTGCAATTTGAGGTAGAAAAATTTAAATTTCTACATCCGCAATTTGATTTTAATTTAGAATAAGGTTTTTTAAACAAAGTTTTTAATATTATTAGCGTTTTATTTATATTAGTTTTAAAGTTTGTTGTGTTATTGAAAAGTTTTGTTATTTTTAAGAATGTTTTATTTATGTTTGTTTTATTTATGAGGGATATTTATGATTTTTGAAAGGCTGATATGTTTGATTTTTTATTTATTGGTTCATATTTTCTCTAATGTAATTTGCCCGTTCATTTCTTTCAAGATTCAATAATTGACCAGCACCTACTATTGCATCTTCTTGTGGAAAATTATCTGTAAACAATTAATAGTTTATATAACGGTTAATCGATAATATTTTGTACTTACCATTAACTTCATCATATTCTATTTCATTTTCTGTAAGATCTAAATTTGCTTCAATTGCAATATTATGTAGAACACAACATGTGTAAATTATATTTGCTGCCTTAATTAGATGGTATATTAGAGTTCGATGTCTAGATAGACATCGAAATCTGCCCTTTAAAATACCATTTGTTCGTTCAATAACGTTTTTAGTAGATGTCAATAAATTTTTAAATAGTTCCTCTGATTCAATCTGAGGATTTATGAAGGGAGTAAAGAGCCAAGGTTCTAAGGGATATCCACTATCTCCTAAAACCATAATGTTAGAGAAATATTTCATATAAATTATTTAAATACACACTGACCTATTAATCGTGTTGAATTGTCTCCTCGTTCATAATTTCTCATTAAATGGGCTCTTATGGTACTAGTATTCCAAATTGTAGCATCATGGGCCAGGATATCTGGCTGAACAAGCTAAGATCTTACAATTTGAATCTGATATCTATAATAAAAATATATTGATGATGCCATCGATATGTCAACTATATCTATATGAATCTACTTACTAGCATTGTGTTTATTGAATGTTTTCCCTTTCTGTTAATATACACAAAAGGTGGATGTTCATTATCATTCATAGGTGTAGCTAAAATTTCAACATGAGTGCCATCAATAGCACCTATAACACCTCTAAAATTAAATTTTTCATAGAATCTAAAAAGAAATGAAACCATTGAGTATTTTTTTTATAATTTTTGAGTGATTTTTTAATTAGAAAGAACCATATGCATTACCCTCGTTTTATTCTATTTTTTTCATCCTCATTATTTGGAAATTTTATTCACACCCTCATCAGTTCTTGAACAATCAACTCACATATATGTGAAATAGCTTTGCTTATAGAAGATTGGCTTAGTGATATCCAAGCATTACAACCTACTACGTTTTGATATGACCCAGTTGCCAAAAAATTTAAAGTGGCGAACATCTTAAAAATTATATTAATTATTAAAACATTATTAACATTATATGATCTTACCTTTACTTCAAATGGAATTCCCATATTTCTTACCCTGGCATTAGGTCTTAAAGAATTTATTAAATAATTCACACTGTCTTTGTCTAGACGAAAGATTTGTTTAAAATGTCTGTCTGTGAGGTCAAATGGATTTAATTCATCCCTCAGACGCCTTCTTTCAATTCTCATATAATTTCTGAAAAAGTAATTTGTATTAATTACGTATTAATTCATTACGTAATATTTTGTAATTAATTATTAATTAAGTAAGGTAATCAGTATTTATTTCAGTAGATACCTACTACTTAAAACTACAAAAATCTCACCTGTTTTCATATTCCTCCAAAAGAACACCCGCAAATAAATTAATTTGCAGGTTATTCATAGTAAACAACAGGCTTTCGCTTTAACTTTAAACACCCGTAAGGTTCACACAATAAAACACGAGGAATAATGCTTTTAATGCTCTCTACCACACTCTGTATCGCTTACAGTGACGGATGTCTAGCCTGTAAATATTTACGAATCTATAAGCGAATCTGTAAGTAACAGATGAGGATAGAATTGCATTTCCTGTAACTCTTACAGATTTCGGTTTATAGGTCTTACAGATGTTCTCAGAATCGACCCATTAATAATATTTTAGAATTTCGCTATATAAAATTAATAAATCATGCTGATGAATGCCATTTATTGTCATCAGACAAATCAACAATTATAAGTAACGTCTGACAAACGGAAAATATCTACAACTGGTAAGTTACTCTAACTACTATACATATTTTACTTTTACCATACTTATTTTATTTTATAATATTCAAATTATTTTAAATATCAAATACATTAATTTTTAGGTATTGATTGTCCAGAAAATAGTTTTAGCACAGCTTGCATTCCTTACAAAATATTTGGAAACGAATACTGCCCAAGCTTGAAATATTGCGATGTTGCTGACAAATGCTATTGTTCAGCTGGATACAGGGATGTTGAATGTAACAAAGGTATGTTTTATTTTTTTTAAATACTTTTTTATTATAATATTAAATTATTTGCACACACATTAAATATGTCAATGCGTTGTTATAAGTCTGTAATCATAAAATATTTTCATATGTGTTCAATCAAACTTGTTTAGATTGCCCAAAAGGAACGTACGATCAAGGATGTCATCATGTAAATCCTGTGAATATCCTTTTATAGGACCCACATGCAATACTAGTAAGTTTTTCATACCTTCATTCAATCTAACCATTTTTTGCTTATTTTGAGTAATTTTTGCCTATTAAAAAACACCTTCTAATGCAAATTTCATAAATACTTATAGTGAATAATAAGAATAAAAATGAAATAAAAGTCTAAATAATATTGTATTGTATTGTATTGTATTTCATACACAAGAACCCTGCAGCGATTTCAAGATGTCTATAAGAACTCATAATATATACACCAAAAGTAACTTAGTAGAGTTACTAATACATGTTCCCCCTTCAATACCCATCAATTTAACAGCATTCAACTACACTAGTGGGATATCGAACATTACAATACATTTGTTGTTTCCAACGTACCCCAATCGGGCGATCATTCTCATCTCGAAAGGGATTAACGCCGATGAACTTCGATTATTCGAAACGAACGATCTTATCGATCAAAATAAATTCCAAATGAATTTTACTTCTTTTTGGGTTGTGTACGATAACAACAATTTGAATTCTTCCATTATGTTCGAGATAGGCGATGAATATTTGCCATGGCGCGGTTTGACGAATCCTCTTTTGGAATTCGGTACGAATTATACGATAGTTTTGTATATCGTGAATTATTGCAAGGATCGCGTAACGAGATGGAAGAAAGAGGAAAGATTTATTCTAACGGATTACGAAAGTAATTCGTGGAATTTATGGCTCTTGATGATATTAATTCCGATTATTGTTCCTTTCGCTCTTTGGTAAGGTCTAAATTAATTTATGCAATAAGTATTTATTACTATTTTGCATTTTAAGGTATATGAAAAAGAAAAACATTCAATGTATATTTCAAATTACATGCGGATATCCGAACAGGCCGTCAGGTTAGTAAGACATATACTTTGTTTCCAAATAATACAAACTCCTTGTGTTATAAAAATTATTTCCATGAGAAATAAATCTGTTTGTGATATTTTATTTTATAATTTCAGCAGCAGCTTCAAATTGAGACGTATTATATTTGGCAGTAAACAAAATACATAAATAACTTTGAAAGTTAAACAGTTAGGTAAAGGAAACCCTCATACAGTTTGAAAGAAAATTAAATTCTCTACATGATAGATTTCTAAATTTGAGAAAAATGAAAACTGCAAATCGGTCTCAAACCACCACCCCTAGAATTTGGTGCCATAAGTTCGAGAACACCCTGTAGTTCACCTAAATCCGGTCCTGGGTACTAATAATGTGTAGATAAAAATTATTTTAATGTGAATAGCGGTATGGGAATATTTAAGAATGTTCCATTTAAAGCGAACTTTAATTTTCAATATGGTGTTGTAAATTCTTATTTAATTTTGAATTTTCCGCGATAATTTGTGACATTAGTGAACCAATGTGAAGTTGGGAACAGAGAGAAGAATACCGGCGATTTGCGTTCAAGTAGGGTTAGGAGCGGTTAAGTAGGATTTTATATTTTCCGTTATGAGTAGAGTTCAAAGTTATTTAGTGTCTTTATTATATTTTAAGAAGAATATTAGCTGATTTTACCCCAAATTTATCAGAAGTGGGATAAATACGAAGAATTTGCGAAATTCCAGTTTTAAAAGATACCTACCACGTGTACCTACGACGCCAACGTGCAAGAGCTGTTGACTTGTAACAAGAATAAAAATTAGCCTGAGTGAAGAGGAAACGACATGTGTCGCTGATGCTCAGCGTTTTGAGAATTTTTGCCAACAACAAAGCGGTATTAAAAACGCGAATACTAGTGCTCCTGTGACTCATCAGAATCAATCGAATAGTTTTGAGGTTAATCAGCTATTATTTACATTAAACCAAGTAGTAGCACAGAATGCTGCTATGTTACAGACAACCGCAATGAAATCTGGTACGAATCACCAGAATTACGCTATTATGCCGGATTTTTCGAAAACAACACCATATTTTAATGGAGAAGTTTTATCGAAATCAAAGTTATGGATCGATTCAGTAGAGAGTACCGCCACTCTTCATCGCTGGCCCGAGGAATTCATAATGGAAACTGTAAAATCCCGACTAGTAGGAGCTGCTCAACATTGGCTCGAGGGAAACCGAGATATAATGAAGACCTGGTCAGAATTTAAAGCATTTTTCGAACGCACCTTTATTCCTCAGAAGAATTTAACGTCTGCGTGGAACATAATGAACAACAAGCATAAAAAAGTCAATGAAGATCTCAGTACGTACTTTCATGAGAAGTTGAGGCTTTGTAAGGACGTTTCATTGACGTTTTCGGAGCAAAAAGAACAGATTATTATTGGATTACAATCGAGAGAGCTTGCTGCAATGCTGATGGCGAAGGATCACCCGAATTCGACTGCATTATTCCATGATGTTCGACCGAATCCTCAGTAAACGAAGACTTCGAAACCCCAACAAGACGTTAAACAAACCTCGCTTCGATCCAATTCAACAGACACACAAGCATGAGGCTAGTACTACGGAAAATAATGTACGAGTAAAGACACCTGTCACTTATGGATCAGTTAGGTGTTTCAATTGTTTCGAAGAGGGGCACAAGATGACGGCGTGCAGGAAACCAAAACGAGAGAGAGGAACATGTTTCACTTGTGGATCAGCTTCGCATCAACAGAGAAATTGTCCAGAAAGGAGAAATACAGGACAACAGTCAAGGAAGAGTGCAAGAGGGTAGTGCAGATCGTTCGACTAATTTAGTCGAAGTTACACCGGCTTACCAAGTACCTTTTTATATGACTGCTTCAGACGATTGTATTCAAGTTTTGTCAATTATAGATACCGGGATTCCCATATCACTCCTAAAAGAGTCGTTAATTCCTGAGCAAGTAAAAAGTCAATTTTCAAATGAACTAACTTCCAAGGAATAAACGGTTCAGCTTTAACGATTCTTGGTAGATTTAACACTAGAATCACTCTATGTGGATTGGAACTTTCTGTAAATTTTCATGTTGTACCAGACAATACCATGAAGCACATTTGCTGGAAGGGATTTTATAGTTAATAATAACCTATCAGTGACTTTTGGAGAAACCGTTCAGGTTAGGTTGGTCAGAAACGAGTTTGAGAATGAACTTTTAAATATTGATATCTGTTCAAATGATAACGAAACAGAATTGATGCTATATGCTTCACCGATAGTTTTAGTTTCAAAGAAACAGTCAGGTATTCGAATGTGTGTTGATTTTCGAAAGTTGAATGAAATAACCTTAAGAGATAATTATCCTTTACCTTTGATTGATGACCAAATTGATCAGCTTAGAGATAAGAATTGTTTTACTCGTTTAGATTTAAAGGATGCTTTTCACTTTGTAACTATGGATCCTGAATCTGTCAAATACACCTCGTTTGTGACTCCACATGGACAGTTCGAGTACTTGAAAATGCCTTTTGGATTGAAAAATAGTCCAGCTAATTGGAGTAGATATGTTAATCTTGTATTTAGAGACTTAATCGAGAAAAATCTGATTACTCTTTATTTTGATAAAGAGTATATTTGATAAAGTGTATAGCTACGAAAGATTTCGAGGAAAATTTAAGAATTCTGAATCTGGTATTTGATTGCATAATTCAAAACAAACTTGTGTTGAGATTAGATAAATGTTCTTTTTTTATTCTAGTATTCAATTTTTGGGATATATTATAGATGAAACGGGCGTAAAACCATCGCGTTCGAATTTGAAGGCAATTTCTAATTTTCCCGTTCCTAAAACATTCACGGATGTTCGAAGCTTTTTGGGCCTTACTTCTTATTTTAGGCGTTTTATCAAAGATTATGCTTTAATCGCAGGGCCATTATATAACTTATTAAAAAAATCTGCGGTGTTTGAATTTAAGACTGAAGAATTTGAATCTTTTGAGAGACTGAAATCATTACTTATAAGTGAACCCGTTTTATCAATATATAACCGTGTAGCTGAAACCCAATTGCACTGTGACGCTTCGAGTCATGGATTTGAAAGCATTTTATTGCAAAACAAAATGATGGTAGATTTCTCCCAATATTTTATTTCTCTAAACGAACTAGTCCTTGTGAAATTAAAATGCATAGTTATGAATTGGAAATGTTGAGTATTATTTATTCTTTAAGGAGATTCCGCATCTATTTACAGGGGGTTGAGTTTAAAATATTTACAGACTGTAATAGTATAAATTTAGCTTTAAATAAAAAAGATGTCAGTCCAAAAATTATGAGATGGGTTTTAGAACTTCAAAATTTCAATTATATCATTGAGCATAGGCCATAAGAGCGCATGAGACATTCGGATTGTCTTAGTAGAAATTCAGTATTAATAATTGATGACAATTCTTTTGAGAGAAATTTGAGTATAAAACAAGATACAGATGAGAAAATTGTAAAGATTAGGGACTCTCTTTCGAAATCGGAAAATAAAATGTTTGAAATGCGAAATGGGTTAGTGTATAAGAAGCAAAAGAAGGGTAGACTATTATTTTACGTCCCTTCCACTATGGAAAATAGTGTTATTAGAACCTATCATGATGAATTAGGACATATGGGAGAAAACAAGACTTTAGAAGTTATATCGAGGACATATTGGTTTCCTAATCTAAAAGAAAAAATCAAAATTTATATATCTAACTGTTTGAAATGTATAAGTTACTCACCATTGACTGGAAAGCCTGAAGGATTTTTACATCCTATTCCAAAAGGAAATTTACCTTTTCAGATTTTGCATATTGATCATTATGGTCCACTCGAGAAGACTAGATTTAGGCATAAATATGTTATATTAGTCGTTGACGGATTTACCAAATTTGTTTAACTCTATTCGTGCGTATCGACTCAAACTAAACCCGTAATTAATCATTTAAAAGAATATTTTAGGTGTTATTCAAGGCCTTTAAAAATAATATCTGATAGAGGAAGTTGTTTTACATCACATGAATTTAGAGACTTTTTGGAGGCAAATGAAATTTTTCATACCCTTGTGGCTACGGGAGTACCAAGAGCAAATGGTCAGGTCGAAGTTATTATTAAATCTTTAAATTCTATGTGTTCAAAGCTCACTGATGATGTGACTAAATGGGATGAAATTCTAGATAAAGTCGAATTTTCCATTAATAATACTGTGAATAGATCTACTGGATTCACACCAAGTATGCTTTTGTTAGGTGTAGCACAAAAGGGACATATTCATAGGGACATATTTCTCGTTTAAAAAAACGTAATCGAAGGGAAAAGTACGTCGATAAATTTGGAAAATTAGGCAAGTTATTTTTTATATTATTGCTTTTCGTTACACAAATATGGTAATATTTTACATTTCTTTAGGGATCAGTCTATTGAAGATGATCCGGTAATGCTTATTCCCGAAGAGCCGATACAGCATAATGAGGAGTGTGTTTTTAAAATTCCAAGCTTTACAGAGCAAGAAAATGCTGGGTGTACGACTCTGGAAAATACATTTATATCTTCAGAGGAATATGAGAGGTCAAATTTTATTTGTATGCTATATAATGTGATAGTTAGTTCTACAACGTTAGTTAGCAGGCAGCAGTTTTCAGTTTCATAGTAACATTTTGCAGATCTTACTTACTAGTCATCGTTGTTTTGTGTGTTTTTAGTGTTGTTTTTATAGTTACCTCTTTTTAAAGACTTTGTTGATTGAACATCATTTTTTCTTCTTGTGAGCGGTAAGAACAATTATATGCTATACCTAATTATTTTACAACGAATTTTATAATTAGAGCCCAAAGAATACACATACGTATATGTTTCATGATTATTTATTTATATGCTTTTTTCATGTAATTTTCAATTTATATTTATTATTAGGTATGGGACGGCATTCAAAACCTGTGGTTTCTCGTTTAAAAAAACGTAATCGAAGGGCAAAAGTACGTCAAGAAATTTTGAAAATTAGGCAAGTTATTTTTTATATTATTGCTTTTCGTTACACAAATATGGTAATATTTTACATTTCTTTAGGAATCAGTCTATTGAAGATGATCCGGTAATGCTTATTCCCGAAGAGCCGATACAGCATAATGAGAAGTGTGTTTCTAAAATTCTAAGCTTTACAGAGCAAGAAAATGCTGGGTGTACGACTCTGGAAAATACATTTATATCTTCAGAGGAATATGAGAGGTAAAATTTTATTTGTATGCTATATAATGTGATATGATTACAATTTAGTTTTTTCTTTTTGATGGAATATCTAAACATCAATTGAAACCAAATGAAACAAGTATTTTGTCAGGCAATCGTAATGTTAATTTATAGTACGTGTTAAAGTGGGCATTAAAAATACAAAGCAGACATGCCAAACATTGTACATGTGGTGAAATGCAACCAGTCGCAATAAAACAAGAAGGACTTGGTCTGATAAGTCTTATTACATTTAAATGTAATATGTGTGGATATACCGAGGACCATTACGGTGATGATCCAAAGACATTAACTACGAATGTTGGCGCTGTATGGGGATCACTTGCCAGTGGTACCAACGTTTTAAGGAACAACTTTCCTATATGAATATACCTACTATGTCCTATAGATTGTTCCATAACATTGAAACAAAATTAGGCAGTTCGTGGAAAGACCGCTTATGGACATCCCTTGAAGAGGCTGGGCAAGAAGTACGCAGATTGGCTCTGCAAAAAGGACAGGTCGACAAGAATAGAACTGTATTCATTTCCGTATTTGTTGATGGTGGTTGGGGCCGTAGATCTTACGGACATAGTTACAATGCCGCATCAGGAGTTGTAAGTACTCCCTAATTTATGTTCTGTAGCTTTTTTATCTAATTTAATTAAAATGCAAAAGTTTAATTTATGTTCACCGCCTTCTTTTGTAAAATTTTATTCAATTAAAAGTGAAGGTGATGATTTTCAACATGGCCCATGCATTTTATATTCCTACTTATAATATAATTTCATTTTAGGCTGTAATAATCGGAGAGCTTACCAAAATAATCCTTTTTATTGGAGTAAGGAATAAGTATTGCTGTATATGTACCAGAGCTGCCAATAAAAAAAAAGCTACCGTCAGACCATACTTGTTACAAGAATTGGAACGCATCATCTGGGGCAATGGAGAGTGATATTTTAGTACAGGGGTTTCAAGAAAGTGTAAATATGCATCAACTAAAATATAAGCGATTTATTGCTGATGGGGATTCCAGCGTATATTCGCAACTAAGACAAAAAGTCGATTATGGACACGAGATTTTGAAAACGGAATGTAAAAATCATGTTATTAAAAATTATGGCAAACAATTATATTCTTTAAAGAAGGATACAAGAGTGAACAAATCAGGAAGAACCCTCCTCACAGGAGACTTGATCAAGAGACTACAAATGATAGTGACAATGCTGAGAATTTCAATAGGTCCGGATGATTTGTCAAAAAATGTTGGCAACAGTTTAAATCACGTTTTGGGGGAGCATGGACAATGTACTGAACTATATTGTGACAGGCAAACAGACAAAGAAAATAATCAATTGAAAACATAACTCACGTGGTCTTTTGCTTTCTTACTATTGGCTAATGCATTGTCCAATCTCTCATTGCCATATGCCCAAACTAGCTGCATCTCTCTCATTCATCGACAACACTACCTCTTTGTCTAAACCGCGTCCATAGTTAATAGGTCTATGAGGGATATACATACATATACAAGCCGCACTTGATAAAGTCGTACAACTGTGTCTCAGGCTAAATGATGATGTAACGAACAATTATGGCAGAAATGTGTTCTTTTGAGACAAGGTGTTATATGGCAGCTTTACAGTATAATTTGGGCGTTGCATAGTGCACTTCCCCTTGGGAAAATATTTTATAGTATAATCCAGGAGAAAATTTAAAAAAATATGTAAAGCAATGAGAACACCAAAACATTTATAGAAAGAGGAGAAGAAAGGAGGAACCTAGATGTGAAAAATTTAAAGAAGTAGAAGTCAAACAAACAAATGTTGAACAAGAATATGGACCGTGTAAAAACATTTCTTACCGAAGCCGAATATAATTCAGAAAAAGCACGCATAATTCAACGTCTTCAGGTATTTAAATATTTATGTATTTTATTTTTTACTGTTTAGATACAATACGAACAATATATAAGGAACAATGTGTGTTTTTTATTTTAGTGTACCGAGGAAACAATTAAAAATATTGAAAAGACTACTCGTGGGCAGTGGTCAAATCAAATATATTTGACCGAGAGGCAGAATAGGTTAACAGCATCATTTTTTGGTGAAGTTATTAAAAGATGGCATAGTACTCCTTGTCATAATTTAGTTAAAAAAATTATTTATGGGTATAACGTCTCCACACCAGCTATTGAATAAGGCAAACAAATGGAAGTTGTTGGCAAGAAAAAATTTGAAAGCCAAAGAAATTGCGAAGTGAGCGACGCTGGATTGTTTATCCATAAAGAAACCGGATATTTAGCTGCTTCTCTAGATGGTAAATATTCTGATATCTATTCTCTTATCCTCTTATCCTTTTATTTGTTACAAAATTTAAGAAATTTACAATTTTTAAAATCTCGTCTGTTTTAGGTCTCGTATGATTAAATGGACTAATAGAGGTGAAATGTTTGTTTGCAGTCCATAAATCTGGTATGAAACTGGAGGAGTATACCAAGACCAGAAAAGGCCGAAATCTATTGATATGTAAAAACAATTGAACCTGGATCATACTTTCATTTTGGATTACAAAATAGCATATCAAATATTATCCAACATTCAAATGCAGAGATTTTAGGAAATACAATTTATTTAAATATTAATATTGATGGTTTATAGCCAAATTTAGCCAAATTTATCCTATTTTATGCAGTATTGTGAAAAGTAATGTGGTGGATATTGTGGGTATTTATCAAGGGAATGAAAAACCTAAAGACCCTAACTTATATCTAGCTGATTTTGTCAATGATGCAGTAAATCTGCTAAATAATGGTATGTTAGTTAATGACAGACTTTACAATGTAAGGATTAAAGGTTTTATACATATGTGATGCGCCTGCCAAATCGTATGTTAAGTGTGTTAAAGGTCATAGTGGTTACTTTTCTTGTACAAAATTCTGCATTGAAGGTGATTATATGGCGGGTCGAATATGCTTTCCCGAAGTTAATGATATTGTTTTAAGGACAGATTCTGATTTTAGGTCCCAAAACCAGGAGAATCATCATACTGGTATTTCAGTTCTTCTAGATATACCCCACATTAATATGATTAATAGTTTTCCTCTCGATTACATGCATTTAGTATGTTTAGGAGTAGTTTAAAGCTTTTACTTCTTTGGTGTTGCGGAAAACCAGCAACAAAGATCTCTTTTCAAAAAATTTCCAATATATCTGACTCGCTTGTTAAGATTGCTGTATCAATACCATGCGAATTTAACCGGAAACCTAGAAGCTTAATGGAGATAAAAAGGTAGAAGGCTACTGAGTTTAGACAATTTTTATTTTACACTGGGCCATTAGTTGATAAAAATAATTTAAGTGGTGACAGATATTTAAATTTTCTGTCCCTTCATATTGCCATGATAATTCTGTCAAGTGAGAGATATTTCACTCATATCAATTATGCTTCGGAACTGTTAACATTTAAGAGTTTGTATGGCTCAGAAAATATATCCCATAATGTTCACAACTTGTTACATCTTACAGAGGATGTCAAAAATCATGGTCCAGTTGATGATTTCAGTGCTTTTCCCTTCGAAAATTTTTTACAAAATATTTTAAAATCAACTCGAAAGAGTGACAAACCTTTACAACAAATAATTAAAAGAGATACCGAGCAGTTACAAGTTAATATTAAAAAGAAACATCTCAAAAAATATCCTATGCCTAAAGATGAGCATTTTAACATGCCTTTAATAAAAATATAAATATGTTTAAAAGCATTGTTTTTAAAAACTATATCCTTAAGACAGTTTTTCCAGATAACTGTTGCCGATTAAATAATGGAAATATAAGTGCGGGACTATACATTGCGTTTTGACGGGAGCGGTTAAACGGGACCCGTTCAGCCGCATTTTATTTCATCGGTATACAGTGCATTTCTTATGGGGCTATTTGAAGCAAAAAGTGTACGAAACTGAACCTGCTTTAATATTGGATATACGAGAAATAATTACAGATATTTGTAAAAATATCGACATTACTATGTTCGAAAATGTTCGGATAGGCTGTTCTTATATCAAGAAGTTCAAGGCAACCATTTCAAGCAGTTTTTGAACTGAACTCAGCTCATTTCCTCAAATTATGACGTTAAATGTCAATGTATTCAGGTAATTATTAAATATCCGCCATTTTGTAGCAGATGCAGATATTGACTTTATGTTCCAGGGTTGTAGAGTATTTGTCAGGAGCTTCAAAATGATGTATCACAAGACCCCCCTTTCCGTTTAAGTTTATTACCCAAGATGGCGCCGAGTCTCCATCTTGAAATTTTCTTTTGTCAATTTTACTCCAAAATATTGTAATTATGCATTAGTTTCATTATCCCAAATTTCAATTTTCTAAGTTGATCTGTTCAAAAAATAAAAGGGGGGAGGGGACATTAAAGAAATGCACTGTATAAAAATGTGCCTAAAGGGTTAAAATGTAGAGATCCACCAGATATAAATAAAAAATAAACTAAAAAGAAATGTTTTTAATTAATTCCTTGGCTTACATTTACCAATACCTGGATTTTATAATAAAGTTTAAAATATGGCATTTTTGATTAAATTTATATTTTTTCTTTTAGTTGTCCAGTATTTTAATGCAATTTTGGAATGTAGGAAAAAGCAAATTTTTATTTAATAACACTTATTGTGTTTCTAAAAATTCTAAAAATTCTAAAAATTCTAAAAATTCTAAAAATTCTAAAAATTCTAAAAATTCTAAAAATTCTAAAAATTCTAAAAATTCTAAAAATTCTAAAAATTCTAAAAATTCTAAAAATTCTAAAAATTCTAAAAATTCTAAAAATTCTAAAAATTCTAAAAATTCTAAAAATTCTAAAAATTCTAAAAATTCTAAAAATTCTAAAAATTCTAAAAATTCTAAAAATTCTAAAAATTTCTAAAAATTCTAATTACTTAAAGGGTAACTATGAGTAATGTTTACATTTGTTTGGTCTATTTTATCCAAATATAATTCTTGTTAGGAAGAAGGCCTTAATTTACATAATGAAATTTTAATGTCCTTAGAATTTAGTATCTGCTTTCAATAAGTATTACTTGGGTTTTTTCAGGTACATGGGACAATTCCAATCAATTTAAGAGTATTTTCCAAGTAATACATCATACCCTTTCCGGATTCGTGGCCTGTACACTCCCTGTAGATTTTGATTACGAATGAATTTTTGATTATACGAAATAAAATTTATTTCGAAGTTACTAAAATTATTAAATTAATAAATTTGTAATTGTTCGAATTGCCTTGACTTGCTTTCGAAATGTTTAGTATGAATGAAATTGAAAAATTTTAAAACAAATTATCTGCACCAAAACCAAATTCTATAATATACATGCATAATAAATTTTCTAATAAAATATTAAATTTCCTACTTTTTACTACTTTACCAAAATAAGGCAACGTTGTATTTCGAAAAATTTTATTTTACCTCTGGGGCCATCTATCAAAAAATGTGTGAACTGTAAAATTGTTCGAATAACAGATATCTGTGGTGTTTTTGGTGATAATATTCCTTTGGATATTAAAAATTTTTGAACATACAATATTCGTAAATAAAAGCAAAAAATTACAAAATTCTTATTTACCATCTCTAATAGGAATATAGTCTAGTTCCTGAAATAGTTTTTATAGCGATTTTATGTGCATTTTTTATAGGTTAAATTTTCACAATATCGTTATTTTTTTCATATTCTTAATTTCTTTCCACCTTTAAATATATTCAGGAACTAGTTCGATACCATTAGAATATTATAAAATCAAATCCGCATATATTTATTGCCTGGTAACCCCGTATTATAAGCCTAAAAATTCCCCTATGCTTAAACATTTGCTAACGCCGCCTTAAATTTGTTTTAGTGAAAATTTATTAATGAATATTGCTTTATTTTTGTAGTTTTAGTACTCGATAGTGAAACTATCAACTTTTTGAAAAAGTGATACATGACAATTTTTTGTTCGAAATTACTTGTATAATCACCTCCTGAAGTTTGGCGGTTTTTATAGTAGACACCCTGTATATATGCATAATAAATAAATAAATAAATATAAATAAAATAATTAAAAATTCACAAGATGTCAAGAGTAAAAAGGAATGCTGGATGCTGGGTAAATGTTATATGGATCTAGCCCAATAAAGGACGAACAAGAAGAAGAAGAGGATAGATTCTTTTTTTTAGGCAATATGTTGCCAATAAAGAAGCAAATACGAATTATTTGCGGTGTTGCTCTCCTTTGCTAAGGAGACCTTAAAAGTTAATAGTGCAAACGAAATGAATGTGAGGTGTCCATAAGGTCCATAAGGTCCATAAGGTCCATAAGGTGTCCTTAAGTGAATGTTGGTACAAACGTTGTAAAATTGTTTGCAATATAAGCTAGCAGTGCATCAAAGACAAGTTCTATTAGACGCTTATTAAAAAATATAGAAAGAGTGATATTGTGGGATTGCAACTTTCCCGCATTTGGAACGCATTCGGAGTAACTTTGTATGCGCAATTTAAATTTGAATGTTCGCGAAGGGAAAAAATCCTCTTTAGTACATAGACAAAACCTATAGATGTTTTTCTTGAATTGGTGTTTCTGAGAATTATTTTTAGTTTCTTCGAATAAACAGATGGCGCTGGAGCTGCTTTCACAGCCAACAAAAGAGACATGGCAACACAGCGTCGTCGCAAAAAGTCAAAAGTGTCAAAATTTGAATGATTCACCAGCGTTAGCGTTTGAAATTTGAAAGTTTGTTGTCGGAAGCTTTTTTTGTATTTATTGTTATTTTGTTTTGTTTGTTAATTATTTTGAACTACTTTACGTAATATTTGTAGTGTATTAAAAGTGATTTTAAAGTATTGGTAGTGTATTTTCTGTGTTTCATAAACTTTTATACAAGTTGCACAAATTTTACGATATTAAACTTCTGTATTTGTCACGGTAAGAATTGTTTTATCTCTTTTGTTGTAGTAATTAAGGAAATACCTATTTATTTAACCAGTTAAAAGTGCTTCGATAAATAATAAATATTTGTTATTTACTTCAGATGGTCGGCATTTATTGTGCAATTAGTAGTTGTTGGGGATCCACAGCTAGTAAACACACATTTCCAAATCCCAACAAAAATGTTGATTTGTTTAACAAATGGTTGAAACTCTGTAGAAACACAAGATTACTGGAAATGAAACCCGAAAACGTTTTTACAAACTGTCGAGTTTGCAGATTGCATTTTATGGAGGAAGATTTTGAAAGGAATAATAGGCTTAAACGAAATGCTTACCCCAAAATTTTTACCGGGTAAGTTTATTTTTTTTAAATACTGTTTTTTTGTTTTGATTCTAATGTGCTATTCTAAAATTTTAAACCTTATTTTTTTGTAATTGTAGCTGGAGATTTATTGAATTCAACATCTCATCAGATGCAACCAGAATCTGAATTAAATATGGAGTATGTTTTTGAAGCAAATGAACCTGGTCCATCAACGACAACCATTCCATCAACGTCATCTTGGGATCATGACTATGCTCAGGATGAGAAAATTGTAAATGACTCTAAAACAGAAAGATGTGTGACTCCAAAAAATGGTAAAAATGATAAAAAAAGAGTTCATTTTTAGTAATTTTTCTTTTATAGTATATCGAAGAAATAGTAGTTATTTGTGATCAGGGAACAAATAACTGCGCTGCATTGTCATATTTAGTGAAACAAACAAGGGATGAAAAACTAAGAATAGGTGAAGAAATGGATGTTGCTGAATTTTTTTTGAAATAGATGGTCAAAAAATATAGTAATTCCTCTCTTTGACCCTCCCCACTTATTTAAATGTATTAGAAACAGTTTATTGAAAAACAATCTAATATACATTTCTGAAGGAGAAAAGAAAATAGCTAAATGGGAACATCTGATAATTGCATATAAAATCGATCCACACTTTGGGAGTTTAAGATGTATGCCAAAGCTAACAGATTGTCATGTTATGCCGGAAAAAATACCAAAAATGAAAGTTTCTTATTGTACCCAAGCCATGAGTAGAACAGTGGCAGTAGCAATTAATTTGATGGCTTGTTCAGGTATTGTTTGTAGTAAAATATTTATAATTCATAAATAACTTTGTCATGTTATTTCAGAAACAACTGTAGAAGTAAATGGGGAAGTTTTAAAAATGGAGAAGGAGGCTGTGGATACGGCAAAAATTCTGGAGTTTTTTGACAATTTATTTGATAGCCTCAACTCCATCGGACGATCTCCAAAAACTCTAAGATAGTGTTATAAAAAGGAATTATTTATGACGGATGACTTTTTCAACTTAATTATACAATTTTTTAATAAACCAGAACGAATTTAAGAAAATGTAATGTCCATTTCGACTTATTTTTTTACGATCTTTTCAAATCTGTTATTATTTTTTATGAACGTTATTTGGTAAAAAAGTTAGCTTGCTTTTGACACATTTGTACAGGAATCCCTATGTCGCATCTTATAAATAACACAGTGTATATCTAATTTTACTATAAACTAAACAAATTCTATCAATTTTAGATTACTGACAAACTTTTTATTAATTAATTCTACTGAAATATATAACTTACCACGTAAAAAAATCTCTTAAACTAATATTACCACCAAAAACTTAACTCGCCAATGTAAACTACAATAGTACAAAAGTTTGTTTGGAACGCGAACCCTACCCTACCTCAAACAAAATGGCGGACTGACGTCACACTTTAGTAGTCTATTAGATGCGAGTGTAACCGAGCGCCTACTTTCGATAAAGTATCAACAAAAAGTGAAAAAAGAACTTATTTATTACATACAACAATATAACGCAATAAAAAGGTAAGGAAACATAAACAATTACATGAAGTAGATTCATTCATGTCATGTAGTTTTAAGGTGGCTATCGACAAACCGTTTGCCGATCCTGGGGCTTTTCCACTCTTTAATTGTTTAGCCGCCTGCACTAGTCCTCTCTGGTAAAATCCTCATATTTAACCGTAATGCCCCCTTTTGCTACATTAGTTTTTCATCTTGGAAAGAGATCTTTTATTATTTCTAATTTTTTAACCTTGTCTAAATTATATGGCTGAAGTCTGCCTTTTTAACCCCTTTGTAGCAATCCTGTATCCCTCTCCACATACATCGTTGTCTATCTCCTTACATTTTTCTCTCCACTTTTCTCTTTTAGCCTTGTTTATTAGTCGTCTATACTCTTTCCTTGCTTCATTATATGTTTCCAGGAGAATTCTCCACTGCTCTTCTCTTACCCCATTTCTCCGTCTTGCCCTGTTACACCTCGTCCTGGCATCTTTTACATCATCGTCCCACCAGTAGTGTTGTGTTTTCCTTCCTTTCCCCTTTCTGCTTTCGCATTTCTGTTGTGCTGCCCCGAGAACTCTGACCATTCTTTCATATGCGCCGTCGATTTCCTTTCCCATTTCCTTCAATAGATTCCTAGTTTTAGTTTTGTTTAATGCCTGGAGTTGTGCAGTGGACATGTTCTCCCTCTTTTTATTCGCTCCTCCTTTGTGGAGAACCTCCATGAAGATAAATCGATGATAACTCAGCGATTCCTCGTCCAGTACTATCCATGTTTTAACCAAGTTTATACTCTTCTCATTACACAGGGTTATATCGATTATCGTTTCGGAGGTACCTCTAACAAAGGTAGGAGTTTTTCCGTCGTTTCTTACATGTAGGTGTAACGCGGCTATCCACTCTTCCATGTATTTTCCCCTCAGATCCTTCTTCCCGGGGCTCCATAGGTAAGATTTTGTGTTGAAATCTCCAGCAACTATTACCTTTAATTTCCTGTCCTTCTTCACCTCCTCCATAACGCTATCTACATATGTCCTGAAAGACTCCATACTGATATTGGGTGAGATACAGCAGTTGTATATTACACATTCCTGTAGGTAGATCTCAATTTAACCCTTATTACTCCTATGTTCGCGCACTCCCACGTTTTTGTTCCTGAATTGGACTGCAACCACCTCATCTTTGTCCATTATTAGTCCTCGACTTTTCGAAAAATTTATATTTGGTTCCTGATATAGTACTATATCGACTCCATAGGTAAGTATAAACAGGTACGTATAAACACTACAGATGGATAAATAAATAAACAAAAGTAAGTATAAATTGATAGACTCGATAGCAAATAGAATATGTATAGTAAAAAACCTTATGTATAACCTTATGCTCTGAAACAGACAAACGCGTACTTGTTATTACATTCCTTAATACAATTATGGGACCAGGGTTTCCCCTTCTGTCCATTTTTCCATCGTAGGTTCTTCTCCTTTATTTAACGACACCGTTGATAGCATTGAGGATTGTCGGCTCATACTTCGTCCTTTTTCCCTCGCTTCTTTAATAGCCTTTTTAAAGGCTGGATACTTAAAGGTGTCTGCAATGTGCCCTTTTTCTTTGCATGTTGGACATGCTTCCTCGTTTTGGCAGTCCTTTACAGTGTGTCCTTCTTCGCCACATTTAAAGCATCTTGCTATCTTGAATTCATCTTTACACAATCTGGTAAAGTGGTCGTGTGAGCATCTAACTATTGCTACTTTCACGTATTCCTTTTCGAGTATATTTTTTGCTATATCCTTGGGTACCACAAATGTAGCTGCCTGTGTTTTATCACACAATCAGCAAGCAAACTGAAGAACGGTAAATCACCTGGACCTGGTGGCATTATGGCGGAAACTATCAAAATAGCTATGGAAGTGATACCAGCAGATATATTAAGGATGTTCAATGAAATTCTTAATAAACAAAAAATCCCGGCACAGTGGAAAAAAGCCAAACTGGTACTTATACCAAAAGGCAGTGCAGAAGAAGCTAAATATAGACCGATATGTCTGCTGGACACACTTAGCAAACTATTTGAGCAGTTAATCAAGACCAGAATCGAAGAAATAGTTAACCTGTCACCGAGCCAGTACGGCTTTAGGAGGGGGAAATGTACCATAGAAGCATTAGAGGAAATCCTAAAGGTAAATCGTGGAAGATGGGCAGCGCTGATATGTGTCGACAATAAAAACGCTTTCAACACCGCCAAGTGGGGACTTATCCTGAAAAAATTAGAAGAACAGAAGGTGCCAGAATATCTAATAAACCTAATAAGAAGCTATTTCAATGGGAGGACAGTATCAATCCAAGGATACATCAAACAGGTCTTTCAGGGGGTTCCACAGGGGTCGGTCCTAGGGCCGACACTATGGAACATACTGTACGATGAGGACAAATGGACCTGCCAGATGGATGCAGAACTGTCGCATACGCCGACGACCTGAGCTTAGTAGTAGAGGCAGAAACCAAAGTAGAGCTAATAGAAAAAGCTAACATCGCTTTAAAGTGGATAGAGATCTTGATAAGCAGGAACCAGTTAACAATGGCCCCAGAAAAAACGGAGGCGGTTATACTGAATGGGAAAAGGAATAGAGAAGACATCACTTTCAAAATTTGTAAAAGTTCAATCAGGCCAAAAAATGGGTAAAATGTCTCGGCGCATATATTGATGATAGACTCATCTTTAACCAACATATCAGGAGCACCGTGGAAAAAGCGTATAATTCATATGTAGCTCTTTCGAAATTGATGCCGAATATAGGAGGTCCTTTAACAGAAAAAAGGGCCATGCTTGGCTCGGTTGTACACTCCATACTTCTGTATGGAGCCCCAATCTGGCACCGCGTGGCTAACACAAGAAAATACGGAGGTATGCTAAGGAGTATACAAAGGAAAATGATCATCAGGATAATAAATGCCTATAGAACGGTATCGAGCGAAGCGTCCAATGCGATAGCGGGCATCCCACCCATAGAGTTATTAATCGATGAGAGAGTAAGAATTCAAAAGAGGAAAAAATAGGAACAGCTAACGGACGAAATAAGGAAAGAGGAAAGGAATTTAACAATGGAGAAATGGCAAAATCAATGGGCAGAAGAATCGGGAAAGGCCACATGGACGAGGAGAATAATTCCAGATATTAGGAAATGGTGCGAGTGTAATCATGTCGATTACTACACGACACAGGTGCTAACAGGGCACGGATGTTTCAACAACTACCTATAAAGGTTTGGGGGAAGAGAGGATAGCAGTTGTGTATACTGTGGGGTTGAAGATAGTGTGGAACACACCCTGCTGAAATGTCCAAGGTGGAGTGGCGCAAGAACGGAAGTAAAGGAAGAGTTGGAAGAAGGAAGTACAATGAAGGAGATCCTGGTAAATATGATAAAAAAAAATAAGTAGGGTAGGGTGGGGTCCGGCTGGTACCTGGGTCTCAGAGGTGTTCCGGATTGCCAATGTCCGGGACGCATTAAAACTTTGAGTAACGCCCAAAGGCGCCCATATGCGGCCCATATGAAAAGGCTGTTGAGATAGTCCTGAAAAAGACTGTTGAGATAGCCTTGAAAAGACTTAGCGGCAAATCCTATCTCCACCTCCTCGTGGTGAACCCTGGTAATGCGTGGCGTGCATGCACGTCATGTAGCCAACGGAGAAGGGTGAAAGGCGAGTTTCCGGCGCCATAACGGGAACCTATTGGCTAAGGGAAGGAAAACGCTGAAAAAAAAATAACCCGAAGGAGTAAACCTGCGAAAAAAAAATCCCCCCAATCCCAAGGTGTAGCACCATCGCGCCGATGGGATGCATGGCTCAGGGGGTATGGTGAGTCGCGAGCGATGCCCGATGGCCCAGGCCGCCCGGAGGGGACTTTAGGCCTTAGCGCGGTACGGGCGCACTGCCGCGCCGGACTTTTACTTCGGCCCAACTCGTGTGAATGGATATGAAATGTGATATTGGAAAAAATACAAACAAAAATAAACAAGGAGATAAGGAAGAGCAGAAGACAGAGATGGAACGTGATGAACTGAGAGTGAGAGATGAAGAAAGCAAGCGCGTTTTCGAAAAGAGGGGTTTGCAGAGAACTCCACCAGGAAAAGAGAGATTGGATCGGGATAATAGCGAAAGAGGAACGGAGGCAGCTGTAGTGGATTTAGTGGGAGAAGAGATGGCAGGAAAACAACGAGGAAGGGACCCATTTCTAAAATTTAAGAAGGCTAGATCCATGTCGGCGGGAGGATGCAAACGTGCCAGAGACGATGAGACGGACTGGAAGGATCTTAGAGAGAAAATTAAGGATCTTGAGGGAACAACAAAGGAACTATTAGCAATGATGGATAATTGTAATAATATCAAAGGAATAATTAAGGAAAAGGCTAAAAAAATGCGAAGACAGGCGGAATGGGCTAATAGAATGGCGGCAGAGGTAGAAGAAAGAAGACCGGATATTATGAGCAGGGAAACGAAGATCAGTAAGGTGGAGCGTGGGAATATGAAAAACGCGGAAGTACAAGTAGATTTGCCGCCACTTTCAGAAGAAGAAAAGAGGGAGTTGAGGAACAAGTGGATATTGCAGAATTTAAAGGAGTCAAGGAATATACTGGAAATGATAGAATATGAATGGCCACAGGAGGCCCACCAAAAGACAGAGGTAATGGAGGAGCTTCCTACTCCCCAGGAATTTGGCGAAAGCCTGGCTTTAATTATGGGACCAAATATTAAGAAGGATCAGGATAGGGTACGGGCGGAGATAACGACCATAATACCAGAATTGCCGAGAATAATAAAAAGAGGGGTAGACGACAAGAAAATAGAGGTCGTATCTAAGTGCTCTACAATCCGGTATGGGAACACGAAATTGATAGAGGAAAGCTGCCGAATATTTATAACTCCTCACGAGGAAAGTGACAACGTAGAAAAGGACTCGAAGAACCTACTGGAGATTATAAACAGATTAAAGCAGGAGATAACGGACCAAAATGAAGAAGGAAGCGATTTTAAGATCATACCAGTAAGTGATACATCAATAGGCATACTGAGGAAGATTTGTGAAGCAGTATTCTATAACAGCAAGTGGAAAATAAAAATCGTGGCTAAAGAAAAGGACAAAATCCAAAATGAGGAAGGACCGAAAAAATCAGAAAAAATAATACTAAAAGCGGGGGGAAGAAGTTACGCAGACCTACTGAGGGACGTTAGGAAGAATGTGGATGTTAATGGGCTTGGAGTAAATGTGGAGAGAGTTAAAAGAACGGGAAATGGAGACCTACTGATGGAAATAAAGAAGGCTGATCATGCAATCAAGTTGAAACAGGAGCTGAAATCAAAACTGACAGATATGGAAGTAATTCATAGGAAGGATGTTAAAACCGTGCACATTTTGGATATTGCTGCAGATTTGACCAAAGATGAAATCATCGCTAGTCTCAATGAAAGCGTAGGAAGCAGGACAGTGGAGGTAACGTCTATTAGGACAACCGGTGATGGGAATCAGGCAGCCATCGCTACAATTGATAGAAGGAAGGCAGAAGGAATAATTAACGATGGCAAAATAAAGGTCGGAATCTCCTTCTGCAGAATCAAGGAGTGGGTATCCATTCTAAGGTGTTACAAATGCCTTCAGTACGGTCATAGGAGAAATGAGTGCAAGGAAGAGGATTCGGAAGATAGGTGTTTCAAATGTAATAAGCCAGAACATCTTGCGAAGGACTGTGGAAGAGAGGACTACTGCGCCACATGCAAAGAGGGCGGACACAGAGCCAACCAAATTGCATGCCCGGCGTTCAGAAAAATGGTGGCTTTGGAAAGGAGACGAAGAATATCGGAAAGGACAAGTAGGAGAAATACGCTTAATGCTGGACAAGAGGAAGGGGTTCGGAGGAGCACCGAGGTACCAAATAAGAATAATGGGATATAAAATTTTACAAACAAACTTGGGGAGGGGAAGGGCTGCACACGATCTGGTATATAGCGTGCTGATTGAGAAAGATATAGATATCCTAGTGGTTAGTGAACCTACTGTTAAAATTACTGAGGGGGGAGATGGATTAGGGATAGGCGAGCAAACGTCGCAATTTTGTGCAACAATCGTAATATCGAAATAGCTAGTATAACAGAGGGGGAGGGTTTTGTGTGTGTTAATGTGGGGAAGTTTAGTATAGTTTGTGTTTACCTGTCTCCAAACGCTAGCAAGGAGGTATTCAGAAGGGATTTGGATGGTATCGCAGAGTTTTGTCTAAAGATAACAGGGGAATTCGTCCTTCTTGGTGACTTCAATGCCAAGGCGCCTCAATGGGGCTCACCAAAATGCGATCATAGGGGAGAATACTTGACAGAGTGGTTGGCAACGCTTGACTTAGTGGTCTTGAATGATGGGAAAAAGCCGACATATGCGAGGGGGAACGTTGCGTCTTACATAGACATTACGTGTGCCACGGAACGTATAGCTCGTAAGATAGTGGATTGGGAAGTATTAAGCGAGGAAAATCTGACTAACCACCCATACATATATTTTAGGATAAAAGAAAGAGCGCCGGAGAAACCAAGCAGGTGGAAGATGTTGAATTCTGTCGGCTAGGAGTCATTCAAACTCGAGGTGGACTTACGAGTAATGACATCGGATGATGGTCGAAATCCCGTAGAGAGGTGCATGAGAATAATCGGAGATGCGTACCGGAACAACACAAGAAGAACGAAAAAGAAAGAAAAGAAGACCCCTTTCTGGTGGAGTGAAGATATAGAGAGGGCACGTACAGAATGCATTCGAACTCGAAGAAAGGCAACTAGGGCGGCAGCGCAAGGATCCTTATCGGAAGGAGTACGGGAGGAACTACATGTTAGTTATAGAAATGCGAAGGAAACCTTGACCAGGATGATAGGAAGGGCAAAGAGAGAAGAATGGAAAAAACTCTGCGAGGAATTAGAAGGTGATATATGGGGAGACGGATACAAGATCGTGATGGGTAAATTCAACGTACAATCGCAGACAAGGATGAGCCTAGAGCAGACGGTGGAGACAGCAAAAGGACTTTTTAGATTGGATGGCGATGAGTTGGAAACAGATAGGGAAGAGCAGAAAGAGTTTCCATTGTTCGATATTGAGGACTTGGAGAAGGCTGTGAGAAGAACGAAAGGTGGAAAAGCCCCTGGGCCAGACGGGTTACCCGCCGAGGCATTGAAATTGGTGGCAACAACGAACCCTGGAATACTGTTGGAGGCGGCCAACGAGGTGCCAATCCTAGGGTGTAGCACCATCGCGCCGATGGGATGCATGGCTCAGGGGGTATGGTGAGTCGCGAGCGATGCCCGAAGGACCAGGCCGACCGGAGGGGAGTTTTAGGCCTTAGCGCGGTACGGGCACACTGCCGCGCCGGACGATTAACTCGGCCCAACTCGTGGGAATAACGATGGACAAAGCAAAACAAAACAAAAATAACAAAGAAACGGGGAATAAAAGGGAAGAAGGGGACAAGAACGTCACAGACACAACTACTAAGACCACTAGATCGTTAGGAAATGAGGTAGATTATGCAAGTTGGTTAAATCAGGATATACGTAAAAGGAAATGTGCACTAGCAAGAACTTTGCCTGAACAAGCAAGGAAAAATGTTGCTTAGGAAGAGAAATTCTATACTCCAAAATCATCGGGATTCAGCGAAAGTGGATCAATTTCTTCTGAAAGATGGGAAGACGAGGAAATAGGAGCAAGCGAGATATACGACTTAACCATGGAGGAAGACAGTACGCCAAACAAGATGGGTGGGAGACAGACAGCTAAAAAGAGAAGGAGGGATGATGACAGTACACCTAGCACACCAAAGGAGGAAGCGAAAATAATAAGGAGCATAAGAGAGGAAGAACTTAGAGTACATGCTGTAATGGAAAAGGTAGTAAAAACTTCAAACAAACTGGAAGAGGTGGTTGGAAAAAGTACAAACACAAAAGGGGAAATAAAAGGAATAATAAATGATCTAGCATACCATATCAAACGACTCGATGCGGATATGAAAGGGTGGAAAGAAAGAGGAATTCTTAGTGAACAAAAAAACAATAATAAAGTTGCGGAGGCTTCAACACAAATAGAAAGTAACGAAAAAAAGACAAGGGAAATTGGTATCCAGGTCAATTTCGACATGGTTGACGTGGAACAACAAGTAGAAAATATTAATTCCTTCGATGACGTAGAAAGATTATTAAATTTCGATTGGCCGGAGAAAGTGTACAAGAGAACAAAAGAAGTCACTGAATATCCAATTAAAACTGACCGAGGAAAAGATCTTGCGGTGTTAATGGACCCGGGAGGGAAAGAAAAAGGATTAGGGAAGATCGTGAATGATAGATTTCCAGAGGCGTGGGAACTGGTAAAGGAAGGGGAGGAGGAGCTAAAATATCTGGCGACCACAACGCGAATAACGACCTGCGGTGGGGTAACGATAGAAAATACGAAATATGTATATGTGCTACCGCACAACATCAAGGATGAGCCATACGACTAGGAAGGCCGAGTTTAGGAAAACCAGCATTGAAATAGAATGGAGGATCCCAGGTAAACAGCGGAAAATAACAAATGAAATAGATGGGGGCACAAAAAAAGAACAAGGGACTGTAGTAACAATTAAAAGCCAAGGGGAAACGTATGCCTCGTTGCTAAAGAAAGTAAAGGAAACAGTGGATATTAATAAATTAGGGGTTAACATAAAGAAAACAAGGAAAACGGGCGAAGAAAACGTACAATTGGTCCTACAGGAAGGAAAAGGGAAAGTAAAGAACTTGATCGATGAAATTTCGAAATGTAAAGAAATGGATGTCTCGATGAAAACTTTCGGAACCACTGTGTATATTCTGGGAATGGAGTTAAGCACGACGAAGGAAGAAGTGATACGAGGAATAAAGGAGGTAGTTAAAATAGGAGAGTCGGAGATTGAGGTTAAGGCAATAAAAGAAGCAAAAGACGACCAATTGACTGCTATCGTAGAATTACCGAAACAGGCCGCAAGGAAATTAATAAATGAATATAAAATTCAAATAGGATGGGCAGAATGCAGCGTTAAGGAGAGGGTTATCATCAATAGATGTTACAATTGTTTAGAGTTCGGACACAGAACTAGCGAATGTGAAATAAAAGAAAAACTGGCAAGAAGATGTTTAAACTGCGGGAAAGAAGATCACGGGGCTAAGGAATGCCAGAACCCAGCATTTTGTATAAAGTGCAAAATTGAGGGTCATAGAGCAGATCAAGTAAAATGTCCAAACTTTAAACAGTTGATAATTGAGGCAAGAAGAAACAGGAGAGGTAAGAAAAAACAAAGATGGAGAAGTAAGAAAAAACAGAGAAGGAGTAGTAACACAAAATAGAGAAGAAGAGGTTAGAATCTCGATAGAAGGGGGAGAAAATAACGTTACCAAAGAGCAGTCTGTGGGACGCGACTAAGTACGATAAGGCAAAGGGAAGCTTCACAACGTCACCGTGAAAGTCCTACAAATCAATACTGGCAGGGGATACGCATCACACGATGTAACAGAAGCGAAAATAATTAAGGACAACATAGATATAGTTATTATAAGCGAACCGAATAAAAAAATTGCCTCCAAAAACGAATTTATAACGGATGAAGAAAAAGATGTGGCTATAAAAATAATAAATAGGAAACAAAGAATTAAAAGATTAATAAAAGCCAAAGGATTCGTTATTATTGAAATGGAATATTTCACGGTAGTGGCATGTTACATTTCACCAAATCTTCCCATTAGAAAATACAAGGAGAAGGTCGAGAATATTTTTAAGGAAATAGACAGGAATAAGAAAATTTTAATAGCAGGAGATATTAATGCGAAATCTCAAAGATGGGGCTCGTCGAAAACGGATAATAAAGGACAATTATGGGAATCTTTGATTGATTCTTATAACCTGGCAGTGAATAATAAAGGAAATACACCTACCTTTAAGAGAGGAAATACCGCGTCGTATATAGATGTGACTTTTACAACGGAAAAATTGGCGAAAAAGGTTAAAGACTGGCACGTATCTACAGAAGAGTCGTTCAGTCTATATAGATTTATATATTTCGAAATTATAACGGGAAGAAAAGCGGAAAATACAGAATACCGGAAAAGCAAATTGAATAAATGCAAAATGGCAGAACTCTTAGTCGAAAATAAGGAACAATTGGAACATCTTAACCACAGGGAGCTACTTAAGAGAATAAAATTTTTTCAAAAGGAAAGCATGGTAGGGAACAGTAGGAAAAGGACGGAACAACCATACTGGTGGGACCAGGAAATAGAAGAAGCACAGCCAGCGCAAAGCACAAAGATACAGGGAGAGAGCAACAGAGGAGCAGTGGAGCAGGTTCAATGAAATATATAGGGAATTGAGAAAGGACTTGTCATATATTTGGATTCTTCTTTCTTTATATTATTTTATGTTTTATAGTTGGTATTAATGATAGCTGAGTCTAATGTCAAATGTATTAACCTCAAATCACATTTTACCAAGGTTGCCAGAGTTGGTACATTTGTACAGATCTGGTACATTTTGGAACCGTTTGTACAAAAGTACATTTTGAATATTTCTGGGTACATTTTTCATAATAATAAACATCGCTCACGAGTCACGACACGAAATACGAAATATTTTGAAAATTGCCTCCTCACTAATTTTGTTTTGCTACGTTGCCCTCTATCAAAATATAGACGAACTATACCTTGCCTATTCGGAATGTCGAGTTAGTTCTCAGGTATTCCGTTCCGTATTCCCAGAATTCTTTCTTAAGTTGCGTGCGGTGCCGTGTTGTGCTTCCCGGAATGCCATGGGCGTTTTGTTTACAAATTTCCAAATTTGCGATTGCGGTGTTTTTTACAGTGCTAAATGGATAAGTACGTATTATTGTTTATTTATAGTTAATATGGTAATGAGTAATGACTAAGTAGGTACCTTATTTAACAGATTTGTGATAAGAAAGTCGACGAAAGTCACAGAACTGGACTGCAGTATTTCTCAGCCTTCTACCTCGACAATAAATACAGAAATATCTGAGGGAATAATAATTTCGCAGACAATTTCGGAAGAAAGAAGCGATAATGCATCAGAATCTGAACCCTGCATAGCGGTATGTAGTCGGCAACGTCAGGATAGATCAAGATCCCCACAGGTAAGTGAATATTATATATTATAATTCGTAAACCTTGCACATACATTTTATTTAATGTCTTTGTAGAAAACGAAAAAAAACTATGAGCATAAATTTAGACAAGAATGGGTAAAACAGTTTTCTTGGCTCAAATTACTTGATAGTGGAGAGAAAATATGTTGTGTATGTAACCACACAATTGATGGTGGGGCAGCTCATTTGTCAAGGCATGAAAAAAGCCAATTCCATAAAAAAATGCCAAAAAGATTTCAAATGCTCAAAATATTGAATTACTGCTTAAAAAATCTCCAGAAAAAAGCAAATTGGCTGTAGCAGTTAAAGAGGCTGAGTACAAATTAAGTATGGGTTTGATAGCTGAGCATAATTGTCCAATGTTGTTAATGGATCATGCCCCTAAACTTTTGGCTGCGAGTTTCCCAGATTCCCAAATTGTTAAAAACATAAAATGTGGTAGAACTAAAACTACGCAAATAATAAAAATGCTGAAAACTGAGGCCGAAAATGAACTTGTGGAACAACTACAACACAAAAAATTCTCAATCATAATAGATGAAACCACAGATATCTCCACAAAAAAATGTTTGGCTGTTTTATGTCGTTTCGTTGATAAGAACCAAACTTTTATTAAAGACCAATTGTTTGCACTTTTAGAGGTGGAAAATTGTACAGCAGATGGTCTTACTAATGCTATTTTGGTTTTACTCGAAAAGTTTCAAATTAGTCACAATAATGTTATTGGTTTTGGTGCAGATAACGCTTCTGTAATGATGGGGCACTTGGGTGGTGTACAAGCAAAGCTAAAAGAAAAAGTCAATCCAAATATCTTTGTGATTGGATGTATATGTCATTCGCTGCATTTATGTGCATCAGAAGCCTCAAAAAAAATACCGTCCATGGTAGAGGAATTTGTTCAAGACATATACAATTATATATCCAGAAGCTCAAAAAGACTTACAGTGTACGCAGAATTTCAAGAGTTTCTTGACTTAAAACCCCACAAACTCCTACGACTCAGTCAAACTCGGTGGCTTTCATTAGAGGTAATTTCCAAATTTTTTTATAAACTTGTATAATGTCGGATTCAATTTTTAGATTGTCGTCAGAAGAGTCTTAGAACAATGGCAAGCTTTAAAGTTATACTTTACTGGCGAGGTGACAGAAGAAAAGGAATTTGAAAGGCCAAGGCAAATTTTAGATAAATTTAACACACCCGAAACCGAATTGTACCTTACGTTTCTATCGTATATTTTACCCTTAGTAAACAGACTTAACATAGAATTTCAATCCGAGACTCCTAAAATTCATTTATTATATGAAAGAATTTCTACACTATTTAAAACCATTTTAAAAAACTACCTAAAAAATTACTATGTCAATTCTGTTAATATTTTTGTCTTAAATCCCCAAAATGTTTACCAATACCTACCAAACAGTGAAATTTATTTAGGTCAAAAAACTCATATGCTACTTAAAAAGTATGATATGTCTCCTAATAATTTGGCTCTTTTTTATAATAATTGTATTCACTACTATGTACAGTTGTGTTTGCAAATTAAAAGTAGATTCCAAAATATCCCACAATTTGAAAATTTTCATCTCTTAGAGCCAAACTCGCTGCTAGAAAAGCCTGCTTCTCTTTCCCCATTATTTGATCAGTTTCCTTATTTAATGCCCGATGGCAAATTGGAGGAAACTGCCAGTGAGGCAAGAGAAGTATGCAATTTACCAGAGAGAATGAAAATGAAATTAAAGGAATTAGAATTTACTAATTTCTTTTTTCAGTTAAACACTTTGAAAAATGCTGCAAATGAAAAAACTTTTGGAAATTTATGTGAATTTGTATTCAATATTTTCTCGTTGCCTCATAGCAGTGCATGTGCTGAAAGAATTTTTTCCCAATTAAATTTAATCAAAACAAAAACCAGAAATCGCTTATTGCCTGAAACATGCAATTCCCTGTTAATGGCAAAATCTTTATTAGGCAAAACTCCTTGTTATGAGTGGAAACCTTCTCAGTCCTTGTTAAAAAAAGACATTATTTATAAGTGAATCATATGTTTAGATTTAGTGGAACGACTTATTCCTTTATGTTTCTGGCCAAAAGTTTTATTTTATCTCATAATATATCTATAACAATTCAAGTTTTTCTTATTTATTATAGATACCCGGTAATGCATTGGCCTAGGACGCAGAAGTTTGTAGGTATTTCAAAAAGTTTATTTTTTTAAATATGAAGGAATCTAATGATTACTTTGAAATTAACATAGAATTTCATGTGTCCTAAACCTATGTATTACCTAGTAAATTTTTACGTTATATCACAATATATCTATACCTATATTGTGGTTATATTCACTTGCACATTTAGGTGCTTAATTAAGTTTTATGTTGGATGCAAAGATACAATAAAAAATTTATGTTTTTAATATTTTTTTTGAATTGTGCGAGAATCTTTTTTATTTATCCTGTATAATATTCATTAATCAAAAAAAATATCACAGTATGACAGAGCGCTAATCCTATTCGATGGCCTCGAACGTTGGGACGTCGCCAGTCACTATTGACTGCAGAGTCTGCTTTCGACGGCGAGAGGACGCCACTTGTACAATCGGTCTAAATCTGGTACATTTTTCACTAAAGTTTGGTACATCTTTTAAAACGGCTCTGGCAACGCTGCATTTTACCATTTACACGTGTATTAACTTCTTAATGAATAAAAGCGTTATTTAAAATCGTACAAATTAGTTCAATTTTATTCATTAAGAATAAATGCTAAAAGAAGATGGAACAACTACTGAAACCGGATAAGTTTCATGCAGATCCTACTAACGAGAATACCGAAGCCAAATGGAAACATTGGAAGATAATTTTTGGGAATTTTCTAAGTGGGATACCTAACATTAAAGATGATAACAAGCTACCGTTACTCTTTAACTACGTAAGCTCGGACGTCTACCAATTTATAAGCGACTGTACAACATATATCGGAGCGATCGAAACCTTGGATGCTCTTTTCATAAAGAAGCGTAATGTAATATTTGCTAGACATTGTTTGTCGACCCGTAATCAAAACACGGGAGAGTCGGTATGCGAATATATGCAAATATTAAACCAGTTAAGTAAAGAGTGTGATTTTCATGAAGTAACGGCCGAAGAATATCGTAGAGAATACATTCGAGATGCCTTCATTCGAGGATTGAGGTGTTCAAATATCCGTCAGAGACTCTTAGAACATACCATAATGACCTTAAACGAAGCGTACGAGATAGCTCGATCATTAGAGTTAGCTGAAGCCCAGGCAGCAACATATCAAGGCAATTTAGTTCCATCCGCTGCAGTAACCGAACCCACTCTACCGGAGGAAGAAGAGATGAGAACTACTTCTACGTCTGCAATTTCTGTCCAGCCAAGGGGGCCAAAGTGTTATTTCTGTGGTAACAGTATTCATGCTCGGAACATTTGCCAAGCTAGAGACAGTGTGTGTAGAAAATGCGGTAAAAAAGGACATTATCAACGTGTTTGCAAATCAAGAAATATTGACAATGCTTCTAACTCAGTGACATCATTCGCCACATTGGCAAGCGTTTCAGGATCTCTTCTTCACCTACAGAAAGCGGTAGTCAAGGTTTTTGTTAATGGAAGCGAATTAAACGCACTCATCGATACAGGTAGTACCCTCAGTTTTATTAATTCAGAACATGTGGCGGCTTGCAAAACAAAGATAAAACCATATTTTGGGAAAATTGCAATGGCTAATTCATCAATGGTAACACAAACATTGGGGTATTGTGAGGTAAACTTAAAAATTGATGATTTTTCTTATCATGCAAATTTGTTAATTATGAAAAACCTCTGTGCTGATGTGCTAATAGGGCACGATATTTTGAGGAGGCATACGTCGGTCGAAATTAATTTTGAGGGCAATAAACCTCCCTTGACGATTTGTTCATTAGCAACGGCACAAATACCGCCAATTTCAATATTTTCTAACCTAAATCCTGATTGCAGACCTATTGCTACTAAATCCAGGCGTCACACGGAGGAAGATAATAAATTTATAAAGACAGAAATCGAACGACTCCTACAGGAAGGTGTTATCGAACCAAGCCGCTCATCGTGGAGGGCTCAAGCTTTTGTCACAAAAGGAGAGAATCATAAACCTAGAATGGTCGTAGATTATTCACAAACAATAAATAAATATACGTTATTGGATGCATACCCTCTACCCAAAATAGAAGAATTGATATCAAAAATTTCGAAAAACAAAATTTTTAGAAAAATAGATCTTCGTAGTGCATATCATCAAATACCTATTCTAGAGGGCGAAAAATGTTACACAGCGTTCGAAGCTTGCGGTAAACTTTACCAGTTTTCACGTGTTCCATTTGGAATTACTAACGGAGTGGCCTGTTTCCAAAGGGTCATAGATAGGATTATAGAGGAAGAAAACCTAGTGAAAACATATCCATATATCGATGACGTTACTATTGGTGGTAGTAGCCAGGAGGAACACGATGAGAATCTTAGAAGATTCTTGTTGGCTGCGAAGAAATTTAATTTAACTCTTAATGAAGAGAAATGCATATATTCGGCTAAATCCATTAGCTTGCTGGGATATATTATTGGAAATGGAGTTATCAAACCGGATCCTGAAAGATTGAAACCGTTATTAGAGATGCCCCTTCCGCCAAATTCTTCGGCATTGCAACGAACCCTCGGTATGTTTGCCCATTATTGTAGGTGGATACCTGGTTTTTCTGAGAAAATACGACCTCTTCTGGGACAGAAGCGTTTTCCTCTAGACGAGAGTGCTAATTTGGCGTTTAAATTATTAAAGGAGGATGTAGCAAATGCTACTTTGTCTACGATCGAAGATGATATTCCTTTTAGAGTGGAAACTGATTCGTCGGAATTTGCTATAGCTGCTACGTTGAGCCAAGCTGGGCGTCCGGTTGCGTTCTTCTCCAGGACCCTCAACCCCTCGGAGATAAAGCATTCATCACCTGAAAAAGAGGCATATGCCATTGTGGAGGCACTAAGACACTGGAGACATTTTCTTATGGGAAAATATTTCGAAGTATTTACCGACCAACAGGCAGTATCATTTGTATTTGATAGACGACATAGTAGTAAAATCAAGAACGAAAAACTGATTACATAGATGGAAATTGGAACTAGCTAGCTATACTTTTGATATTATCTATCGTCCGGGAAAACAAAATGTTATTGCTGATACTCTATCACGCGTAACAGGGGCTATCACATCTAAGGTGGATTTAAAGGAGCTGCATAATGCTCTTTGTCACCCCGGGATCACGAGAATGTACCATTGGATCCGATGTAAAAATTACCCATTCTCGTTGGACGAAGTGAAGAAAATTACAACCTCTTGTCAGATTTGTTGCGAAGTAAAACCCAAGTTTATTCGAAATTCGGGAACACTAATCAAGGCAACCTCCCCATTCGAAAGGCTAAATTTAGACTTCAAGGGACCTCTCCCTAGTGTCTCTGGAAACCGATATATTCTTACAATCGTTGATGAGTTTTCAAGATTTCCGTTCGCCATTCCATGCAAAGATGTATCAGCTAATACTATTATAACCCACTTGAACCATGTTTTTTCGATATTCGGCCTGCCTTCATATATTCACTCAGATAGAGGATCGGGATTTATGTCTCGCGAACTGAAGACTTTTCTAATTACCCAAGGAATAGCGTCAAGTCGAACAACACCATATAATCCAGCTGGCAACGGTCAAGTAGAACGCTACAACGGGATAATCTGGAAAACCATACAGCTGGCGCTGAAAACTCGTAACTTAAGGATTGAACAATGGGAAGAAGTTATCCAACAAGCGCTGCACTCCATTCGATCACTCTTATGTACATCCACCAACGCAACGCCACACCAAAGGATGTTTTCACACAGTAGGAGATCTCAGAACGGCGAAACAGTACCAACTTGGCTTACACAACCCGGACCTGTACTCATGAAAAATTATGTGCGGGCAAATAAGTACGAACCTCTTGTACGAGAGGTCCAATTAATTGAAGCTAATCCCGATTACGCCCATGTAAGGCTTCCTGATGGACGAGAGACGACTATATCCATCAAACATTTGGCCCCAAAGGGTGGACCAACGGAGGATTATGATAATCAAGAAAATGACGGATCCGCCGAAGATGAAAGATTGGAAGATACCCCGAGCAAGATACTCTCCGATGCTGTCAAAGGAAGCCCTACTCCTTCTACTGAGCAGATGCGTCCATCCTGCGACAGGCAAACTCCTGCGTATTTAAATGACTACGTTTTAAATTAAAAGCAGGGGTGAATGTCATATATTTGGATTCTTCTTTCTTTATATTATTTTATGTTTTATAGTTGGTATTAATGATAGCTGAGTCTAATGTCAAATGTATTAACCTCAAATCACATTTTACCATTTACACGTGTATTAACTTCTTAATGAATAAAAGCGTTATTTAAAATCGTACAAATTAGTTCAGGACTACAGACGTGCAATAAACAGGTCGAAAAGACAAATATGGAGAGAGAAGTGTCAAGAGATTGACAACGATGTCTGGGGCAAGAAGTATAAAATCGCTACGCGAGGGCTGAAAAGACAAAACTCTCCGTATAATATCGACACAAAACAGAAAATTGAAATTGTAAAGGAACTATTCCCAAGATGGCAAAGAAACGTTATACCAGGAGGCGTCACAGAAAAATATGAGGAGTTTACAACAGAAGAACTGGTACAAACAGCGAAAAAATTAAAAACAAGAAAAGCTCCGGGGCCGGATGGGATAACTGCGGAGAACTGCAAGCTAGCGGTCGAAGTATTGCCAGGGGAAATACTAAGTGTTTATAATGCGATTCTTAAAACACAAAGGTATCCAGACAGGTGGAAACGGGCCAAAGTAGTACTTATTCCCAAAGGGAACCCTATTGATAAAAAGTTCAGACCAATATGTCTATTAGACGTCTTTGGAAAGCTATTAGAACAGCTCATAAAAATGAGACTAGAGGACGAAATAACATTGTCAATAAATCAATACGGTTTCCAGAGGGGTAAGTCTACGGTGGAGGCAGTGGAAGCAATACTAAGTACCGGCAGTGAGGAACGGACAGCGCTAATATGTGTTGATATCAAAAATGCATTTAAAACCGCGAAATGGGACAGAATTTTAGAACAGGGTGTCCCGCAAGGATCGGTCCTTGGGCCGATCCTATGGAACATTCTGTATGACGGAGTGCTTGAAATGGAACTTCCAATCGGCTGCAGAACCATTGCATATGCGGACGATCTAACCGTAATTGTTGAGTTGAATAATAGACAGGACCTTATTCAGAAAGCCAACATGGTCTTAGAATGGATCAGGTTTTGGATGGACTCAGAAGAACTGACTCTAGCTCTGGAAAAAACTGAGGCAGTAGTGTTCAAGGAACGGAGGAGAAGAGACGATATGGTTTTTTCAATCGGAGATCATAATTTTCTACCCTCTAGGGCAGTGCGGTGCTTAGGAATTTACATCGATGACAAGTTGTATTTCAAACATCACGTCAAAAAGGCTGCAGAGAAAGCATACAAGTCGTACACGGCACTGACAAGTTTAATGCCCCGAATTAATGGCCCAAAGAGTGAGAAAAGAAGGATTTTGGCATCGTTGATACACTCGATCTTATACGGAGCACCTATATGGCATACGGTATTGAGGTTTAAGAAGTATAGAGATAAGCTTCGAAGTATGTAAAGGAAGATACTTATAAAGGTAATAAGTGCATATCGCACAATATCGTCGGAGGCGGTAAACGTCATCTCAGCGGCCCCACCAATAGAGCTACTCGTGGAAGAGATGGAAAGAATTTTCAACGAAACTTTTTCGACGAAAAAGAGAAATCATCACGGAAGCGATCAGAATGCAAGAGAGGGCTACAACACTGGAGAAGTGGCAACAAAAATGGCAGGACACAACGGATGTAGCACAACATACCAAATAGCTCATTCCAAATATCGTACAGTGGGTGGAATGCAGACATAGGGCCACAAATTACTTTCTGACGCAATTATTATTATGGATGCTTTCAATAGCATCCATGTTCGTAAGAACTTATGATGAGAAATTATGAGAAAGAAAGAGGAAGAAGAATGAGTGAGGCAGCATAGAGAACGCGAGAATAACGAGGATGTGTAGAAACGCCCGTGGCATCTGAAGAGATATCTGTGAAGATGGTTCCAGATGCCACACAGTGAAACCTTTGGCGGGGCGCCCCCAAGAGTTTTTAGTGGTTGGGAGTCCCACACTACCAAGTAGACCAACCGTTGGGTGTACACAATGCATTTTTTTCCCAAAAAGAAAAAGAAAAAGAAAAAGAAAAAGAAAAAGAAAAAAGAAAACAGAAAAGAAAGAAAAATGGTGAGACCTAAGTAGTTTTATCTGTATTGACTGACGACTGCAGGTTAGACCTACCCTGATGACCTGGAAAAATTCAGAAGTTATTTTAGTAGAATAGTCGTTAACGCCGAACAGCTGATAAGATTAACATCACGTCCACTGTCCGGACCAGAAAAAAAGAAACGGTAATACTGGGGGATATTAACGCTAAGTCTAGCCTATGGGAATCACCTGCTACGGATAATAGGGGAAGATACTGGGAGGAATGGATCGCGAATTTAGATCTGGCTACTCAAAACAGAGGCGGTGAGCAAAGCTTTCAAAGTAAGGCGACTAAATCATATATTGACGTAACTACAACCACACCAGGCTTTGCAAATAACGTTTCTGACTGGAAAGTCTTGCCAGATGAAAGTTTTAGTTGGCACAGGTTCATCTCATTTGACCTGAACTTCAGTTGCGCTAGAAGAAAACCATACGCGGGCAAAATCGTGATTGATGAAAACTTACTGCAATACGCTCTTGAACTAACAAGCAAAGAGGTCAAAGGAAGCGTAGGAAGTCTGATCAAGGCTCTCAAGAACGCACAAAATCTAATTTCGATAAGATGCAGGAGGAGCACCCCAAGAGAAGCATTAGCAGATGTAGAGGCGTACCTCCTTTTACGGAGGGAAGAATTGCGGCGGGTCCAGACAGAATCGAGACGGAAGTTATCAAATGCGCAGCAGAGGTGATGCCAAGTCAGGTGTTAAAAGTTTATAATAAACTGCTCGAGACGCAAGAATTTCCCAGGAAATGGAAAATGGCAAAGGTGGTGTTAATACCAAAAAAGTCGGAGCCTGGAACGGAACCAAAATATCGCTCAATATGTCTTCTAGACGCAGCTGGCAAACTTCACGAACACCTAATAAAGTCGAGACAAAATTAAACGGAATTGGCCGAAGGTAATGTCATCTCAAACAGACAATTCGGATTTTGCAGGGGCAGATCCACAGTTGATGCAGTGCAGGAAATCGTACGACAACATGGCAAAAAATGGGCCTCAATTATAACAATTGACGTTAAAAACGCTTTCAATACGGCTAGGTGGAGCATTATAATGGATCGACTAAGAATAAGCCAATATCTATGGCGATTGATAAATAACTACCTAGACGAAAGAAAAATTTGTATACCCGGATTTAAAATGGCGATAACACAGAGAGTACCACAAGGATCGATACTTGTGCCTACGTTGTGGAATGTACAATTCAATATTAGAGATCGAAGTTCCTTCAGAATGCAAACTGGTGGCTTACGCCGACGACCTTTCGTTAATCGTATGGGCGAACACAAAAGAAGACTTGATGGACAAGGTAAACTCCGTCTTGGCAAAGGTAGAGAGTTGGATGAACGATAACCGCTTAGAGTTGGCTCCACAAAAAACGGAGATGGTCATTTTTAAAGGTCAGCATAATAGGGAAAACATCGAGGTACAGGAATGCGGGCAGACGATAAGACCGAAGAAGTCATGTAAATGCCTTAGCATTTACATCGATGACCGGCTAGCGTACAACGAACACGTCAAGGAAACCATTAACAAGGCAAATAAATTGAGCGCGGCACTAGCCAGACTTATGCCAAATCTCAATGGACCGAGGAGCAGTAAGAGGCTCATAATGAGCAGTGTAACGCACTCAACACTTTTATATTGAGCGCCCGAATACAACAAAAAAAAAATATTAAAAGAAAATTAGAAATAGTATGATTAATTAATTATTAAGAAATTCCAAATAGTACGAAATAGAAGTCAAATAGTCAAATTCAAATTCGAATAAGTCAAATTCGACTTACCGACGGTGATCCGGTCAGCCGGATGGTTCAAAGTAAAACGAAGTTCTGCGAAGTCAATATACTATAGCGATACAGATGGGTCCTTCATTGATCGATCAGTTGGAGTCCAGGTCCAAAGGAATATCTATAATTCACAGAGTTATTACTAAACGGTAAAGGCGAGTCGAATTTTCGTTATCAACAAAAGAAAATTAATTAATTATCGTACTGAATTAAAATAAGAATTTAACGATGATAGAATTGATACTATACGTGAAAATTATAAAGAATTTAACAATAAGTAAAAGAACATTAACTACGGTAAATTAAATTAAAATAAATGATTATAATAAAACTTCTCCGAAAACGGCGGACGGATCCCACGTGGTGAGGTTCCCGAGGTTCCTGGTGACGGTCTGGGTGTCAAAGAAGAGTTCAGATATTCGGAAAACAGGCGAACCTTGTCAAATCAGCTATCGGTCGCAACTACAGATCGTCAAAGTGACACAGGAATCGGTCCCAGTTCAATCGGAAGACAGTCAGATACAAAAAAACATCACGGAAGATCCAAGAAAATACGAATTGGAAAATCCAACTCAAAATGATAATAGTAATAAAAAATGATGATCCTAAGAAATACACAATTAACGATTGTAACAGGAAGGAAGACAAGACTTCTAAGTCGGGGATCGAAACGTGGTTGATTTGGTCAAAAGGATATAGATCCCGAATAACGAATTTAACTTACGTTAACGCCAAAAATACACGGCAAAACAAACAAGGCTCCAAACAACCAACGAAGTTAAATATTTTCAGACAGACCGTAGAAAATCCGAGATGTTTCCCGATTACTAAAAATGTAATACCACGAGTCAAATGGAACCAGCGGAACCACGGAACAACCTAAATAACCCTTCAGAAGTGTCAATTACTCAGAACACTAACTCGTCAAGACACAAAGACAGATGTTAATAACAATAAACAGAAGAATCTTTTGTTTGACAAACGAACGTACTTGCAGAATAATTAACCTCAATTATTTCAAAAGGTAAACAGACCTTCAATACAATCAATTAGTGAATTTAAAATATGTGTAATAAAATTAGTGATTATTGTGGGGAGATTTTAGAACGTTACAAGCGGAGATCACAAACGTCATAGCGGGCTTGATTCCGATAACACTTCTGGTAGACGAGAGGGCCCGGATACAGGCCAGATTAATATTCCTTAATTGATATTCCTGGGATTGCCAAACAGCAGAGAGCCGACAGGTTTTTTAGTGGGTATTAAATCCTGAGCCCCACACTACCCCGGTCGCCCAACACCAGGCCGGGGTGTGCGTAAACGCATTTTTCCTGTCGTTTAAAAAAGGGTAGGGTAGGGCAGGGTAGGGTGGGGTCCAAATGGCTGGTACCTGGGTCTCAGAGGTGTTCCGGATTGCCAATGTCCGGGACGCATTTAACATGACTTTAAAACTCTGAGTAATGCCCACATGGAGCCCAAATGCGCCCCATATTGTCTTGAAGAGGCTGTTGAGATAGTCCTTAAAAGGACTGTTGAGATAGTCCTGAAAAGAAATGTCGAGATATTCCTGAAAAGGACTGTCTAAATAGTCCTGAAAAGGACTGTTGAGATAGCCTTGAAAAGACGTACCGGCAAATCCTTCTCCACCTCCTCGTGGTGGACCCTGGTAATGCGTGGCGTGGAAACACGCCTCGTAGCCATCGGAGAAGGGTGAATGCGAGTTTCCGGCGCCATAACGGGAACCTATTGGCTAAGGGAAGGAAAACCCCGACAGAAAAACCAAAAAAAGGAAATCGCTAAAGATGTCAAGTGGTAAGAGGGAAATTGTACACCAGGCGGGTAGAGGAACACTAGTTCCCGAATCCCGCACAGGCTCCGAGCCGGTCTGCCCTATGGATTCTAAGGAGGGCAACTTGACACCTACTGCAATCAAAATTTTAGAAACGGCGGAGGCAGAGAACATTGTAGAAACACCTGAGAAATCCGAAAAAAGGAAAAGAGACAAGGAGAAATCAATGGCGGCATCCATTTAAAATATGGTGCAGACAATAAAAAGTAGAATGATAGCACTAGAAGAGCTCGCGCAGAAAACGGGCAATATAAGAACGGACATAAGGAAGAAAATAAGAGCGATAAGAAGCAGAACGGAAAACTTAAATCTGATCGTGGAAAATTTCCAATTTAGCCCGGAGAAACATAAACAAAAAAGACTGACAGAGAACGTACAAAAAGTGTCTATAGGCACACAAACAGATAAAGAAAATATAAAAAACGAGATTGAAGAAGAAAGAAAAAGGAGAATTGAAAACATAAAAAATAAAATCAAACAGGAGAATACTTTTAAGGAGTTTGAAGAGGTTTTAGAAGAAAGATAGCCAGAGGACCTATACAAAGCCACAGAATTCACAATCGAAAATATAGAAATTAGCAAAAGGAAAAAGGATATAGCAATAATAATGGATCCGAGGAAAGAGAACAGGAGCCTAGAATTTAACGTACTTGAAGAAAAGATACCAGAAATGAAAGTACTGATAGAGGATGAAATGGAAGAGGGAATAGTGGAGAGCATAACAATATTCACCGAAATAGTAAGTAGCAGAAATAAAAACGAAGAGAAATGTAAAACAGTGATACACGTTAGCCATAAAAGCGGAGAAGGAATTCTTTAAAACCGAAGACATATACACCGTGTCCCACGTAAGGCGGGCATTAGAACCTTTCGGAGTTCCTGAAAAGTTACAAATCTGAAAATTCAGGAGTAAGGTATATTCAATGTTGTGAGTTTTTCTAAAATATTTTCAACCATATGTGACTTCCGGTTATACCGGAAGTAGATGTCAACTTTGTTATTTCAAATGGAAAGTACCATTTTTGACTTCATTTTTGGATTCTGTGGCCCTTTTTAACTAGACTTTGATAATACAACCATATCTCAAAAATGCATCATTTTTAAGTTATTTAGTTTTTTTCGAAATTTTTTGGAAAAACGGTCGAACGTATTTTCTAGGATATCTCCGTTAATAATGCACCTAGAATTTTGAAATTTGTTATTGATAATGTACAGACACAGTACTAAATGAAACTAAACTGATTTTTCATGGTTCATATACAGGGCGTTTAAAATTATCAGACTAACTTGGCTAATTTCAAGTGGCCATAACTTTGTTATTTCAAATGGATCACCCTGTATATTTAGGCATTATACAATAGATATTTTTAAGCCCTTTCAATCCATATAAGGATTCCCTATACCTATCTCTTATCAATTTCGAGTAAATTGAAGTTTAATTACATCACTACCAATTTTATTTTAATTTTCTTTTTTTTTCCTTAGTGGGCTATGAAAATTTAATGACAATCTGTCATGGTATTGAATTATTTTATAGTTGTCAATTACTTTAAGTCTAAGTTACTTACGTTTGATTGTTAACTAAGATGGAAGGTCTTGTAGAGTATACTAACCAAGATATTTTAAATTTATTTTATATTCATGGTGAATGTAACCGTGTAAAAAGTAGGAGTTGTCGGTTATTTAATGAAAGATGCCCGCATTTACCACCGATGAATAAACAAAAATTTGACAGAATCGAAGCAAATTTTTTGAAAAATTTTGTACAAAATCCAGGAAGAGACCGTCAATGTTTCATTAGAGATGATGAAATTAATGTAATTAATGTACTGGGATATTTTAGTGCTTATCCTCACGCGTCAATAAGAATGGCAGAAGAGCATTTAAATATTAGTAGAGCATCAGTACATCGAATTTTAGCTCGAAATAAATGGCATCCCTACGCTCAAAGAAAAGTTCACGAGTTGCGAGTTGGTGATAATTTAAGAAGAATTGAATATTGCGAATGGCTAATGATACGGATTCAAGATGATCCTGAAATTTTAAACAAAATTTTATGGTCGGACGAGTCAAAATTCACACGTCGAGGAATTATCAATAGAAAGCAATGCCATTTCTGGGCAGACGCTAACCCTCATTTTCATCGCGAAGCCGAGTTTCAATATGAATTCAGCTTTAATGTATTTGCAGTTATTGGATTCGGAAGAGCTTTCTACTACATATACGACGAAAAATTGACATCAGAAAGATACGGTAGAATACTAAGAGAAGTTGTGGCAAACATTATAAATGAACTGCCAAATAATAATTTTTGGTACCAATTGGATGGTGCCCCAGCACATTCAACATATGCAATATATCGAGAAATCACAGCGCTGTTTGATGATCGATGGATAGGTCGAAATGGCCCTTGGCTTTGGCCCGCAAGATCGCCAGACCTAACTCCAGTAGATTTTTTTTTGTGGGGTCATATTAAAAACAAAGTTTATAATACCCAAATAAACAATAGAGAAGAGTTAGAACAAAAAGTACAAATTGCTTTTAACGAATTGGATGCTGAGACTATAAGAAAAGCAACAACGGATCAAGTGGAAAAAAGATTATTAAAGTGTTTAGAAGCTAATGGAGGACATTTTGAACATTTGTTGTAATATGTTTTATTTGTGTATTTTATTTGTATTAAAAGTGTCAGTACTAAAGTAAAATAGTTTTAGTTTTATATTTTTTTTGTTTTTTAATTCATAAAATATTTTCGATAACACTGATTTATCTGATCACACCAATAACTTGTCATTAAATTTTCATAGCCCACTAAGGAAAAAAAAAGAAAATTAAAATAAAATTGGTAGTGATGTAATTAAACTTCAATTTACTCGAAATTGATAAGAGATAGGTATAGGGAATCCTTATATGGATTGAAAGGGCTTAAAAATATCTATTGTATAATGCCTAAATATACAGGGTGATCCATTTGAAATAACAAAGTTATGGCCACTTGAAATTAGCCAAGTTAGTCTGATAATTTTAAACGCCCTGTATATGAACCATGAAAAATCAGTTTAGTTTCATTTAGTACTGTGTCTGTACATTATCAATAACAAATATCAAAATTCTAGGTGCATTATTAACGGAGATATCCTAGAAAATACGTTCGACCGTTTTTCCAAAAAATTTCGAAAAAAACTAAATAACTTAAAAATGATGCATTTTTGAGATATGGTTGTATTATCAAAGTCTAGTTAAAAAGGGCCACAGAATCCAAAAATGAAGTCAAAAATGGTACTTTCCATTTGAAATAACAAAGTTGACATCTACTTCCGGTATAACCGGAAGTCACATATGGTTGAAAATATTTTAGAAAAACTCACAACATTGAATATACCTTACTCCTGAATTTTCAGATTTGTAACTTTTTAGGAACTCCGAAAGGTTCTAATGCCCGCCTTACGTGGGACACGGTGTATAACATAGCACAGAAGTTGAAGGAAAGGATCGCAATGGAAAATGGTACCGAGGTTACAGTAACTTCCACGACGATAAAAGACAGCACAATAATTAGGAAATGTATGGAAAAGGTATTTCATAACACTAAGTGATACCCAATGTATTTTTTTAATTCCAATTCAAAATTACAAATTTTTAACGATTTCTAGATCATAACTCGTTAGAAAATAATCCGATTTAAAAAAATAATGTGTCAAAAGATTGGAAAAAAAGAGACCTTTCAAAAGAAGTTATCACATGATACCCCTTCCTATTTAAACTTTTAGAAGTGATATTCACCCCCGCTTAGGGGTTGAAACTGCAGGGTGACAGATACCTGTAAAATTTGTCCCCCGTAAATAAAAATTGACGTGTTTTTTGTTCTTTTGTTTTAAAGATATTTTAAAAGTTATCTTGGGTGGCTAGTTTTGAAATGAAAGCACTGTATATTAGGAGGGGAACCAAAAATCGAACAAAAACAAGAAACAGGAAAAATTATAGTTAAAGCCAACGGCAGAAGCTACGCGGATCTAGTCAAAGACATGAAAAAGAACATAAACTAATAAGGAGAATAAGGATGTAATTTTTAAAACTGCGGGAGTTACATTAGAAATAACACAAGTAGAAGCAGGACTGTGATGTGAACAAGTACAATCAGAAATAGCAAGGAATACAGGGATTAGGAAGGAAGAAATTAAAGTGCAAGCATTAAGGGAAATAAAAAGAAGTGGAAATCAGGTACGACTGTAATAGCTCAAAGGAAAGCAGCGAATGTTTTATTAGATCAAGGAAAAGTAAAAATAGGCTGGACCGACTGCCCAGTCTGGAGACGAATATATATACCGCGTTGCTTTAGAGGATAGAACAGAATGCTGAATGGATGAAATGTGCTGAAAAGGGACACAAAGCAAAAGATTGTACCAACGACGCATATTGTATAACTTGTAGGGAAAATAACTTGTAGGGAAACTTGTAGGGAAAAGGGACAATAGGGCAGACACTATGGCCTGCCCTATTTATCGGGAAATGATACAGAAGAGGAGATCCATTTTTAAAAACAGATTAAGATCAACAAGGACTGACTATACGGAAGACGAGGTTTTTGTTAAAAGCCAAACGTGATCGGTACAACAATGATGAAGGATATAAATTATAATAAAAAAAAGGGGAGGGAAGGGTAAAGATGATAAATATAGAATATAACGGACACAAAGCGGACTTAAAGAAGAAAAAAGAAAAAACAAATAACACATTATGACGAGATACCTGCAAACAAATTTGGGTAGAGGGAGGCTGGCCCATGATATGGCGACACTAATAGGGAACGACGGAAAATATGACAATGGGTGCGTTCAGGGAAAATAACCGTTGAGAAGTAGCAGTCAGTATGTTGAGTCCGATACCTGTCAACAGTTGAGTATCCTCTGAACGGTGCATTAGTGTTGTTTATGCTGCACATAGAAGCGAATAAAATTGACGCTGACTCGAACTGCGACTGTTGCCAGTCAACATGAGCTTAGCGTTGTAGTTCAGGGAACCGCTGCAGGCAACTATTGACAACAGTTGCCAACAGTTGCGTTCCCTGAACGCACCCAATGTACTTATCTCGGAGCCGAATATAAATATTGCTAAAAAATCGAAAATGTTACTGGACAAACTAAATTTAGCTGCGATACAAATTATTAACAAAACTATAAGGATTAAGTCACACGAGTCGGAAGATACGTACAGGGTGTCCACTTTTCGATACTTTTGCCCGGTATCTCAGTTAATACTGAAGATAGAAGGATGCGGTTTTCACATTCCTGTCATACTTTTTTATGAAACAAACGATGCCACATTCAAAATTATCATAGCTAACTTAGATTTTCTTATACAGGGCAAAATTGAAAATACGCCCTATTCAGGCACTTTCTGTATCTCGCTTATTATTCATCCTATCGTTATAAAAAAAACCGCTCTATATAGAGTTTTTTACGCTGATTTTAAATATCTATTCGGATTTTTTGTAAAACTTTTAGTGTTTATGTTATAATATAAACATACCTTTTTTTTAATGGGACACCCTATATATTAGTTGACCAATCGATTCCTTTTTTTATGGGCATTTCAAAAATGTATATATGTTAACATTTAAAATTTAACCCTAGCGAAATATTCGAAATTTTCGCCATTTTATACATTTATTATAAGTAGGCGGGTTATATTTGGCGTAAAATTTTATATTAAATGGTATAAATAGGTAGGCCGTGAGATAGGCTTTGATAATTTCTATCATTAAATATATATTTCAAATAGAAAAAACAATAAAAAAATCTTACTTAATACCTATATAAATTACAAATACTGTTGAAAATGATGACCATTGGCTTGAATACAATATTGACACAATTTTGAAATTCTTCGTAAAGCATTTAAAATTATGATAGGATGATCTTGCAAATATTGAAAAGCTTCTTTTGGTCCCGTAAGGTGGCCCCCGAGGTCTCCAGATTTATCAATTCTTGATTTCTTTTTGTGGGCTTTTTTAAAAAATAGAGTTTACAAACATCGACATAGGACAGTAGAAGAGCTTCGTAATTCGACAGAAGAAGCTTTTCAATTTTAAATGCTTTACGAAGAATTTCAAAATTGTGTCAATATTGTATTCAAGCCAATGGCCATCATTTTCAACAGTATTTGTAATTTATATAGGTATTAAGTAAGATTTTTTATTGTTTTTTCTATTTGAAATATATATTTAATGATAGAAATTATCAAAGCCTATCTCACGGCCTACCTATTTATACCATTTAATATAAAATTTTACGCCAAATATAACCCGCCTACTTATAATAAATGTATAAAATGGCGAAAATTTCGAATATTTCGCTAGGGTTAAATTTTAAATGTTAACATATATACATTTTTGAAATGCCCATAAAAAAAGGAATCGATTGGTCAACTAATATATAGGGTGTCCCTTTAAAAAAAAGGTATGTTTATATTATAACATAAACACTAAAATTTTGACAAAAAATCCGAATAGATATTTAAAATCAGCGTAAAAAACTCTATATAGAGCGGTTTTTTTTATAACGATAGGATGAATAATAAGCGAGATACAGAAAGTGCCTGAATAGGGCGTATTTTCAATTTTGCCCTGTATAAGAAAATCTAAGTTAGCTATGATAATTTTGAATGTGGCATCGTTTGTTTCATAAAAAAGTATGACAGGAATGTGAAAACCGCATCCTTCTATCTTCAGTATTAACTGAGATACCGGGCAAAAGTATCGAAAAGTGGACACCCTGTACATTAAGCTAATCATGGAAGACTATAATCTCAACTAAATTCGAAGTCCCAGTACTGGGGATCTCCCTATTCCGATGAAAGAGGAAAGTACATTGAAGTACTCTTTACAAAAAATGTTACGCAAATGAAAAAAGCGAAATTTTCCGGTACATCGGACTTCTGTAAAAGGATATCAGAGGCAGTACGTAAATGTACAAAAAAGATCCCAACGACAAAGAAACTGCCGTACTGGTGGAATGGGGAATTAGATAGGCTAAGAGAGGGAACAATCAAAGCTCGAAGAAGGATGAGTCGGATAAAGAAAAAACACGGAATAAACCATCAAAGATACTTAGAAGCGAACGAAAAGTACAGAAACATGAAGAAAAAACTAAAAACACTGATAAGACAAACGAAAAGAAATCATTGGAAAAGACTATGCTCAGATCTTGAAAACGACGTGTGGGGCGAGATATATAAAGCAGCTACGAGGTACATAGGAAGACCAATCCCGCCTTATTTCCCGACTATGAAGCAAAAGATAGCCTGGTGCGACGAATTATTTCCTAAAGGTCGAAGTTAAAACCTGTGCCGGGAGCTAAACACGGAAGAAATTGACGCGATAACACTCAAGGAATTACAGGAGGCAGCGGGTACAATTAAGACAAAAAGGGCCGCAGGGCCAGACAACGTACTCCCGGAGGCTGTAAAAATAATACTAAACACGATTCCAAACGTCACCATAGAGATCCTAAATAGACAAATGCAAGATCAGAGCTTTCCTGAAGTATGGAAGAAAGCAAGAGTCGTCTTGGCCTGGAAAGGCAAACAAGAAAAACAAGCGGCGGCAGCATATAGACCGATATGTTTATTTAGCACGCTAGGCAAACTATACGAAAAAATTATAAAACAAAGACTTGAGCAGAAAATGGAAGTAAGTAATAGCATATCGGACAGACAATTCGGATTTAGGAGGGGACGTTCAACACTGCACGCCGTAGAGTACGTTATGGATATCGTCAGGAGGTCAGAAAAAAATGGATCACTATGATTACGCTAGATATAAGAAATGCTTTCAACACAGCCTCCTGGGAAGAAATCATTAATGGACTAGTAGAAAAAGATGTACCAACATATCTGAAAAACATAATAGACGAGTACCTAAACAATCGAAAAATAATTATTGGTAATAAAGAAAAAAAATCCCCGCTGGAGTACCGCAGGGATCCGTATTAGGGCCGCTATTATGGAACATCTTGTACGACGGTATTTTGCGCGTAAAACAACCGAAAGGGGCCACTACGATAGCATTCGCCGACGATTTATCAATCGTTTGCAATGGACACTTGTAACGTTATATAATTGAGACTGAGGATGGCTAATATTCTGTCCTTGGGTGATACCGTGGACGCCCTATCGAGCTTAATTATCGGTAGACCCAGGGAAAAGTCTAATGTCCACCTGTATCACCGTATAGTCCAAAAAAAAATACAAATCGACAACACAATTTTATTTTACTTATTCATTCTTTCAAGATTTATGAAATAAATTTATAATATTCAATTCGATATATAAAAATAAAATTTAAATCTCCAAATAATGAAAACGCAAAGCGATAGCGATAACGATATCGAAACAACAAAAAAATCAGAAATGCATAAATAAGCCACGCTAGGCCGGCAGGCAAATTAAATGTCGCGAGTTTATACAAATTTAATAAATGAATATACAAGTGCAAGTACAAGTATCAGTACAAGTATCAGTACCCTCCGTTTCAATTCAATCGGTCGTCCTTAAACCAGGACAAGTTTTTATCGTTAAAAGTAGAAAACGTATAATAAATATTTACGCCGAAAATTATTAACATTTCCTCTAGTGGTGCGTATACAACAAACAAAAAAAAATATATAACGCTCTACACTGACGAACTAAATTTAACGATAAAGATGGCAGTCGCACAGATAGAGAAATGGCTGGAGGACCATAGCTTAACACTTGCACCAGAAAAAACAGAGTACGTATTATTAAAGGGAAAACGAAAGGATAGGGATGAAGTTGTGGTAGAGGTAATGGGGAAAAGGTTTCCTTGGTCAAGGTCAAGGATACTGAAATATCTGGGTATCGTACTTGAAGACATCGGTAATTTCGGACCACAAATACGGCATGTACTAGAAAAAGCGACGAAGAGAGTAAGAACATTATCAACAGTAATGCCAAACGTGGGCGGGCCAGGAAGCCTAAAAAGGAGGGCACTATACGGAGTCGTGGAATCCACACTTCTATACGGAGCTCCCATCTGGAAAAACGCGATGAATATAAAGAAATGCTATTGATGTGTCAAAGACTGGCCTTGATTAGAGTTGCGTCAGCGTATAGGACTATTTCTGCGGTAAAAGTGAAAGTGATCAGTGGAATACCCCCGATTAATCTCCTGGTCGAGGAAAGAGACAGAGTATTGTCACGGATCGAGGAGTAACTCCAATTTTATTAATATTTATTAATTTCATTGAATGTAGCAGAAACAAGATATGTTTATATTATTTATAATAATGCTTAATAGGCAAGGTCGGTCGACCGTGAATCGCGAATGCAGGTCGGCGTATTACATATGTAATATGTCAAATATCACGTATTGGGTCATCGACAAACTTATAAAATGTGGACACAAGAAAATAGCGGGGCTCGCTCGATTTGGGCTCTCTCGTCCGAGGGACCTCTGCGTGAGGCTCTCTCGATTTGATTCGCGCGCGGTAAAATCCGATAGACGGACTAGAAAGGTACCAAGTGTGAGTACCGACGGAAGCGTGAGCCCTAGTGTCTTCGTGTGTTCGGGATAGTGCGAATAGTGTCATAGTAAACGGACATTGTGTTGGTCCTTGAAGTATCTACGTTAACCGAGATGACAAGTTGGGTTTCTTGGTAAGTAGCTAGCTTGTAGTTTTGTATCGTGTATGTCACGAAATTTGTCAGATCCAAATAAATTATTTATATATTCGTACGTCCTGTTTTTTATCTAATACAATTTATTTAGCCAAACGAGTAAGACCTTTGAGTAACCTCTGAGGTACGACCCCATTACGCGAGGAACGCGTGACATTATTTTGTAGTTTTCTAGTTTTAGTTTTTTTCAGTTGATCTTTAGCCGTAATATTAGGTTCGTTCGCAGAGCAGTTTGTAATAGTTGCCAACCGTACGGCTCATGCGCAGTTGAAAAAATACGTTCACAGACACGCAAACGCTGATTTCTTACTAAGAATCCGGTGTTCACAGAAGAAAATTTACCAATTGCTAATTAGTTTCCAACCGTTGGAGTAGTTCACGGATTATTAAGTGATTATAAGTTTGGAACCTGCGCAATACGCACTTTTGTAATTTGGTATCTGCCGCCAGTTGTAACGGTGTTTAGTGTTTACCATAACCATAAAAAAATTAAATATTTAACATATATAAATTGGCTAACCAAATATTTTTTAAATTTTTGTTTAGTTGACAGTGTAAGTATAATACAACTAATATACTTTTATTTTTAACTTTATATTGGCCTTTTTTAGATGCTTGAAAATAGTGATTTATCTTCTTCGAGTGACGATGAACTGTACTTGGAATATAGGAGATTCAAACCTAAAAATGATGATTATACAGTGCTTTCATTTCAAAACTAGCCACCCAAGATAACTTTTAAAATATCTTTAAAACAAAAGAATAAAAAAACACGTCAATTTTTATTTACGGGGGGACAAATTTTACAGGTATCTGTCACCCTGCAGTTTCAACCCCTAAGCGGGGGTGAATATCACTTCTAAAAGTTTAAATAGGAAGGGTTATCATGTGATAGCTCTTTTTAAAGGTCTCTTTTTTTCCAATCTTTTGACACATAATTTTTTAAATCAGATTATTTTTTACAGAGTTATGCCATTTTAAAGTTTCAAATTAAAATAATTATTATTTAGATCGTATTTGCATTATTAATATTTATTAGTATTAGAATTACCTTGTTATTAAATTAGATGTTCAAAATGTCCGCCATAGTTTGCAAGACAATAGTAAAGTCGCAGCTCGAATTCCTCCCGCACTTTTTGAAGCGTCTCTGGTGTAATTCGCTCACACTCCTCCACTATTCTACGTCTAAGTTCAAGAATATTGCGAGGTTGAGTTTTATACACCACAGTTTTTAGATGTCCCCATAAAAAAAAGTCAAGGGGCGTTAGGTCGGGTGATCTAGCTGGCCATTCTATAGCGCCCCTTCTTCCGATCCATTTATTTGGAAATGTCTAATTAAGCCAATTTCGTACAGGCAAGGCATAATGTGGAGGTGCTCCGTCTTGTTGAAAAAATAGGTTTTCTTCGTCTAGCAACAAATTTCCATCTTCATCTATTTGGTTTTCTAAAGATTCGGTTATAAGGGGATTTATGAAATTTTCTAATAAGTCCAAATACAATTCCCCAGTTCAATTTTCTTCCATGAATAAAGGACCAATAATTTTATTTCCGAGAATTCCGGCCCATACGTTAATTTTCTGAGGATATTGATTGTGCTCTTCTCGAAAAACATGTGGATTGGTATTGTCCCAGTATCTACAATTATGTTTATTGACAAATCCATTTAAAAAGAATTCTGCCTCGTCAGAAAAACAAATATTTTCAATTAAATTAGGGTCTTCATTTGCTCTTTGACTCATTAATTCGCAGAATTCTAATCTTCTGTCATAATCATCCTCAGCAAGCTGTTGTAAAAGCTGTATTTTGTAGGGAAAAAAATTATTTAGCCGTAACGTGTTATGCACCGAGCCGACGGAAATATTTGTTAACCTGGAGACTTTTTGTATTGATGTTTGATGATCTATGCAAAATGACCTAAAATCTCAACTTGTGCAGCTTCAGTTAAAACTTTACCATTGTTGACACTTTTATTGCACACACTTCCAGTTTCTTTAAATTTATGAACTAAATCCAACACATACTGATGTCCAACATTTTTATAGGGATGTCTTTGATTAAAAACATGAGCAGTTCTGCGTGCACAGTGTTGTTCTTCTCCATAAACAAAGATTATTTCAATTCTTTCTTGTAAAGAATAAACCATTGTCGAAAATTGTTGGCCAGTACACAACGAAACCAAAATACTAATAGTAAAGTGTTTAAATTTATAGTCAAAAATATCTTTTGTAAAAACATTTAAGGTTTTTTTCTCACTTGCTTATCTCGGTATTTATACTCATGTATTTTTTTAATTCCAATTCAAAATTTCAAATTTTTAACGGTTTCTAGCTCATAACTCGTTAAAAAATAATCCGATTTTAAAAAATAATGTGTCAAAAGATTGGAAAAAAAGAGACCTTTAAAAGAGCTATCACATGATACCCCTTCCTATTTAAACTTTTAGAAGTGATATTCACCCCCGCTTAGGGGTTGAAACTGCAGGGTGACAGATACCTGTAAAATTTGTCCCCCCGTAAATAAAAATTGACCTGTTTTTTATTCTTTTGTTTTAAAGATATTTTAAAAGTTATCTTGGGTGGCTAGTTTTGAAATGAAAGCACTGTATACAAATTACCGTACCTCAATATAACGATTCTGAATTTGTTGAACATTTTCGTGTTAGTAGAAACGTGGCTAACGAAATTGCAAACCAATTGGAACACTCAGATTATTTTTTTTCCCAGAGTGGAGAATATGGCAAATTAAGCTCTTTTGAATACACTATAATTTTTTTATGGTTTGCTGGACATGAAGCGGCATCTTATAGAGATGTAGCAGATAGATTTGGAATTGCACTGAGTACATTGCGAAAAATTGTTTCTAGAATGGTATACTTTTTAAGTAACTTATCTTCAAATGTAATTAGGTGGCCTTCCCCTGAAGCGCAGATTGATATATCTGAACAATTTTCATTTAATGGCTTTCATGGGGTTGTGGGTGTAATTGATGGTAGTCATGTAAGAATTGATAAACCATCTGAAGATTCGGATTCCTATTTAAACAGAAAAGGATATTATTCCATGCAGGTACCAAAGTTTGTTATAATTTATACTTTGTATTCATACTCCAATTGCGTAGCTGTGAAAATTGAAAATAACACAAAATTATTAGTTTCAGGTAGTTTGTGACCACAAAAGAAAAATTAGAGATGTTTTTATTGGTTTTCCAGGCTCAGTGCATGACAGTCGAGTTTTTAGAACATCTCCTCTATCCGGCAGTATCCAGCAAAAATGTCAGAATAATTACATTTTGGGTGATAGTGGTTACCCATGCCTTAGACATTTACTAACACCGTTTAAAGATTTGGGAAATTTAACCAGGCGGCAGCAAAATTACAACATTAAATTAGCTCAAACAAGATACATAATAGAGCACTGTTTTGGTATACTCAAGCAGAAATTTCGCCAGCTGTACCATTTAAAACTTAGAGGGGATCACATTATTGCTAATTTTATCAGGGCTTGTTGTGTACTACATAATTTAGCTTTGGAAGAAGATATCCCATTAGTTGAGGATATCTATCCAGAAAATCAAATTTTTGAAGAACACAATTATAACGTTCCAGCAGAAGAGGGTAATAGGGATCATCTTGATGGAGTTCAAATGAGAAATCAAATTGTAAATAACTTACCTTTAAATTAAAATATTAATATAATTGTAGCAGAATTTTTATTATAATAAAACAAATAAAATTCTCACAAATTTGTGTAACAAAAAAACAAATAAACAAATAAACAAAACTAAACAAATTAATGATTCTTTGGTATTAAAAATAATACTGCACATTTTTTAAATGAAAATATAACTTATTACTAATAAAACATAAATAAAATTCTCACAGATTTGTGTAACAAAAAAACAAACAAACTAAACTAAACAAATTAATGATTCTTTGGTATTAAAAATAATACTGCACATTTTTTAAATGAAAATATAACTTATTACTAATAAAACATAAATAAAATTCTCACAGATTTGTGTAATTAAAAATGTCGACATGTCCTTCATTTCTCTTTAGAGCTTCCTTTATTAAAACATTTCTCTCCTTTAATATATTGTTTTTCTCAATTTTTGTCGCCTGTTTCTCTAATTCCAATTTGTATAGTTTTTCGAATTTATTTGTTTCAAATTCCATCTTCTCTTTGTGTCGTATTTGTTTGTCTTTACGAATAGCATCCAAAATATCTTTTTTATATGTTCTACTAGTTGTTTTTCTTTTCAGTAGCTTCCGTTGTAAAGAAGGGCCTTCACTTGTTGAGACCGTTGGTTGCAGTGGGTCACTTGGTTGACTTGCTGAAGGAACTTCCACAATTTCTTCAACATTTGACACTGTTGAAATTGTGTCTGCTGCTAACAGTATTGTCGGGTTGATATTTTTTTTCTTACCCATTATTGTATTAAACTCCTCGGCGTATTCGAAATGTTTACGACCTGCCCCTGTTTGTTTATTGTTATCTATATATTTTTTATAGTTTCTTTCCAAAACTCTCCATCTGTTTTCACAATTATTAGGTGCTACTGTTATATTATAGCTACTTTTTAGCTCTATGGAGATCATCTCCCACAGTTTTTTAAAATTCTTTATTTGCATACTACCTACTTTCTCTCTATTTATTTTGTATAGTTCCAATAACTTTAATGTATTTTCTCGGGTCCATATGACTACATTTGGTACATCATGATCTAAAAATGCAACATTTTTATTGGATATAATTATTAGTTTACAGATAAACTACTTACTTTCCATTTTAAATCGACAAGCGGTAACGATTCGTAACGAATAAACGAGCAGAAACAACAAAATGCAGGTTATGTTATTAAAAATTAAAATTAACACATATGACATATGTCACTTCAGTTGTCAGTTGTATTTGACTTTGACAGTCCGATATTTTGTGTTCTCACACATAAAAATCAGCAACTAATTTGTAATCGATTGTAAACCAAGCATGCGCAGTTAAAAATTTGGAATCGATTGGAAATCGGTTAGAAATCGGCTCTGCGAACAAACCTATTGTAATCACTTAACAATCCAATAATTGTAGCAAATAAAGTTAAAAATTTTTTAAAAACGATTTCGGCGTTTCAACTCGTTTAATTTGCATAAAAAATCTTATGGATCTATCTCTTAAAATAAAGTGGTTGGGGTGGTTTGAATATTTTGACAAATAAATGTTAATAACTTTTAAACGATTAAACCAATTTTATAATTAATCTTCAAGTATGATATTTAGAAACACCAAGCTAAGTAATATTCATTTAATAATTATTGGATTTCCCTTCTATTCGCACTAGTTGAGAACAAAAGATAATAAGCATGCCGCGGTTTTCACAGGCTTGTTTGGCAATTATTTGACTATTTTTCTCTAAAGAAAAAGTTATATATTTAAATTTTTTGAGAAAATCGGTGTTTTTTGAAGTAATGTCGAAAAGCGCCATCTTGCGGCCAAGCAAGCAATTAAAGTATTATCTTAAATAGTGTAAATTATAGACCAAAAAAGCCCTTTTCAACAATTTAATTTTTTTGAAAATCAGTTCAGCCGTTTAAAAGTTATTAACATTTATTTGTCAAAATATTCAAACCACCCCCACCACTTTATTTTAAAAGGTAGTCATAAATATATAACAAAAAATTATCGAAAATATCTAAACTATCAAAATAAAACACATTTTTGATACCTTTTTTAGGAAAATTTTGGAAAAAATGACTTTTAAAAATCAATATGGGGAATACTCCCCCTAGCGGCCATTTTGTGAACTTAAAAACTATTTCCTGCATTTTCTTTTGGCCGATTTAGTCATAAGATTTTTCATCGCAAGTCAAGTCTCTACGACAAATAGTTTGCGAGATATGGCCGAGAGCCGTTCTTAGAGGACCACCCTGTACCTACCTATTTTCTCACTTAATTATATTTTAGAATTTCACTATATAAAATTATTAAATCATGCTGATGAATGCCATTTATTGTCATCAGACAAATCAACAATTATAAGTATGACATCTGAAAAACGGAATATATCTACAACTGGTAAGTTACTCTAACTACTACACATATTTTACTTTTACCATACTTATTTTATTTTATAATATTCAAATTATTTTAAATATCAAATACATTAATTTTTAGGTATTGATTGTCCAGAAAATAGTTTTAGCACAGCTTGCATTCCTTGCAAAATATTTGGAAACGAATACTGCCCAAGCTTGAAATATTGCGATGTTGCTGACAAATGCTATTGTTCAGCTGGATACACCGATGTTGAATGTAACAAAGGTATGTTTCATTTTTTTTAAATACTTTTTAATCATAATATTGAATTATTTGCACACACATTAAATATGTCAATGCGTAGTTATAAATCTGTAATCATTAAATATTTTCATATGTGTTCAATCAAACTTGTTTAGATTGCCCAAGAGGAACGTACCTTTAGGTACGGAGGAATAATCCTAAAGGTACGGAGGGAGGAATATCCTTTTATAGGATCCACATGCAATACTAGTAAGTTTCTCATACCTTCATTCAATCTAACCATTTTTTGCTTATTGTGAGTAATTTTTGCCTATTAAAAAAAACACCTTCTAATGCAAATTTCATAAATAATTATAGTGATAAATAAGAATAAAAATGAAATAAAAGTCTAAATAATATTGTATTGTATTGTATTTCATACAGAAGAACCCTGCAGCGATTTCAAGATGTCTATAAGAACTCATAATATATACACCAAAAGTAACTTAGTAGAGTTACTAATACATGTTCCCCCCTTCAATACCCATCAATTAAACAGCATTCAACTACACTAGTGGGATATCGAACATTACAATACATTTGATGTTTCAAAGGTACCCCAATCGGGTGATCATTCTCGTCTCGAAACGGATTAACACCGATGAACTTCGATTATTCGAAACGAACGATCTTATCGATCAAAATAAATTCCAAACGAATTTCACTTCTTTTTGACGAATCCTCTTTTGGAATCCGGCGCGAATTATACGATAGTTTTGTATATCGTGAATTATTGCAAGGATCGCGTAACGAGATGGAAGAAAGAGGAAATATTTATTCTAACGGATTACAAAAGTAATTCGTGGAATTTATGGCTCTTGATGATATTAATTCCGATTATTGTTCCTTTCGCTCTTTGGTAAGGTCTAAATTAATTTAATTTATGCAATAAGTATTTATCACTATTTTGCATTTCAAATTACATGCGGATATCCGAACAGGCTGTCAGGTTAGTAAGACATATACTTTGTTTCCAAAAATAATACATACTCCTTGTCTTATAAAAATTATTTCCATGAGAAATAAATCTGTTTGTGATATTTTATTTTAAAATTTCAGCAGCAGCTTCAAATTGAGACGTATTATATTTGGCAGTAAACAAAATACATAAATAACTTTGAAAGTTAAACAGTTAGGTAAAGGACACCCTCATACAGTTTGAAAGAAAATTAAATTCTCTACATGATAGATTTCTAAATTTGAGAAAAATGAAATCTGCGAATCGGTCTCAAACTACCACCCCTAGAATTCGGTGCCACCAAAATCCGGTTCTGGGTACTAATAATGGGTAGATAAAAATTATTTTAATGTGAATAGCGGTATGGAAATATTTAAGAATGTTTCCATTTAAAGCGAACTTTCATATTCAATATGGAACACTTTTTGTAGATTCTTTCAAAATATTAACTTATTTATGTATTATTGTTTTCTTTTCGATTTGAAATTTTATTGTAATTAAAAAAAAGGATGTTAAGATTTATCTACCATAAGAATAAATATATATTAATATATTTTCGGGTCTTGCTTATTACGTAAATTACACCGAGAAATATTTGCACAAACATTTTCACACTTAATCCTATAACATAAACCAGTAAACATAAAAAGGTATATTCACGTTCTATGAATGTACGTTTTAGGTCCAACAACGGATATACGAATTAAGAATATTCGTAGAATATGCTATTCACATATCTTTTATAGAATATTCTTTTAGCGACCGTCCTATAAATATACGTTTGCGAAATATTCCGAACGGGAATGTTCTTAGCACATGCGTATAAAGGATATCCCTTAACGCACATGCCAAGAACATTCGTTTTTAGGACATTCCTATTGAAACGTTCTTTTCACATGATAGTTAGATTTCACCAGGTTAATAAAAAGGATATTCTTAGCATGTGCTAAACATACACATGCACAATCGTAATTCGTCTTTGTTACAAAAAGTATGTTTTAATTAATATTCCTACCTCAAATCAATTATTTTTTATATTATATTAGGATATGTTAACCTATAAGAATTATTGAAGATATAAATCCATTCCAGTTATTAATTTATTGCTGTTCTTTTCTTACATGCTTTATAATTTTATATCTATTTCACTTTTACGTCATCCTTTCCGCAGAGAGTGAGAGAAATAACTAACTTGTTGGTGTTGGTGTTCGTTTAAGTGGTGTTGTCGGCTGTTGAGTGTTGCAGAGACAGCTTACGTAAGTTGTCTCTGAGTGTTGTGTAATGTCTCTTTTATAAGACATTTTTGAGGATACGCGTTTTAAAAAAGAAGAGTTGGTGTATTCAGTGTACCTGGCAACCCGGCTTGCAATCGACCTGGCAAAACTGAGTGTATATTGGTACTGACCACGCCTGACGCCATCCCGTTAATAGCTAATATTCTTAATTGTTTTCTTTTTGACTTTTGTTTCATTTATGTTTGTTTGATTTACGTGTAAATAAGGTACGTTCTATATAATAGTATAATGGCTGCCAAACGAACGAAAGAAGGATTTGGAGTACAGTTTAAGAGAAAGAGGAAAAACGAAAGGATAACCTCACTTTTAGCGGCTCATCGTAGGGCACATAATACTAGAATTTTGTTTTCAGAATTAAGATCTAGAGAGGTAAAAGTTATAGATCCAAATTTGAATGGAAATTTTGAAAGAATAAGCTCAGACACAGATATTCCTCAAATGATTGAATATGCTGATCACTATCCAAATCAAAATAATAGTTCAGTAGTATTGAAATCTTTGGATAATACCTCACATCCTTCTTTCGCAAGAAAATTGGCTAGTTGGGCTGTTAATCAAAGAATTACACATAATTCTTTACAAAGCTTGTTGCGTCTTTTAAAAAGTGATGCGACAACAATAGAGGATTTAAAAAACCTACCTTTAGATCCTCGAACACTATTAAAAATTTTTCATAATATATGTTGGAGCACATATTAGAATTCTATATAATCTGCTCAAAGTTTTATCTGCTACAGTGAATCGTCAAAACAATGCTTATGTACCTGACCAGCCAGACCATGATAAATAATCAAGACAGCGATTAACAATACTTAAAAGAAAGGATAGTAATAATAAATATATTATGTTTTTAGATGCTGTTAAGCTACAATATACTACTTCAGTGGATACTGATATAACATCGGTTATAAAAATTTGGCTGGTGAAAGCCAAAGAAAGGCTTAAAAAACCTCCCCAGGACTCAATCAACGAACCTTGCGATTAACAATTGTGTACATTTGGGCTTACATAAATATATATTAGGTTTTTTCATACTTTATAATGTTTTTATTTTTATTTTTTATTTTCCCTAATTGCATTCAATAAATTATGAAAAATTCTATTGAAGATATGAAAAATTTAAATTTCCAACCATTACTATCTTGAAATTGGTTTGTAATTTTGAAAGAAAATAATTTAAGATTCGATCACATAAAGAAGAATGCTGGAGAGTATATTATGATTGTGCATGTTCTTATCACATGGCTATTATCCTTTGGACATTAATAGCACATTCTTATAACGTTCCTTCCTAGGACATGCTATAGACCTTTGCCTAGTCAAGTGATAAGGACATTAAGAGAACGTGCTGCAGCACATTCTTAGAATGTGTAATATCTGCTTCTTATAGGGGTTTGTAATATATTCTTAGGACATTCTATTCACATGCTGTATGTTATTTACGAACATTCTTAGGAACGGATGTTTCTGTTAGAAGACATGCTTCGGAACATGCATAGCAAGTGATTTTGTTTACTGCTAGCAGTATATCGGGATTCTCCTTTTCGAATTCGCTGGGCTCTCTGTCTCTATCCTTCTGTCCTCCCCACTCGTCTACTCAAAACGTTCAGTAATTTTTTTTTCTCGAACTCTCTTTCCTCTACAAAAAATAACACCTCATAACGCTCATTTACAATAACTCAAAATGTATTGAAAATACCAAACACCAAGATAGTATAAATAATTGGCCTTCACCTACGTGTCCATTTTCGCGAACTTATCAAACATACTCGCGTAGATTTTCTTCTCCTTCTGCAGTTGCTCCTTCAACGTCTTCGAGCACTGCGCCATCTGAGCCTTGACAGCGCTTTTTATTCGGATCGATTTCCAAACACCTAAACAAACATGTAAATTAATCGCAACTTATTAACCGGTTGCTGCTCGATATATTAAACCAACCGATTAAAGTCTTAGCTGGCCAGCGCCGGTTCGCCCAATTGGATGAAGGCCAGGCCTCTTTGGAACAAAGCTTTCTCGTTGTTCGGATAGATTTTCAGAGCCGACGTGGCCGTGGATTTGGCCTCCTCGAAATGCTCCTTTAGCTTCAACTGACACAGGGCGATGTTCAAATGCGAGGCCAACAGCAACGATTTCCTCTCCTCTTCGGTATCGGTATCTAAAAATACGATCGTAATTAACCAAACGTTCGATAAATTAATGCAAACGGAGACATATCGATGTCAGATTCGAGGTAGGATTGTATACGCTTATATAATTTGAGAGCCAGCTGGTATTTCCCCGTCTTGAAATAACTAGTACCTCTATTCTTGAAGAACTTCGATTGCTCTACTTTATCGCCCGAATCCAACGACCAGCTCTCCTTCAATTTCTCAACGTTATTCAAAGTAACAGTATACTCCACTACAGCGTTAGGGGGAATGTTGAATTCCAACAAAAACAAATTAATGTGAAAACACCGAATTAACATCGCTCGTTGTTGTACCTACACATACTCGAGAACGGGTGGTACCGATAAGCGTACTTCGGTCGGACGATAAGTTTAGAAGTTTCTTTTTTTTTGAACTTCTGTATGGCTATTTCGATGCCTTCGATCACGTTGGCTTCGCAGCCTTCGCCTACTGCGAAAGATACGTCCCTTTCGTCAAACACTTTATCTTCGTATTTACCGACGATGTGAACCGTAAACAGAAAATCGGGTTAGTTATTTATTATTATTTCGGAAAAAAACCACACATACTTAACCTCCTTCGTTGTTACTCGAATACGCCTCGCCTGCTTTGATTAAAATTCTTTCGATGCCTCTGTCTTGGTTGGGACTCAGATCTTCTGAGTCTGAGTTTAATTACTTTTGTCTAAAATACCTTTTTCAAAACTACATATTTTTTGAGTTAATTTGTTTGCAAAAAATTTGACCGCAAACCCTTATAAATAATTTTTTTACGAGCATTCCCTTAAAAAGATATGAAAATGGTTTCTGAGGGGTGGCTACTAGAAAGGTCAAAGATTCAAAATAGAAGATAACATTGGTTCTTCCATTTTTACTGTTCGATCAATTATACGCAAATAAATTTAATTACGTATCTTCAAAAATTCTTACCAAATCAAAATCGACCGTTTAATTGGTGTGACCAAGTTTGGGGAGTATATAGGCAACGAATCAGGTGGGGGTATGATGTATTATTTGGAAAATTCTGTATTAGAAGAAGTAAGAAGTAAAAACCCGAGATGTATTAAAAGTAGGTACATAATTCAAAAGGACATTATAATCTCATTAGGTAAATTTAAGACCCCATCAAGAATTATATTTAATTACACAACAAAACTGGGTTTTATTGAGTTGATTATGTTCAGTTTGAGTTAGTTCTACAACGTTAGTTAGCAGGCAGCAGTTTTCAGTTTCATAGTAACATTTTGCAGATCTTACTTACTAGTCATCGTTGTTTTGTGTGTTTTTAGTGTTGTTTTTATAGTTACCTCTTTTTAAAGACTTTGTTGATTGAACATCATTTTTTCTTCTTGTGAGCGGTAAGAACAATTATATGCTATACCTAATTATTTTACAACGAATTTTATAATTAGAGCCCAAAGAATACACATACGTATATGTTTCATGATTATTTATTTATATGCTTTTTTCATGTAATTTTCAATTTATATTTATTATTAGGTATGGGACGGCATTCAAAACCTGTGGTTTCTCGTTTAAAAAAACGTAATCGAAGGGCAAAAGTACGTCGAGAAATTTTGAAAATTAGGCAAGTTATTTTTTATATTATTGCTTTTCGTTACACAAATATGGTAATATTTTACATTTCTTTAGGAATCAGTCTATTGAAGATGATCCGGTAATGCTTATTCCCGAAGAGCCGATACAGCATAATGAGAAGTGTGTTTCTAAAATTCTAAGCTTTACAGAGCAAGAAAATGCTGGGTGTACGACTCTGGAAAATGCATTTATATCTTCAGAGGAATATGAGAGGTAAAATTTTATTTGTATGCTATTATAATGTGATATGGTTACAATTTATTTTTTTCTTTTTGATAGAATATCTCCAACATCAATTGGAAGCGGAAGTGTGCCAAAATGAAACAAGTATTTTGTCAGGCAATCGTATTGTTAATTTACAGTACATGTTAAAGTGGACATTAAAAATATAAAGCAGACATGCCAAACATTGTACATGTGGTGAAATGCAACCAGCCGCAATAAAACAAGAAGGTTTTGGTCTGATAAGTCTTATTACATTTAAATGTAATATGTGTGGATATACCGAGGACCATTACACTGATGATCCAAAGACATCAACTACGAATGTTGACGCTCTATGGGAAACACTTGCCAGTGGTACCAACGTTTTAAGGAACAACTTTCCTATATGGATATACCTACTATGTCCTATAGATTGTTCCATAACATTGAAACAAAATTAGGCAGTTTGTGGAAAGTCCGCTTATAGACATCCCTTGAAGAGGCTGGGCAAGAAGTACGCAGATTGGCTCTGCAAAAAGGACAGGTCGACAAGAATAGAACTGTATTCATTTCCGTATTTGTTGATGGTGGTTGGAGCCGTAGATCTTACGGACATAGTTACAATGCCGCATCAGGAGTTGTAAGTACCCCCATGGGTACTAATCATCTAATTTATGTTCTGTAGCTTTTTTATCTAATTTAATTAAAATGCAAAAGTTTAATTTATGTTCTCTGCCTTCTTTTGTAAAATTTTATTCAATTAAAAGTGAAGGTGATGATTTTCAATATGGCCCATGCATTTTATATTCCTACTTATAATATAATTTCATTTTAGGCTGTAATAATCGGAGAGCTTACCAAAATAATCCTTTTTATTGGAGTAAGGAATAAGTATTGCTGTATATGTACCAGAGGTGCCAATAAAAACAAGCTACCGTCAGACCATACTTGTTACAAGAATTGGAACGCATCATCTGGGGCAATGGAGAGTGATATTTTATTACAGGAGTTTATGAAAGTGTAAATATGCATCAACTAAAATATAAGCGATTTATTGCTGATGGGGATTCCAGCGTATATTCGCAACTAAGACAAAAAGTCGATTATGGACACGAGATTTTGAAAACGGAATGTAAAAACCATGTTATTAAAAATTATGGCAAACAATTATATTCTTTAAAGAAGGATACAAGAGTAAACAAATCAGGAAGAGCCCTGCTCGCAGGAGATTTGATCAAGAGACTACAAATGATAGTGCATACAATGCTGAGAATTTCAATAGGTCCGGATGATTTGTCAAAAAATGTTGGCAACAGTTTAAATCACGTTTTGGGGGAGCATGGACAATTTACTGAACTATATTGTGACAAGCAAACAGACAAAGAAAATAATCAATTATTTACAAAAGCAAAGGATACAGGGATATACATACATACATTGTGTGTCACGACGAGGGCCCATTAGAAGTATCTGGAAAAGTAGTTGTAATTAAAATTTGAAAATGTGTGTACAAGTATTAGTCGATGCGCTCTATAATGAAAATATTTTCAACATTTCTTTACTTCCGGTTACACCGGAAGTGGACAGCAGCTTTGTTATTTTAAATGGGACACCCCATATAAACTCCTGGACAAAATTAACGCAACATCATAAATTTGCCACTTTTTGATGCTATTTTTTGTTTGAATTTATGATCCGATTTGGATGATTTTTTTTGTATTATAGGTTGGTTCCTTGACAATGTCATCATTTTCGCTATTTATGATAAAATGTTCCTTTTCGATTATAGCGGGTGTAATAAATAAATAATAATAGCGGGTGTAATAAAAATGTAATGTTTTTTTTTCCGAAAATTCGTATCACCCTGTGTAGTATACTAGCAAACGAGACATATAGCAGTTGACATTAGACGGTAGATCCATCTTTTGCAAACATTTTCTTTTTTGGTTTACTTCATTATCTCTGTTATTAAAGGAGATACGTCGTTTTATAGCGTAATATGTTTTAATAGACATATTCTTTAATAGACATTTATTCAAAACATTCATTTTTAAATGTTTTCGAGAATAAGGCAGAAAAGTAAGTTTTAAGTAAAATTTTTAATATTTTCAAAACTATTAGGTTTAGGCATAGGGAAGTAAACATGAACTTTCCTTATTTTTTATCGCTGATTTCAATAAAATAGAAAAAAATGGATGGTTCCATTAAAAAAATGAAATAATTTGGTATTTTTGAAGTTCAACTTTTCACATGTTTTGTATATACCCTGTATAAAATAAAAAGTTTTTAACACAGATTCAAATACCTTTGACCTTGCTAGTGGCCACCCTACAGAAACCGTATCCATATCTTTAAAGGGATCTCCGTAAAAAAATAATTTATAAGGGTCTGCATCGGTCAAATTTTTCCAAAAAAAATTAGTAACTCAAAAAGTATGCATTTTTGAAAAAAGTTTTTTAGACAAAAGCACTCTAAAATTTTGCGTACATTTCGAAAATATATTATATATATTATATTAATATATGGGGTGTACCATTTAAAATAACAAAGTTGCTGTCCACTTCCGGTATAACCGGAAGTAAAGAAAAGTTGAAAATATTTTCATTGAATAGAGCGCATTGACTAATACTTGTACACATATTTTCAAATTTTAATTACAACTACTTTTCCAGATACTTCTAATGGGCCCTCGTCGTGATTCACACTGTACACAAGCCGCACTTGATAAAGTCGTACAACTGTGTCCCAGGCTAATTGATGATGTAACAAACAATTATGCAGAAATGTTTATGTCCCTGCTTTGTAAGTACCAAAGTGGGAAAAGGCTCAACTTAATCCAAAAAGGTTCTTTTCAGACAAGGTGTTATATGGCAGCTTTACAGTATAATTCGGGCGTTTCATAGTGCACTTCCCCTTGGAAAATATTTTATAGTATAATCCAGGAGAAAATTTAAAAAAAATATGTAAGGCAACGAGAACACCAAAACATTTATAGGAAGAGGAGAAGAAAGGAGGAACCTAAATGTGAAAAATTTATAGAAGTAGAAGTCAAACAAATAAATATTGAACAAAAATATAAACCGTGTAAAAACATTTCTTACTGAAGCCGAATATAATTCAGAAAAAGCACGCATAATTCAACGTCTTCAGGTATTTAAATATTTATGTATTTTATTTTTTACTATTTAGATACAATATGAACAATATGTAAGAAACAATGTGTGTTTTTTATTTTAGTGTACCGATGAAACAATTAAAAATATTGAAAAGACTACTCGTGGGCAGTGGTCAAATCATCATTTTTCGGTGAAGTTATTAAAAGAAGGCATAGTACCCCTTGTCATAATTTAGTTAAAAAAATTAATTATGGGTCTAACGTCTCCACACCAGCTATTGAATAAGGAAAACAAATGGAAGTTGTTGCCAAGAAAAAATTTGAAAGCCAAAGAAATTGCGAAGTGAGCGACGCTGGATTGTTTATCCATAAAGAAACCGGATATTTAGCTGCTTCTTCAGATGGTAAATATTCTGATATCTATTCTCTTATCTTCTTATCTTTTTATTTGTTACAAAATTTAAGAAATTTACAATTTTTAAAACCTCGTCTGTTTTAGGTCTCGTAGGATTAAATTGACTAATAGAGGTGAAATGTTTGTTTGCAGTCCATAAATCTGGTATGAAACTGGAGGAGTATACCAAAGCCAGAAAAGGCCGAAATCTATTGATATGTAAAAAACAATTGAACCTGGATCATACTTTCATTTTGGATTACAAAATTGCATATCAAATATTATCCAACATTTAAATGCAGAGATTTTAGGAAATACAATTTATTTAAATATTAATATTGATGGTTTACCACTTTTCAAAAGTTCAACAAGCCAAGTTTATCCTATTTTATGCAGTATTGTGAAAAGTAATGTGGTGGATATTGTGGGTATTTATCAAGTGAATGAAAAACCTAAAGACCCTAACTTTTATCTGGCTGATTTTGTCAATGATGCAGTAAATCTGCTAAATAATGGTATGTTAGTTAATGACAGACTTTACAATGTAAGGATTAAAGGTTTTATATGTGATGCGCCTGCCAAATCGTATGTTAAGTGTGTTAAAGGTCATAGCGGTTACTTTTCTTGTACAAAATGCTGCATTGAAGGTGATTATATGGCGGGTCGAATATGCTTTTCCGAAGTTAATGATATTGTTTTAAGGACCGATTCTGATTTTAGGTCCCAAAACCAGGAGAATCATCATACTGGTATTTCAGTTCTTCTAGATATACTCCACATTAATATGATTAATAGTTTTCCTCTCGATTACATGCATTTAGTATGTTTAGGAGTAGTAAAAAAGCTTTTACTTCTTTGGTGTTGCGGAAAACCAGCAACAAAGATCTCTTTTCAAAAAATTTCCAATATATCTGACTCGCTTGTTAAGATTGCTGTATCAATACCATGCGAATTTAACTGGAAACCTAGAAGCTTAATGGAGATAAAAAGGTGGAAGGCTACTGAGTTTAGACAATTTTTATTTTACACTGGGCCATTAGTTCTTAAAAATAATTTAAGTGGTGACAGATATTTAAATTTTCTGTCCCTTCATATTGCCATGATAATTCTGTCAAGTGAGAGATATTTCACTCATATCAATTATGCTTCGGAACTGTTAACATTTAAGAGTTTGTATGGCTCAGAAAATATATCCCATAATGTTCACAACTTGTTACATCTTAGAGAGGATGTCAAAAATCATGGTCCAGTTGATGATTTCAGTGCTTTTCCCTTCGAAAATTTTTTACAAAATATTTTAAAATCAATTCGAAAGAGTGACAAACCTTTACAACAAATAATTAAAAGACATATCGAGCAGTTACAAGTTAATATTAAAAAGGAACATCTCAAAAAATTTCCTATGCCTAAAGATGAGCATTTTAACGTGCCTTTAATAAAAATATAAATATGTTTAAAAGCATTGTTTTTAAAAACTATATCCTTAAGACAGTTTTTCCAGATAACTGTTGCCTATTAAATAACGGAAATATAATATTAATCAAAGATATAGTATTAATTGATAAATATAAAATTATTGGTCAAAAATACCAGGTTCTTAATAGTTTGTATCAAAATCCGTGTGAATCAACAGATTTTGGAATTTGTAAGGTACAGGTTGACAGTGTCAGTACACTTGAAATATTTGATTTAGACGAAGTGAATTGCAAATGCGTCCAAATTGAACATAATTCCAATATTGTCGTATTTCCATTATTACATACGGAGTAAGTAATTTTAGCAACAAACTAACAAATCTCTAAGCCCAGAAACTGAAATACATTTTCAAATTTATTCCATTTAGTAAAGAGGATTATATAATTTCTTTCTCAAAAGGTGGTCAACAACAGTCATTGTGTTGTTTTGGGTTGTACTTGAAAAATCGTAGAATTCGTTAGATTAAATCGTTAGATTAAATCATTGGATTAAATCGTTAGATTAAATTGTTAGATTGTTAATTACAAGAAAAACTACAACCCTGGACATTAAAGCATTTACAACTATTGTTAACCACCCATTGAGAAAATTGTTGATACAGTTCTTTAATCCTATTACTCTTAATGACCAGGAATATCGCAATACCTGAAATGGTTTATTTCGTGGAATTTATGTCATTACAAAAATTCTAATAATTCTAAGAAAAATATGGTGGGTTTTTTTCAGTGATTGGAACGATACTTTTAAAGGAGGATCCACATTTAGTAACATGTTGTATAAAGCTGGGTCCACATTACATTTAGTAATATGTCGTATAAGATTGTTATTTAACATGTTACTTGTTAGATGTTGACTAGAGTACTTGCAAGTTATATAGCAGAGAAATTTGCGAAAAATGATTAAAAATGATGTAACATGTTATATAGCTTTGCTATATCACAGTGTTATATATAGCAGCAAGTGTGGACCATGCTTTAGAAGTATCGCTATAACGATATCGTATATTGTAAATTGTATTGAACTACATCTTAAAAAATCGTTTTAACAACCCTGCTTAGATCTTTTTGGTCTACTTTTTTTAAATTATAGCTGATTATTACATTATTTTTCATTATAGGTGAATGAATATCAAAATGAGTGAACAAACGTGGACTGTTGTCCAATTTATTGATGATGGAACTGTGGAAGCAGTTCCATCTAATTGGATACAAGGGGAGAAATGTCACTGGCCCACGTATTCCAGCCAAAAGTTATTAAATTGCATAAGAAAATACGAACCGCTAAACACTTGTTGGCCTTGCCATGATGTGCGAATCTTTAGAAATGCAACTTTTGGTAAGTAATTATTTTTTACTCTGTATAATAAGTAAATTTTTAATCTTATTTTTTTTATAGATGACTATTTAAAAGCCAGAAACAAGGCAAGGCGGGCCGAGGACACAAGTGATTTGAATACCGAAGAGGAATCATTAGGTGCAAAAAGAAAAATCGTCCAAAGAAAGCTTTCATCCAGTCACAGTAGCATGAGCAGTGAAGAAAGCCAGCTTCCTCCACCACCAAAAATGAAAAAATGTCCAACCGTAAAGAGACCATTGAAATTGGGTTACCGCACAAAAAAAGATGGTATGAATATGTATAAAAATGTGCCTAAAGGGTTAAAATGTAGAGATCCACCAGATATAAATAAAAAATAAACTAAAAAGAAATGTTTTTGTTGAAATACTCATCATGTTCGTTTAGAATCTAAGTGTTAAATGTACGCTGTCATGTGGCAACGCCGCGAAGCACTCGCGATAAAAAAAGGGTGACAGCTGACAGATGAAAAAGAGTCTTAAGAACGATACGTTGGTTTGATTAGACACGTTGTAAGTTAAAATAGAATCTGAACAATAAAATGGTTTACAGTATTAAACGAAGATATACTTTCTTTTGCTAAATCGCTAAGTTAACATTCCGTCCGTTTTAACATGGTAGCAGAGCGTGGTTAGCAAAAGAATCTTTTTGAAAATAAAATAACGGCTGAACGACAGGCAAGATAGAAAAGAAGATGGCTGAAAGTAAAGAATGCACGCTGCCGGTCTTTGATGGAAAGGATTGGACCAAGTGGAAGTTCAGGTTGATGGCATGGAGAAAAAACGATGTAAAAGCAAGGTCAGTTATTGTACAAAGCGTGTCTAACTCACAGTTAGAATTGATAATAAACGAAAAAACTGCACGTGACATGATAGACAAACTGAATTCGATTTATGAGCCATTGTCAACAGCATTAAAACTAATAGCGAAGAGAAAACTACTGGATTTGAAAATGAAAGAAGATGACGATCCGACAGAATTTATTTCACGGTTTGAGAAGCACATAAACGATATAAAGAGTACCGGAGAGACTGTAACCAATGATGATAGACTGAACCACTTGTTGTTAGCGTTGCCCAAAAGCTTGAGCAACATTGTAGATATAGTTGATGCTTTAAATCCAGACCAACGAACGGTTGAATATGTGAAATCGAAATTGTTAATCGATTTCAAGAAGAAAGATACGAAACAAGACGAAGAAACACGGGCATTTAATACACAAGCATCGAGCAGCCACCACAAATCCACCCCATGGAATCGAAACGGACAAACTCACCAGGATAGTAGGAAGTGTTTCAAGTGCGGGCGTGTTGGTCACATACAAAAGTATTGTCGTCAAAATCAAAGTGATACGAGAGGCAACTTCAGAGGCAACTTCAGAGGCAACTTTAGGGGCAGTTACAGAAATAATCGTCGAGGAGCAGGTGGAAACGCGGCAAATCAGGCCCAGGTAGAGCAACGGAGTGAAGAAAATTCGGAAAACAGTTTCCATGCCACCGTGTTGAATGCAGAGACCAATGAGGGAGGTATAGAAGAAGATGAGATGGTTTGGTTGATGGACAGCGGATGTTCAGACCACATAGTCAACGATAAGAAGTATTTCTACGAGGTTCGCAAATTAGATAAGGCCATAAATATTAAGGTAGGAGACGGTTATTTAATAAAAGCGCTGGCTGTAGGAAATATTAAAGTAAGATTTAGAGTTGGTAATTTTGTGACGACAAACAATATTAAAAATTGTTATTTTGCGCCTGAAATGTCAAAAAATTTGTTAAGTGTATCGAAAATAACTGATAATGGTAATAAGATTTGGATTGAAAAGGATATTCTTGAAATTTTGAATCCAAATGGAGAAACAGTAGCGATTGCAAATAAATGCAAAAATTTATATGAAATAAAAGGTAAAGTTATATATAACATAGAGTCAAATAATACAATCGTTGTAACCGAAAAGGAAAAATGGCATAAAAAATTAGGGCATGTTAATTTTAAGAGCTTAGCGAACATGTGTAAATTTCAAGCTTGCATTGGACTACCCAAATTGTTAGATAATGTTCATTTAAAATGCGAAACCTGTTTAGCATCTAAAATGTGTAACTTGAAATTCAATAATAATAGAAGGAGAGCATTAAATGTTTGTGAAATAATTCATACCGATGTTAACGGACCTATAACGCAATTAGGATACGAGGGAGAAAAATACTTTGTCACGTTTATAGATGATTTTAGTAAGTTAATTATTGTGTATTGTATAAGATCTAAGGATGAGGTTTTTGGTTGTTTTGAAAAGTATGCTATGTTCGTAATGAATCAAACGGGTAAGCCTATAAAGGAATTGAGATGTGATCGGGGAACTGAATATTTAAATAAACATTTCTTTGAATTTACTAAAAGACACGGAATATGGTTGAGACCTAGTCCGAGCTACACACATGAATTAAATGGAGTTGCTGAAAGATGTAACCGTACCATCATGAATAGTGCATGTCTATTGCGAGATGCGAATTTAGATAAAAAATATTGGCCCGAATGCGTTAAAACTGCGGTATATTTGAGTAATCGAGTAATAAAGTCAAATAATTTCGATAAAACCCCATACGAAATTTTCATCGGAAGAAAACCAGATATTTCAAATTTAGAGGTGTACGGAAGTAAAGCGTTTGTTCGAATTAGTGAAACACAAAGAGGTTCTAAGCTAGAACCAAAATCCGAAAAGGGAATTTTAGTAGGATACGGGGATATGGGGTATCGCATATTGATTAATGGAAAAGTAATAGAAAGTAGGAATGTTAGATTTATTGGACCAGGTGAACAATTCATACGAATTTCTAATGATATTTTTGAACAGGAAAGGCAGGAAAATGATGAAAACCAGGAAATCAACGAGGTAGTCGAAACAGTTGAAGAAAATGAAAATGAACCGCCCCAGGAGACGAGACAGGAGGTGCCGAGCGAAAGACCTAGAAGAAAAAGAATTGAACCAGTCTGGCATAGGGATTATATGATTGATGCAAATTTGTCTAGTGTGGACGCTCCAAGTACATATAATGAAGCAATGAAAAGCGATGAGAAGGAGTTTTGGAAGAAAGCAATGGAGACAGAAATCAGATGTTTAAAAGAAAATGAAACTTGGGAGATGATCGATATAAATGAAGTGCCGGCAGATAAGAAAATTATTCAAGTAAAATGGATTTATAAGGTCAAGTCAAATAATGTATTTAAAGCAAGATTAGTCGCATTGGGCTATCAACAACCTAGATCCCTGGAGGAAGAAATATACTCACCTGTTGCTAAAATGTACACTCTGAAAACAGTTTTATCGGTTGCGTGTGCCCAAGGATGGCATATTGACCAAATGGATGTGCAGACCGCATTTCTCAATGGAGAGATAAATTCCGAAGTGTATACTTATCAGCCAGAAGGATTCATCGTAGATGATTACAAAGTGTGCAAATTAAAGAAAGCGTTGTATGGGCTGCGTGAAAGCCCTAGACTGTGGTATAAATGTTTTCACGAGTATATGGTTTCAGAGGGTTTCAATAATTCAAAGTATGATAATTGTTTGTATATAAGGCGCAATGATAGGGGGATTGTGTACATAGTTTTGTATGTGGATGATTTGCTGTTATGCGGTCCAAATTATAATAGTTTAGAAAACGTTAAAAGTAACTTGAGGGAGAAATTTAAAATGAAGGATTTCGGAAAATTAAAAACTTACTTGGGTATCGACATTAAGTATGATTGTAAGACTGGATGCATGACTCTTGATCAAACAAAGTATATAGATCACCTTGCTGAGATTTTTAATGTATCAGAAAGTAAGAATTTTAAAACTCCAATCGAACAAAATTTGAAATTAACCAAGGCAAGTGAGTGTGAGATGGGAATTCAGTATAGGAATTTAATTGGCGCGTTACTTTATATAAGTCAAGGAACTCGACCCGACATATCATATGCCGTAAACTATCTGAGCGGTTTTCAAAATTGTTATTCAAATAGTCATTATAAATATGCACTAAGAATTGTAAAGTATCTTAATGGTACAAGAGATTTAAAACTGAATTATAACCGTATTAGCGATGCAGTAATTGATTGCTACGTTGATGCTGACTGGGCAAGTGACATTAACGATCGTAAGTCCCGAAGTGGAATATTAATTCGAGTATTAGGTAATCCTGTTTATTGGACTTCGCGAAAACAAAAGGTAGTAACTAGATCTACTTGTCATGCGGAATATATAGCTCTAGCAGATGCTACGGACGAGATATTGTATGTTAAAGGCATTGTGGCTGATTTGTTAGTGAATGTTGATGAACCGATCGAGATTTACGAAGACAATTCGTCAGCAAAATATTTAGCAGATTGCGGTAATTTTTCAAAAAATAGCAAACACATCGACATTAGTTATCACTACGTACATGATTATGTCAAAGATCAAATAATTAAAATAACAAAAATCTCATCCGAAGATCAAATTGCGGACATATTAACTAAAGCTCTAGGTTTTGTGAAATTTGAAAAGTTTCGGAAATTGTTGAATGTATACTAATTATTATTCTAAAATATGAGTTCTTGAATACAATGAGTTTCTTAAGTTTTAAGTTAAAAGGTTTAATGTTAGAAATGTTAGTTAAGTTAAGGAAGGTTAGGTTTGTAAAGGGTTTGTTAGTAATAAGTAAATAAAGGGTTTGATTCTAAACGAAAGGAGGTGTGTTGAAATACTCATCATGTTCGTTTAGAATCTAAATGTTAAATGTACGCTGTCATGTGGCAACGCCGCGAAACACTCGCGATAGTAAAAGACTGACAGCTGACAGATGAGAGAAAGGCGTCTTAAGAACAATACGTTAGTTTTGAATAGACACGTTGTAAGTTAAAATAGAATCTGAAAATATAATGGTTTACAGTATTAATCGAAGATATAATTTCTTTTGCTAAATCACTAAATTAACATTCCGTCCGTTTTAACAAAGACGAAATTACTTCCATGGGTCCAGTCCTGTTAAGGGAAACCGACTCATTATTCCCCAGTCGCTGACAAATCACATTCTAGAGTTAGCTCATGAAGGTCATCCAGGGGAATCACTAATGAAAAGGAGACTACGAGCAAAAGTTTGGTGGCCACTAATTGATCGTCAAGTGGAACAATTTGTAAAAAAATGTCGCGATTGTTTGTTGGTATCTCAACCGAGTAAACCACCACCAATGACAAGACACAAATTTCCCGAAGGACCTTGGTTATGTCTTGCAATTGACCTAATGGGACCGTTACCAAACAAGGATTGTTATTGGTAATAATGGATTATTATTCAAGATACAAAGAAATAAAACACCAGTTAATACAAACACCACCCTATTGGCCACAAGCGAATGGCGAGGTAGAAAAAATGAACAGAACTATTTTGAAACGATTACAAATCGCACATGCCAATAATTTAGATTATCAGAATGAGATTCAAAAATTTACATTAATGTATAACGAAACACCACACAGTTTTACTAAACCACCGGGTACCACAACCAGTCTTATTACAATATTTAAAATAAATTCTAATTACGTAAAGGGTAACTATGAGTAATGTTTACATTTGTTTGGTCTATTTTATCCAAATATAATTTTTGTTAGGAAGGAGGCCTTAATTTACATAATGAAATTTTAATGTCCTTAGAATTTAGTATCTGCTTTCAATAAGTATTACTTGGGTTTTTATAGGTATATGGGACAATTTCAATCAATTCAAGAGTATTTTCCAAGTAATACTCTTTCTTGATTCGTGGCCTGTACACTCCCTGTAGATTTTGATTTCGAATGAATTTTTGACTATACGAAATAAAATTTATTTTGAAGTTACTAAAATTATTAAATTAATAAATTTGTAATTGTTCGAATTGCCTTGCCTTGCTTTCGAAGTGTTTAGTATGAATGAAATTGAAAAATTTTAAAACAAATTATCTGCACCAAAACCAAATTCTATAATATACATGCATAATAAATTTTCGGGTCTAGGACATTTGGGCGCGGCCGATTGGGCGCGGCCGGTAGGGCGCGGCCAGTTGGGCGCGGGACTTTTGGGCGCCTGGACAGTTGGGCGCGAGACTTTTGGGCGCCGAACTTAAGGGGTTTATATTGTTGAATAGGATAGATGAGTCATTAAATATGAGAAAATCACGCATGTCGCAGGTTGTACGTCTCGTCTATGTTACGAGTTCCTATTTTTTGAGTTACTACCCGTGCTTCGCCGACTACTTGTTGGTGGAACCACTTTTCCACGGGGGTGTAGCGATAAAGCCTATATTTTATTTCTCTGAAAAGAGTAAGAAGAAGGCACCAGAGAATAATACTCAGAGAGTACAAAAATATAAATATATTAAATAATATTAAATACATAAGCTGATTACAATTAGCCCTAAATAGTTCAAGCCTATTAGGGTACAAAGAAAAAATAAAAAACTTATAAATTTACAAAATTGTACAAAAAAAATTATTAATCAAAAATTTACAATTTTAAATATATACCTACATCTACCATATACAAATCTATATCCTACGGATCCATCGCATAGTTGTTTGAAATACCTCTCAAGAATTGAATGATATTTGGATTTGGACCGTTAACATAGTGTTCGACCAGTGATTTTATTCGCCTATCAGCCTGGATATACTTGCGTTTTTTTGGAGATGGTTCATTTCCAGCAACTAACTGTTCATAGGCAACATCTCTGCCTCGTTGTACAGTTTTAAGGCTGTCAATGAATTTCCAAATGGTTGGATGGTCCATTGATAGCTCTGTTTGTAATCTTCTGTGTGCCGCCTCGGCGTGATTATTTGTCCTATCCGTGTTTGTCAGGACTCTATTGTGTACTGACCACACCTCTGGAGGAAATATCGCTTGTCGGCGACCATTTCCTCTCCTATTTGGACGTCCTATATAAGAGTCCTCAAACCACTGCAAAAGCGGCTCTAGCTCCTGAGGCAATACATTTGACAATTCGTCTATAGCTTCGTCCAAATGGTTCGTCGGCAAAAATGCTAACGATGTTATCATCCGCGCCTTAAGCGCAAAATCAGCGTCTGTGTTGTATCTTCCCAGAAGATGCAACTCTCCCAAATGCTTGCGCATGTTTTTCACCAAATGGAAGAAACATCCCATTATTTCCACATCCGGAAAAGCTGCCTTGAAAGCATTGATGGCTGCCAATTCGAAATCGCAAGAGATTTTTCTCGGGTGTAGGTTAGGTTTAAGGCTTTTTAAAAGATCAATAAGTTTCGTATATGTTACTGACTGTTTGTTTGGGAGAAGTGCATAAACTGCGGGATGCACTCCACCCCATCTTTTACCCATTATTACATATACTTGATAGAACAATGGTGGTGCAATGGAAAATGTTCCATCGATGAACCAGTGGTCGGATGGAAGCAAAATCTGTAAACAAATATAATTAATGTTAAAATATATTAAAAGTATAATTATTTATTTAGGAAAACGCTTACCTCATCTATATTTTTTTCTCGGCCAAATACCAGTATTCGTTGTGGTTCTGCTCCGCTGTCGGCCAGCAAAAACTTCTCTAATCTTCCACGTACATCATAAAACTGAAAGCTTTCAGGAATAATCAAATCTTCGATTCGTAATGGAATTGGTGGTGCAACTAAAACATCGTTTCTTTTCCTGCGAATCATCTTTTTTAACACATTTGATTTGGGTAGATTGGCCTGTGCTGCTTGCGACAAATTGGCTTCATTCAGACAAAAGTTTATAATTTGCGACGTTGGTTCCATCGTTTCGGCAGCACGAGTTTTCATTGCATCGCAAACCACCCTTTTCTCTATGTTCGCCGGATTACTGTCATGTGAATGGCTATGTATTTCATTCACAATGATATCATCTATGGTATGAATTCTGGATTTACAACCTTCATTTTTAAATTCACAGCGCCAAAATTTTTTTGTTCCACAAGCACTTAGTTTGTCAAAAACATAGCAGTAGCCATTGCTACTATACAAGGGTTTACCACGTTTCGAAACTAACATTTTGAAAACTGATCACACACTGATTAACACTGATTCAATCATCAGTATTTATATTTACAAAAATAGGCGGTACTCAAAAATAGTCATTAAAAACAACTCACTTCTTCAAAAGAAAATTTACCTAAATTAAGCCTCATTTACCTGGTACAATTCCCTATTTTAATCCTGTGAATGCATCCAAATTCCAATCAAAATAATAAATTATCATTAAAAAGAAATTTAGAATGGTGATTAAATACATATCATTTCTTTAAAAGAATATTTATCTAATTAATACCTCATTTACCTGTTAATATTTCTTCTCCTGATCCTGTGAGTGCATCCCAAATTCCAACGGTAATATTAAAATATCGTTGAAAAGAAAACTAAAAGGGTGACTAAAGACATTTCATTTCTTCAAAACATTATTTACTGTTTCTAATAATCCAAATTCAGCCTTTAGATTAATGTAGAATTTTAGAATTGTTAGAATTTATTCACATGCTAATATTGTCGAATTGGGAAATATTCTAAAGAATTAACAAATAATTCATTGTAATATTAAAAATATGTTTTTGAATATAAATATTCGCTACTGGCGCCCAAATGTACCCGCGCCCGAACGTACCCGCGCCCAAGTGTCTTCGCGCCCAAATGGCCGCGCCCAAACGGTCGCGCCCAAACCGCGGCGCCCAAATGTCCGGATCCGGAATGTAAATTTTCTAATAAAATATTGAATTTCGTCCTTTTTACTACTTCGCCAAAATAAGGCATCGTTGTATTACGATAAATTTTATTTTACCTTTGGGACCATCTATCAAAAAATGTGTGAACTGTAAAATTGTTCGAATAACAGATATCTGTGGTGTTTTTGGTGATAATATTCCTTTGGATATTAAAAATTTTTGAACATAAATAAAAGCAAAAAATTACAAAATTATTATTTACCGTCTCTAATAGGAATATAGTCTAGTTCCTGAAATAGTTTTATAGCGATTTTATGTGCATTTTTTGTAGGTTAAATTTTCACAATATCGTTATTTTTTCCATATTCTTAATTTCATTACACCTTTAAATATATTCAGGAACTAGTTCGATACCATTAGAATATTATAAAATCAAATCCGCATATATTTATTGCCTATTTATTTATTACCCCGTATTTTAGGCTTATAAGCCTAAAAATTCCCCTATGCTTAAACATTTGCTAACGCCGCCTTAAATTTGTTTTAGTGAAAATTTAGTATTGTTGTTGTTGTCGTGAAAATTTATTAATGAATATTGATTTATTTTTGTAGTTTTAGTACTCGATAGTGGAACTATCAACTTTTTGAAAAAGTGATACATGACAATTTTTTGTTCGAAATTACTTGTATAATCACATCCTGAAGTTTGGCGGTTTGTATAGTAGACACCCTGTATATATGCATAATAAATAAATAAATAAATAAATATAAATAAAATAATTAAAAATTCACAAGATGTCAAGAGTAAAAAGGAATGCTGGATGCTGGGTAAATGGTATATGGATCTAGCCCAATAAAGGACGAACAAAAAGAAGAAGAAAAGGATAGAATCTTTTTTTTAGGTAATATGTTGCCGATAAAAAAGCAAATACGAATTATTTGCGGTGTTGCTCTCCTTTGCCAAGGAGACCTTAAAAGTTAATGGTGCAAACGAAATGAATGTAAGGTGTCCATAAGGTTTAAGGACCCCTTATTTATTCTCTCCTTAAGTGAATGTTGGTACAAACGTTGTAAAATTGTTTGCAATATAAGCTAGCGGTGCATCAAAGACAAGTTCCATTAGACACTTAGTAAAAAAATAGAAATAGTGATATTGTGGGATTGCAACTTTCCCGCATTTGGAACGCATTCGGAGTAACTTCGTATGCGCAATTTAAATTTGAATGTTCGCGAAGGGAAAAAATCCTCTTTAGGATTAGTTCAAGATGAAAAATCCCGTGTGTAATATATTGAATAAAATACAGTGCTTTCGAAAAGTAAGGAATAAATTCATTATTTCTGAAATTAAGAGTTTTTCGAAAAAATCCTCTGACACGTCGATTTTGTTTTAAACAAATGCACTTTTTGATATACGATCCAAATTTGTGACGTAATGGTTATTCGAGATATGACGTCATCGACAATTTTTTTAAATGGCAACACCCAATTTTGACCATGCCAATTGAAAGAGCGTGTCATTCTACGTACATATCGCCAAAAATATTTTTAAATTATCCTATGTAGGTTAGATAAAAAAATGAAAAAAACATTATTTTATGTTTTACCAAATTTAATGGAAATGGTTAAATTAAATGTTCAAATTGTGCACCGTTGGCTACCTGACAGTAACCAAGACGATTAATGAACTCTTGTTGAACATTTTCAATAACTTCAGGAGGTGTACGATGTATCTCCTGACGGATTCTTGCCTGCAATTCTTCCAAAATCACCTAGTAACGTACACTTTACTTTTTTAAGTACCCCCCACAAAAAGTAATCGAGGGGTGTCAAATCTGGTGATCTGGCTGGCAACTCAATCGGCCCCCTTCTTCCTATCCAACGATTCGGGAACACCTCGCCCAAATAAGCACGTACAGGTGCTGCATAATGTGGAGATGCACCATCTTGTTGAAAGTAAATGTCATTTCTCGGAAGATCTAGTTCCTCATTTGGATAAAAATGTAATAATTCCGGAATAAGGTCGCCTCGAAGAAATTCTAAATATCTTGCGCCAGTTAGGTTATCGTCAAAAAATAGAGGCCTAGAATTCTTCCATCGACTATGCCGCACCAGACATTTATTTTTTGAGGATGTTTAGTGCGATACTCCATCATCCATCGAGGATTCTCGGGAGCCCAATAACGGCAGTTTTGCCTGTTGATATGGCCGTTCAAAACAAACGTAGCCTCGTCAGAAAAAAAATAAGTTTTTTACGAAATTATTATTATTCGTGTATAGCTCTTGCATTTGCTGCGCAATTTTGTGCGCTGTGGAAATAGCCATATTGAAATCAGAAGCCACTTGGTTAAGCGTTGAGTGAGGATTGTCTTCTGTTGCTAACAAAACGTTAAGTTGACTTTCGTCTGATTTTGAGGGTCGACCAGATTTAGGTAAATCACGAACATGACCAAAGTTACGATATTTAGACTCAATCTTGCTTACCTTTGCTTACAATGCAACTACTTCTTGTTGGGTGCGCATCCTGTCTCCAAATCCGATCATGCAAAGAATTTTAATTCGTTCTCCTTCTGTTAATGTCACGATTTTTTATAAAATAACATTTTCCCTACTCAATTAACAGTTCAAATACGCTGCTTCTGCCAAACAAAAGTTAAGAAAACGATTAGAAATAATAAAAAATTAAAAAATGTACGATGTCAAGTTTTAATCTGATAGTAATAATAAATATTTTTGGTCGCTTAAGGCAACTGTCAGGAACCATAATTGTTGGTGATATGTGCGTAGAATGATATGCTCTTTCCAATGGCATGGTCCAAATTGGGGGTCACCATTTAAAAAAATTATAGATGACGTCATATCTCCAATAACGATTACGTCACAAATATGGATCGTATATCAAAAAGTGCATTTATTTATAACAAAATCGACGTGTCAGAGGATTTTTTCGAATAACTCTTAATTTCAGAAATAATGAATTTATTCCTTACTTTTCGAAAGCACTGTATATGCTTAAATAAACATAAAATATTTATTATAATATTTAACAGATAGTTATATTAACAACACAACTAATGACAATTTTTAACGAATTGATATTGTTGAAAGTGATTGAAAGTGAGAGATTTTTATTGTTTCTGGACATCAAAATGTAACCATCCATTCCCCAATCGGTTCCCCATGAATTTTTAACAATCCAATAATCTTTTCCATTTTTACTGCCATATCCAACAGCCAATACACCATGATCCAATGATTGTCTATCACTTTCACATGAATCGTCATCAAATACACCTGTTAAATTGTAAATCGTCTTAATATTAATATATCGTTCGAGAAAGTATAAGAAATAAAAGTATTTACCTGAAGTATACAATTGGAAATTATAAGTTGCATCAATTCCAATCGATACAGGATTTATGAAGGGAGTAAAGAGCCAAGGTTCTAAGGGATATCCACTATCTCCTAAAACCATAATGTTAGAGAAATATTTCATATAAATTATTTAAATACACACTGACCTATTAATCGTGTTGAATTGTCTCCTCGTTCATAATTTCTCATTAAATGGGCTCTTATGGTACTAGTATTCCAAATTGTAGCATCATGGGCCAGGATATCTGGCTGAACAAGCTAAGATCTTACAATTTGAATCTGATATCTATAATAAAAATATATTGATGATGCCATCGATATGTCAACTATATCTATATGAATCTACTTACTAGCATTGTGTTTATTGAATGTTTTCCCTTTCTGTTAATATACACAAAAGGTGGATGTTCATTATCATTCATAGGTGTAGCTAAAATTTCAACATGAGTGCCATCAATAGCACCTATAACACCTCTAAAATTAAATTTTTCATAGAATCTAAAAAGAAATGAAACCATTGAGTATTTTTTTTTTATAATTTTTGAGTGATTTTTTTAATTAGAAAGAACCATATGCATTACCCTCGTTTTATTCTATTTTTTTCATCCTCATTATTTGGAAATTTTATTCACACCCTCATCAGTTCTTGAACAATCAACTCACATATATGTGAAATAGCGCTGCTTATAGAAGATTGGCTTAATGATATCCAAGCATTACAACCTACTACGTTTTGATATGACCCAGTTGCCAAAAAATTTAAAGTGGCGAACATCTTAAAAATTATATTAATTATTAAAACATTATTTAGCTTATGACATTATATGATCTTACCTTTACTTCAAATGGAATTCCCATATTTCTTACCCTGGCATTAGGTCTTAAAGAATTTATTAAATAATTCACACTGTCTTTGTCTATACGAATGATTTGTTTAAAATGTCTGTCTGTGAGGTCAAATTTCTGAAAAAGTAATTTGTATTAATTACGTATTAATTCATTACGTAATATTTTGTAATTAATTATTAATTAAGTAAGGTAATCAGAATTTATTTCAGTAGATACCTACTACTTAAAACTACAAAAATCTCACCTGTTTTCATATTCCTCCAAAAGAACACCCGCAAATAAATTAATTTGCAGGTTATTCATAGTAAACAACAGGCTTTCGCTTTAACTTTGAACACCCGTAAGGTTCACACAATAAAACACGAGGAATAATGCTTTTAATGCTCTCTACCACACTCTGTATCGCTTACAGTGACGGATGTCTAGCCTGTAAATATTTACGAATCTATAAGCGAATCTGTAAGTAACAGATGAGGATAGAATTGCATTTCCTGTAACTCTTACAGATTTCGGCTTATAGGTCTTACAGATGTTCTCAGAATCGACCCATTATACGACCCATAATATTTTAGAATTTCGCTATATAAAATTAATTAATCATGCTGATGAATGCCATTTATTGTCATCAGACAAATCAACAATTATAAGTAACGTCTGAAAAACGGAAAATATCTACAACTGGTAAGTTACTCTAACTACTATACATATTTTACTTTTACCATACTTATTTTATTTTATAATATTCAAATTATTTTAAATATCATATACATTATTAATTTTTAGGTATTGATTGTCCAGAAAATAGTTTTAGCACAGCTTGCATTCCTTACAAAATATTTGGAAACGAATACTGCCCAAGCTTGAAATATTGCGATGTTGCTGACAAATGCTATTGTTCAGCTGGATACAGCGATGTTGAATGTAACAAAGGTATGTTTTATTTTTTTTAAATACTTTTTTATCATAATATTAAATTATTTGCACACACATTAAATATGTCAATGCGTTGTTATAAGTCTGTAATCATTAAATATTTTCATATGTGTTCAATCAAACTTGTTTAGATTGCCCAAAAGGAACGTACGGTCAAGGATGTCATCATGTAAATCCTGTGAATATCCTTTTATAGGACCCACATGCAATACTAGTAAGTTTCTCATACCTTCATTCAATCTAACCATTTTTTGCTTATTTTGAGTAATTTTTGCCTATTAAAAACACCTTCTAATGCAAATTTCATAAATACTTATAGTTAATAATAAGAATAAAAATGAAATAAAAGTCTAAATAATATTGTATTGTATTGTATTGTATTTCATACACAAGAACCCTGCAGCGATTTCAAGATGTCTATAAGAACTCATAATATATACACCAAAAGTAACTTAGTAGAGTTACTAATACATGTTCCCCCTTCAATACCCATCAATTTAACAGCATTCAACTACACTAGTGGGATATCGAACATTACAATACATTTGATGTTTTAAACGTACCCCAATCGGGCGATCATTCTCGTCTCGAAACGGATTAACGCCGATGAACTTCGATTATTCGAAACGAACGATCTTATCGATCAAAATAAATTCCAAATGAATTTCACTTTTTTTTGGGTTGTGTACGATAACAACAATTTGACTTCATCCATTATTTTCGAGATAGGCGATGAACATTTGACATGGCGCGGTTTGACGAATCCTCTTTTGGAATCCGGCACGAATTATACGATAGTTTTGTATATCGTGAATTATACTTCGAGAGCCCCGTCCTCGAGATCACCCTGTAGTATATGCTTCAGTACTCGTTTTCGGCGTATTGTTTAAAGTTAGAAAAATTTTATACCTCATCCCGCCGTCCCCCGCACCCGATATGCTAGTCATTATGTTTCATACGCTCGTACGGTGAAGTTTAGTGCGCAAAGATGCCGGGTTCAAGAAAACGTAAGCTAGAAGAGTTCAAAAAGCCCATTAAAAAGAAAATGGAAAAAATTCAACGAATGATGGATGAATTTACATCAAGTAAGTACAATCTAAATTAATTTTCACGTACTAGATACCTTGCAGAATACTCAGCAATATAAGGAAAACTCGCCATTAATTTCTCCTCAATGAGTAAAATCTTACGAAAATTAACGAAAATGGCAACCAAGGAATACGGAAAACATGAGTAAAATCTGTTTTTCCATTTCCGTTGAGAATGGCAAAAATTTCTTGAACATGAGTAATATCTGTATCCAAGAAATTACCTAAATTTCCTGTTCCATATTAGATATATCAACAAAACGACGACGATTCAGTTAGATAAAAAATGCTGAACCGCTCATCGGTCGTATAAACAAAACCGGTCGAACGTTCGATATTTTGTTCACGACGATAATTTTTTCGGCTCATTAGTGAACCTTGACGAACAAAAAATAATATACAAAAGATATTAGTACGGGGGTTTTCTTGATATGCGAATTACATTCATTTCAGGCGATAGCGAATCGAAAGCTATAATAGCGATTCCAACTCCTCTGGGTCAGACGCCAGCATGAATATGGAGCCACAAAATAGGGGAGAGACATCGACCGAAAATCCTCCTCCTACAATGGAAACTCCCGCTGACCACACAGATTCGCTTTTGGGAACTTTCTCCAAAACCGATGAAAAAGAAGGACCCGAAATATCCATGGACATGGCAGTACGTTGGCAATCTTATTTATCTGCTGGACTCGACAAAGAATCCAGGAAAAAATTAATTGATGAATGGCACCCGCCAAAAAACTGCAATTTCCTAAAAGCACCTGTTTTAAATCCCGAGATCGCATTTCTCCTGTCTCCAACGGAAATCAAAAAAGACAAATTCCTCTTAAATATACAAACTTTGTTGGGGAAAGGACTTTCAGCCCAGGGCTCGGCCATATCCAAACTTCTCGAAGCGAATGAGACAGTCGATGCTGCTGTTACCCAGGCGTTGGTGGACTCGGGAAAACTCCAAACGAACGCTTTCCACTCCATCTCAGTTCATAGAAAATTTCAACTACACAAGTCACTAAACGACAAGTCGCAAAAAATTTCCATCTCTCAAAACATCGACACACATCTCTTCGGAATCGACTTCGCCGAAAAATGCAAATCTGCAAAAAACGTCGAAGCGGTTGCAATAGATCTTTTCAAGACACATCCGGGAAATAAAGCAACTCCATCCACTTCCGGTGTCAACTATTTAAACTCCCAGCGCCCAACGTTCAAGAAAAGAATGAAGTCGAACGAAAAAAGGAGAGGGGAGTCAACGCCATATCGCCAAAAAAGTCATCAGAGGGAACCCAGCAGAAGAACAGCAGGATTTCAGAACAAATTCCAGACCAAGTTCCAGAACAATCGGCGCAGCTATCACTAGAGGTAGGCCATGCAGGAAGAATTAAACATTTCTTGAAAAACTGGGAAATAATTACCCAAGACAATAACATTCTACAATGGGTCACTGGATTCAAAATTCCTTTTGAAAAGTTTCCAGTACAAAAACAAGCTCCTAAGCAAAATACAAGTCAAAAGTTTCTTAAACCAATTACTGAGCTTAAAAATTTGGGAGCAATCAAAAAAAGCCGTAATCAAAAACATCAATATGTTTCCCCATACTTCTTAAGGAAAAAACCTAAAGGGCCGGTTGCTCGTACGCGGATCAAGCTCGGGATCAACTAATCTCGTATCAAAGTTAGTACGGGATTAACTCTTTGCTCGGGTTGCACAAAACTTTTTTGATCTCGGATCAACTGATCCCGAGCTTAAGCCATAATTCGATTATTTTGTTACTATTATTTCGATTAATCGAATGAAAAATGACAGAAGTGACATTTCTAGACAACAAAATTTAAAATTTAACTTAATAAAGTCATTTAAAAAGAAGAAATCGGTTTCATAACCTCAAATAAAACGATTTTATTTGTTATAATTCCTGATTCCCGGTTTTTTCGGCTGAAATTAACGCCTTTTTGGCATTCTACGTAATTACAATCGTGCCGTGAACGTGCTCGTTGGAAGTTGTTACAATGTCAAAGCGAGCTACTAATTTTTCCTTCACGGATAAAAATCAGCTATTAGATCTAGTTAAAAAGTAAGTACATACAAATTTCTTACAGATACTTTAGTATTTTGTTGTTTAAATTCGTTAATTCTTTACCAGATGACTTTCCTACGGTCCTATATCTAGATAAATACCTTCCTAATTATCACATCTTTTCCCTCCTGCTTAGATATAAACATATTATTGAGGATAAGGCCTATTAAAGGCCTAATTGCTATAAAAAAAAACAATTATTATCAAATACAATTTAATTTAATTTTTTTATTTTTTAGTTTTATTTAAAAGGAACGCGGCGAGGGCGAAAGCGGCGAGGACGAAGAATACGACGTCTCACTCGATGTGCAGGCTCTTCGAGGTCGCTCAAAGACGATAAATTTGATAAATCGGACATGTTCTAAAATAATTTCATGTGTAATTATTTATGTTACATAAAAAATAAATATAATTTACTTACGTTTACTAGAAACCTTTTCTTTAATCTTCAAATTGGATAATAATAACCGGAATTCGTTTAATTTAACCTCAAAAGCACCAACAAATGTAAGTCAAAATCACGAAAATAAACGCTGTCAACGCTAGTTCGCCAGCTTAATCCCACCTTGGCCACGGATTAATTGATCCCGAGTTGATCCTGCGATTTTTGTTTCGAGCAACGCAAAATGTGATTTGATCCAGGCTTAAGCTCGGATCAACGAAGTCGGATTAAATTCCGAATTTTTGACGTTTGAGAAACACTTGATACGGCGGCCATATTTGATCCCGGATCAAACTCGGCTTAATCCCGGATCAAAATTTGATCCACGTACGAGCAACCGGGCCAAAGGGAAACAAAGATTCATTTTGAATCTTAAGGGTCTAAATAATTTTATTAATTGCCCACACTTTAAATTAGAAGATTTTCGTTCCGTAAAAAATATTATTTCAAAAGACTGCTACATGGCCAACATTGACTTAAAAGATGCTTATTTTTTGTTACCAATTCATAAGAGATATAGAAAATTTTTAAAATTTAAATATAAAAATCAATTATACGAATTCACTTGCATGCCTTTCGGATTGTCAATTGCCCCTTTTGTATTCACAAAAATATTTAAACCCATAATGAACCACTTAAGATCGCTAGGGTTTCTTTCTGTGCTGTATTTGGACGACATTTTATTATTTGGGAAAACCAGACAAGACTGCCATGACAATGTCGAGTCTACGACCCAACTACTGACATCATTAGGCTTCTTGATCAATAAGGAAAAAAGCATTCTTGAGCCTATTCAAGAAATAAAATTCCTAGGGTTTATGTTCAATAGTCATGAGATGACCATATCCATACCACTAGAAAAATCCGAAAAAATACTAAACATGATAAAATCAACCAAAAATAAAAAAAATATGAAAATAAGAGACTTTGCCAGGTTCATCGGTATATTAGTGTCAATTTGCCCAGCCGTTCCATATGGGTGGGGTCACATTAAAAATTTCGAACATTGTAAATACAGAGCTCTGAAACTATGTTTCAGGAACTATGACCACACACTCAGAATTAGTAAAAGTTTGCAGGACGATTTTGATTGGTGGATTGCGAATCTCCCTAGTAGTAAACTTAGTCTATTAGAAAATCTTTATGCATTGACTATATTTACGGACGCCGGCAACACAGGTTGGGGGGCGTCTTGCAAAAATAATTCAACTTGGGGTTTTTGGAACTCACTTGAGATGCGAAATCACATCAATTATCTTGAACTCCTAGCCGCCTTCAACGGAATAAAATCATTTGCTAAAAACCACAGCGATTGTAATATATTAATTAGAATTGATAATATAACCGCCATATCTCACATAAACAGAATGGGTGGTATTAGATTTCCTCACCTAAACGAAATTACCCAACAAATTTGGAAATGGTGTGAATCACGAAAAATAACAATTTTTGCATCTTACATCAATACGCGTGCAAACACGCTTGCAGACAAACTCCAACAGAATCTGAATACAGCCTTAGTTTGATCGCTTTTCAAAATATAAAAAACATTTTTGGCACTCCACAAATAGATCTGTTTGCTTCATACCAAAACAATAAATGCCAGAGTTTTGTTTCTTGGCATCCAGACCCAAAATCCTCCCATATAGACGCGTTTACGATTAACTGGGGAAATTATTTTTTTTACGCTTTCCCGCCTTTTTCGCTCTTACCTAGAGTTTTAAAGAAAATAAAAGCCGAAAAGGCAAAAGGGATCGTAGTTTATCCGTTATGGAAAACACAACCCTGGTTCCCAGTTTTGAAAAATTTACAAATAACAAAGCCCATAATTTTCCACAGTGATAAATCATTATTGCTTTCCCCTTATAGGCAGCCTCACCCATTGTGGAAAACCCTTATCCTGGGTGCATCCGTACTATCCGTTAGCACATATAGCACATATGTCAAGAGGAGTTCCAGAAGCCGTCATCGACATATTAGTTTCCTCTTTAGCGGAAAATACCATAAAACAGTATAACACTACCTACAAAAAATGGTGGGCGTTTTGCAAAGGTGACAACGTGTTTAACGCCGAACCCAATAGAATTATGGAGTTTTTACATGCTGAGTTCGAAAAAGGGTCAAACTACAACACTTTAAATCAGCACCGATCGGCCATAAATACGTTGTTACAAGCTGCAGACCACCCCTCAGTAACAAGGTTTATGAAAGGGGTATTTCGACTGAGGCCGGTATTCCCAAGGTACAATGAAACATGGGACCCTAATTCCGTTTTAGACTAATTTGAGTCGTTGGGACCCTCAAACACACTGTCATTGGAAAAACTAACTTACAAATTAGTGATATTACTGGCGCTCACGACAAGTCAACGAGTTCAAACTTTAACAAAAATCAAATTAAGTAACATTAAGTATTTTAAAGAAAAACTAGAAATTAATATACCAAACATCATCAAAACATCAGGACCCAAAAAATGCCAACCGAAAATAGTACTCCCCTATTTTATTGAGAGACCTAACATTTGCGTTGCATCCACCTTAAAATTTTACATAGCCTGCACAGAAACATTAAGAAAAGACAGCGACCAACTTTTAATAACAACCAAAAAACCCCATCACCCAGCAACTCCCCAAACAGTATCCAAATGGATCAAAAAAGGTTTAACGCTGGGTGGCGTAAATACACAAGTGTTTAAAGCGCATAGCACCCGCCACGCTTCTACGTCAGCAGCCCTCAGAGGAGGTCTTACCATTGAAACCATTAGACGTACAGCAGGATGGAGCGACAAGTCTAATGTTTTCGCAACATTTTATAACGGACCAATGTCTGACGATTTAGATTTTGCAAGAACATTAATAAACAAAGACAAAAGGCTCCATCCTTGATAATACTAGTATACTATAGGATTTTTTTGTTTGCAAACCACTTATACTGCATATTACATACCTATTATTTTCTACACTTATTGTATAAGGATCTTTGAAATTTGTTTTGTTAGATATATGTATACTTAAGTCGATAATTATCATACATTATTATACACATTATTATGCATATCATTAAACATATTATATGCCAAATTTAAAACGGCTACATACCACATTTATATTAAGCACCTGTCCCTATTTTGAAAATATCAAATATTCAAATCAGATCAAGGCCTTATCCTGTTTTTTTTTCCTACAGCCTACAAATGTCCAGATCGTGAAACCATCTTTAAACATCTACAGGGTGATCTCGAGGACGGGGCTCTCGAAGTATAATTAGAGATTAAACGACTTACCTGGAAGGAAGTTCAATCCTCAATTATCCGAGAGAGCCCCGTCCGAAGAGATCACACCCGCCCCCTCCCAACCCAGAATACACGATCTAAGTAGAAACATAATGACTAGCATATCGGGTGCGGGGGACGGCGGGATGAGGTATCAAATTTTTCTAACTTTAAACAATACGCCGAAAACGAGTACTGAAGCATATACTACAGGGTGATCTCGAGGACGGGGCTCTCGAAGTATAATTGAGGATTGAACTTCCTTCCAGGTAAGTCGTTTAATCTCTAATTATTACATTATTTTTCATTATAGGTGAATGAATACCATAATGAGTGAACAAACGTGGGCTGTTGTCCAATTTATTGATGATGGAACTGTGGAAGCAGTTCCATCTAATTGGATACAAGGGAGAAATGTCACTGGCCCACGTATTCCAGCCAAAAGTTATTAAATTCGATAAGAAAATACGAACCGCTAAACACTTGTTGGCCTTGCCATGATGTGCGAATCTTTAGAAATGCAACTTTTGGTAAGTAATTATTTTTTACTCTGTATAATAAGTAAATTTTTAATCTTATTTTTTTTATAGATGACTATTTAAAAGCCAGAAACAAGGCAAGGCGGGCCGAGGACACAAGTGATTTGAATACCGAAGAGGAATCTTTAGGTGCAAAAAGAAAAATCGTCCAAAGAAAGCTTTTATCCAGTGACAGTAGCATGAGCAGTGAAGAAAGCCAGCTTCCGCCACCACCAAAAATGAAAAAATGTCCAAACGTAAAGAGACCATTGAAATTGGGTTACCGCACAAAAATAGATGGTATGTATACAGTGCATTTCTTTAATGTCCCCCCCCCCCTTTTATTTTTTGAACGGATCAACTCAGAAAATTGAAATTTAGGATAACAAAACTAATGCATGATTACTATATTTTAGAGTAAAATTGACAGATGAAGATTTCAAGATGGCGACTGGGCGCCATATTGAGATATAAATTTAAATGGAAATGGGGGTCTTGTAACACATCATTTTGAAGCTCCTGACAAATACTGTACAACCCTGGAATATAAAGTCAATATCTGCACCCATTACAAAATGGCGGAACATTAACCAGGACGTCTTAAAGACGCCTTGATTTGTAACAATGTACGTCCTAAAGACGTCTTTAAAACATTTTATGGATATTAGCGTACATCTTTAAAACGTCATGAACGTCGTAAACAAACGTCTTTAAAATGTTTTTAAAACGTATCTGTGCTATCTGGGTAGTACCTACCTTAAGTAATATTTTAACTATTTGGGAACTGTTCAAAATCACTTGGATTTGTCCAGAATCATTTTTAGAAATGATATTAGAAGCATTTGAAACAGTTCAGGACTATCTAAAGGATCTCACAGACCAACGCGAAACTTTTCCGCCGCGGAACATTCGTTCGAAGTTTTACTGCTATTTGGTTTAGGTGAAGAGGAAGAAATAAGGTAAAAATAACTACGTTATTACGAGTATGTTGATTATCAACATATAAGCAAGCATAATAATAGTAGGATATTTATTTTAATAATTTTTAATAGGCCTTCATGACTTAAATCGTAAATAATGCGATACTTTTTCATAAACTCGATTAATTTTTCGACAACTGCCATTTTCACAAGTACCAAATTCCGCAGCGGCAGCGGAAAAAACAGTGCAAGCAGCGTTTCGAAATTAGAACGCTGCGTTTTCGCTACTATTGCGAAACTTCCGCTGCGGAATCGCAGCCGCAGCGGCAGCGGAAGTTTCGCGTTGGTCTGTGGGATCCTTAAGAACTACTCTTACTTTAGTCTACTCTATCTCCAGATAGCGAATGGAGTATAAAAATATTAAGCAGTATATGATGAAAAAATTATTTCAGCTACTACGTATCGAAATTGATCCTGTTCTTCAAGTCCTCGCAGTTCATTGGGTCAGAGGGACACGTATTGTACGGCCCGACGGACTTTCTGGCGAATTTCGGCGGTTTGCTGGGGCTTTTTACGGGATTTTCGATACTCTCTCTCTGATGCAAGCCATTTATTTTTTAACCGTGCGTTTGTGCTGCAATTCGAGGCTGTACGGTTACTGGGCTGGGCCGGATAAATGAACTAAAAATATTTTAACCATTGGTTTTGTTATAATGGGAGCAAATTTTATTCAATTTGCACAATTAGTAGCAATCGAACCTTTATCGAGTACGGACGTTTTACTAGTTTTAATTTCGATAAACAAGGTGAATCGTGATAAAAACAATTAACCGAATTCGGAATAAAAAGATCGTGTCTACTTGAGTGCGGAAAACAGACAATGCTGTGATCGTTTATTAAAATGTTAGTGAACTATCACCGCTGGAACTATGAAAAAATCTAAAAACAATTCATATTCTCCGTCATACCAATACATAGGAAATGCAGGTGTTCAGCCAACCCAAAACACACAACAAAACGCATGTATGCAACCACCTCGGTACGAACAACTACCAACTAACAGTTGCTCTAGTCAGCATCAAACTACAGTGAACCCAAATCAAACCCAGCAAACGCAATTTCAACTTCAACATCAATCAATCCCCATAGAAATACCTAACAACCAACAGTACAAGACATCTACTAACATGGTAAATGAAATCCTTAACTTCAGCACATCAAGTGACAGTGAAGAAGAACCATCAACAAAAACCAATACATGGCAGGACATACAACCTCGCAAAAGAAAACGAACTAAGCACTTTCAGCCTGCTATCAGTCAATAAATCACAACAAGCAACAAATTCTCAACTCTAGAAAGAGAAGAGGAAAGTCAAACTACAGATATCGTACAAGATACAAACCCAAAGCCACCACCAATATTTGTACACGGCGTACAAGACTACAATAAAATGGTAACTGCCCTCACAGATGTAGCCGAAATAGAACAATACGTTACAAAAGCTATGGTCAACAATGTAGTAAAAATAAACGCCAAAATACCCGAAACATACAGAAAACTAATTAGCCATATGAAAGAGACCAACATAATCCATCATACCTATCAACTAAAAGAAGATAAAGCCTACAGAGTAGTCATACGAAACTTGCATCAAACTGTGCCAGTTGACTACCTAAAGGAAGAACTCCAAAAAGAAGGATTTAAGGTAAGGGCTATAACTAATATTCATCATAGAATAACAAAAGAACCATTACCAATGTTTTATGTAGACCTTGAGCCAGACCCAAACAATAAAGATATCTATAACTTATAAATAATAAAGCTATTAAAGTGGAACCGCCACACAAAAACCACACAATAGTACAGTGTACACGCTGTCAGCGGTATAATCATACAAAATCATACTGTAATCTACCTTTCGCCTGTGTGAAATGTGGAGGCGCTCATGACACAAAAATATGTTAAAAGACCAGGGATTTGCCAGCCAAATTTGCCTTGTGTAAGGGGAACCATCCTGCTAATTATCGTGGATGCAACGTATACAAAGAAATACAACAGAAAACTAGACCAGCACCAACAAACTATAGAAATTCACATCAAATAAATAGTAATTTTCCGCCAACAAATGAAAATATACCACAACCAACCCAACAAAACTCGAGTAAAACCTACAGTGAAGCAGTCAGACAGGGACAAAACAACAACACACCCCAAGAGATTACACTTTCCAACTTTCTGGAGGAATTCAAAATAATGTTTAGTCAACTCATGCAACAAAATAATATGGTAATAAACATGTTATCAACTGTCATTAGCAAACTTTGCAAATAATGGCTCAATCACTACGCATAGCTCTATGGAATGCCAATGGCATTCTGGCCAAACAACAGGAAGTCATACTATTTCTAAAAAACAACAACATAGACATACTCTCGATAACAGAAACTCACTTCACCAACAGAAGCTATATGAGAATCCCATACTATGAGACTTATCACACTGAACATCCAGATGGAACCGCACACGGAGGTACGGCAATCATTATAAAAAAATCTATAAAACACCACGAACTTGAGAAGTATGAAGAAAACTTTCTATAAGCTACAACAATCCAAGTACAAAAATTACCTACACCGATAAATATTTCTTCTGTCTATTGCCCTCCAAGACATAGCTTAACAAAAAATATCCTCAAACCATTTTTCGATTCTCTAGGAAATTCCTTCATCTGTGGAGGAGATTTTAACTGTAAACATACCCACTGGGGATCCAGAATAATCACACCAAAAGGTAGACAATTATACAGTTTACTGCAGGAAAGCAATTATCAATACCTGTCAACAGGGGAGCCAACATACTGGCCCGCGGACATCAACAAGATTCCTGATCTGCTAGACTTTTATATAATCAACGGTATCTCCTCCAATTTTTAGATGTGGAAAGCAACCTAGAGTTAACCTCAGACCATACACCTGTGACAGCAACCATTAGCACAACAATCATAAAAACTGAGCCAAAACCGTCACTCTACAACAAGAACACTAACTGGGAAGTCTTTCGAGAACAACTCCGCGAAAAACTACAACTAAATATCAGTCTCAAGACCCAAGAAGAACTAGATGACGCCACAGACTACCTCACTAGGGCCATACAAGATAGCGCGTGGACTGCCACGCCAACGATTCTGAATAAAACTAGATTAGCGAACAATTTTCCAAAAGAGATACTTGAATTGGTTAGACAAAAACGACAAGCAAGAGCAAAATGGCAGAGATCACGTAATCCTATAGATAAGAATACCTTCAACAGATTAGCAAATCAACTAAAAATTAAATTGAAACAAAACAAGGAAGAAACTTACCGACACTATTTAAGCACCTTATCGAGAGCGGATCACTCCATATGGCAAGCAACTAGAAAATGTAAGAGACCACAAAATACAAAATCACCAATAAGAACAACAGATGGCAGATGGGCAAGATCTGATCAAGAAAAAGCAGATGCTTTCGCTCTTTACCTACAAAACGTGTTTACTCCCCATGAAGATGACTTCGACCCTACCACTAACGAATTTTTAGAAGCACCACTTCAAATGTCATTGCCAATAAAAAGAATCTCATTCCTAAGGTAGGAATTACTTAAATTTAATACTTACATAAATCGAATTTCACCAACATTAGAAATCCCTTACTAAGAAATACCTTAGGTAAAAATTTGATTTCGACAATTTTTTGAATTTTATTGGTAGCATTGGCTAATTTTGATGTGTAAACCGAATAAGCGGAGATCGAAATTGCATATGTTGAGAGAAAAGAAGAGATGTTGATGATCCGGGCCATCTTTAAATTATGTTTGTTATTTTTAAATCTGCTGAAGATGTAGTCTGTACATTAATAGAAAAATAACCTTTCCGATTTGTAAAATATTTCTACATCTTCTCCTCCAGGATAATGGATCTTTACATGTATGTGTACGTTCAATGGTTCCAAAAACTTCCTGTGTTTCAAATTAAAAATGATCTTCAAATCTTTTTAATATTTGTAATACCGTATACACCGTTGAAAATTTAATTTCGCATAATAGGGAAATCAATGTTAAATTCTTAGCCGGCTGAAATCCAGTCTACCAGTATAAAGGTAATAGACTAAGGTAATAGACACTGGTAGACTGGATTTCAGCCGGCTAAGAATTTAACATTGATTTCCCTATTATGCGCGAATAATTTTCCAACAGTGTATATCGAAAAAGACAAAAAAAAACATCAGTTTCGTCCAGTTTCTAAAAACTCTCCTCCCATTTAAAATTTTCATCAAAAGACTCTAAAGACAGTCAAGACTTAAGTCACATGAAATCACATGGAAAGTATGGTTAAGTATTTCCTAAATGTTTTAGGCAAGCCCAGTGAGCTGTCCTAACTTTAGGCATTTCCTATTACCTTTAGGTATTACTTAGTGCATGGTGAAACGCAAATTGTACTTAGGAAATCCTAAACCTGGTTTAGGTATTACCTAACTTTAGGAACTGGTTGGTGAAATCGGGCATAAGTGGTTTAACACATACATTGATATAAACTTGTCTTCTTAAAATCATCCAAATATTCATTTACATCCTGAAGTATCGGCATCATACAATTAATTAACACCTTGTATTTTTAAGTTTTTAGAGACACAAGAACCCTGCAGTAATTTCAAAATGTCTATAAGAGCTCATAATATATGTATACGACAAAAGTAACTTAGTAGAGTTACTAATACATGTTCCTCCTTCAACACCAAACAATATAACAACAAAATTCAACTACACCAGTGGGATATCGAACATAACAATACATTTAATGTTTGAAACGTATCACCCCAATCGGGTGATCATTCTCGTCTCGAAACGGATTAACGTCGATGAGCTTCGATTATTCGAAACGAACGATCTTATCGATCAAAATCAATTCCAAACGAATTTCACTTCTTTTTGGATTGTATACGATAACGACAATTTGAATTCTTCCGTTGTGTTATTCGAGATAGGCGATGGAAATTCGACATGGCGCGGTTTGAGGAATCCCCTTTTGGAATCCGGAACAAATTACACGATTATTGTGTATATCGCCAATTATTGTAAGGATGGGGCAACGAGATGGAGGAAAGAAGAGAAATTTATTCTGACGGATTACGAAAGTAATTCGTGGAATTTATGGCTCACGATTCTCATAATTGATTGCGATTATTATTGTTCCATTCGTTCTTTGGTAAGGTGTAAATTATATAATTTAATTTATGCGATAAGTATATTTATCATTATGCATTTTAAGGTACATGAAGAAGAATAACATTCATTATGTGTATTCAATTACATGCGGATACCCGAACAGGTCGTCAGGTTAGTAAGACATATTATATTATACAGGGTGTCCCAATGAAAAGTAGCCCCTTTATTGAGTTAATGATTTTTAAACGCAATCATAAAAACATGCGGTTTTCGCAGATATAGATATATATTGTATAGATATATATTGTATAGATATATAGATATAGATATTTGCTATAACTTTTGTATCGCCTGTAGAAGAGTATATCTTTCAAAATATTTTTACATATACGGGGTGTTCCATTTAAAAAAAATGGTTACTGTGTATTTAAAACGGAAGATTTTGATACAACACCCTGTGTTGGTAATGCATATTTTCTGTATTACTGTAACAAAACTTATAATAAAATAAAACATATTCGAAAAAACCGCATGTTTTTATGATTAGGCGTTTAAAAATTATAAGCTCTGTAAATGGATTACTTTTCATTGGGACACCCTGTACTATACAGGGTATGTAATTTGGCCGATGCAGGTCTTTGTAAATTATTTTTTTACGGGGATCCCCTTAAAGATATGGAAACGGTTTCTGTAGGGGGGCTACTAGAAAGGTAAAAGATATTTGGACCTGTGTTGAAAAACTTTTTATTTTGTACAGGGTGTGTATAAAAATTGTACAAAGTTCAACATCAAAAATATCAAATTTCTTATTTTTTTTAAATGGAACCACCAATTTTTTTCTGTTTTAATGAAATCAGCAGTCAAAAATAAGGGAAGTTCATGTTTACTTCCCTATACCTAAACCTAATAATTTTGAATATATTAAAAATTTTACTTAACACTTACTTTTCTGTTTTATTCTTAAATAATTCGGTTTTACAAGTTAGCCATGTAATATCGTACAAGTAGCAAAATTAATAATCAATTAATCAAGAATAATTTACATGGCCAACTTTTAAAAGCTATTTAATTCGGAATTAGGCAGAAATGTAAGTTTTATGTAAAATATTTAATAACTTTAAAACTATTAAGTTTAGGTATAGGGAAGTAAACATGAACTTCCCTTATTTTTAAATGCTGATTTCATTAAAATAGAAAAAAAGAAATAGGTTTGAAGAAATATTTAAAGATTAATATTTAAATATTTCTTTAAATATTTAAAGAAATATTTAAAAATGAAGAAATTTGATATTTTTGATGTTCAACTTTACGCCGTTCAACTAGTAGCCACCCTACAGAAACAATTTCGATATCTTTAAGAGGATCCCTGTAAAAAAATAATTTATAAGGGTCTGCATCGGTCAAATTTTTCAAAAAAAAATTTTTAACCCAAAAAGTATGCATTTAAAAAAAAAAGTGTTTTAGACAAATGTATCCTGAAATTTTACGTAGCTTTCGAAAATATATTAATATACAGGGTGTTCCATTTGAAATAAGAAAGTTGATGCCTACTTCCGGAACAACCAGATGCACTGTCAAATTATTTTTAGGAGGTTCGTCATATTGCATAACATAAGTATACCAAATTTTATTAAAATCGGATAAGTAATTTCCAATATACAGAAAGTTTAAGCTCGCCGTGACGCACCCTGTATGTTTCCAAAAATAATACAAACTCTTGTGTTATAAAAATTATTTCCATGAGAAATAAATTTGTTAGTCCTATTTTATTTTAAAATTTCAGCAGCAGCTTCAAATTGAAACGTATTACATTGGGCAGAAAACAAAATAGACAAATAACTTTGAAAGTTAAACATTTAGGTAAAGGACAATCTCATATACACATAGATTCAAAAGTTTTGCATCGCACTATATCTCTGTAAGTAATTTTTTCTTCGCCAAGAATGGACTAGGTACTAATTAATTGATAAGTTTCAAGTAAAAAAACATCAACGGCTTTTGTACAAACTTTGTTTTTTTTTTAAGAAATGCCAGTTTACATTTGTTTTGTTGGCGAGTGCCTTTTTGGTACGACAATTCTGCTAGCAAAGACAGTTTAATTTTATGATTTAAACTGCCAACATGAATCGTCAAGTCATAAGTGAGATTGACCGTGCCAGAATAATAGGTTTAATTCACGAAGGCCATTCTCAAAGGTTAGTGGCTAATCGAGTTGGTAGATCGCAAAGTGATGTATCTCGTACATGGAACCGCTATCTCCAGACCAATTCTCTTCGTGACAGACCTAGAAGCGGTAGAAGGCGTGTTACCAATGAACGGCAAAACCGCTATATCCACTTGGTGATCCGGAGAAACCCGACTATAGCATTACCAGCACTCCAAAGAGATATGAGACATGCCTTGGGAATTCCAGTATCGGTCTCTACATTACGAAGACGAATCCTTTCGACAGGATTGAGGTGTCGTCGACCAATGAGAGTACCCCAACTACTACCTGCCCACAGACTTCGCCGTCTACAATGGGCCCAAGAGCACGCAGTATTGCCTGAAGAATTTTGGAATTATGTGCTTTTTTCTGATGAGACAAGAATTTGTTTAGTACATGATAGCCATCGAATACGTGTGTGGAGAGAGCCGACGAGGGCAGCCCAACTCACCCATGCCCACCCTGTGTTGCCCTTTAGAGGAGGAAGTGCTATGTTTTGGGCTGGGATTATGTCCAATGGTCGCACAGAATTATTTCATGTTCAGGGAACAATGACTGGTGATAGATACCTCAGGGAGATTCTACATCCTCACGTAAGACTATGGCGAGCAGCTGTTGGCGACGCTTTCGTTTTTGTAGACGATAACGCCCGTCCTCATCGCACCAGAGCTGTAAATGAGTATCTACAAACCGAAGGCATTAATCGTTTGGACTGGCCTAGTTTATCGCCAGACATGAATCCAATAGAACATGCTTGGAACATGCTTTCCAGGGCAGTGGCAGCACGCAGAAATCCACCAAGGAGTGTACAAGAGCTTGTTAATGCCGATCAGGAGGAATGGCAAAATATCTCCCAACAGCATATCAGAAATTTAATTAACAGTATGGGTAGGCGTCTCCAAGCTTGCATAAATTCTAGAGGTGGAAATACTCATTACTAAACAAGTCTTAATTTATTATTTTTCCAAAAAAGTCATCAATTTGTAAATTTAATTTTCTTCCAAAAATACTCTTATGTTTAAAACAACTTTATTAGTGGATAATAAATTGTTTATACAAAAACCCTTGATGTTTTTTTACATACAATTAATCAATTAATTAGTATCCAGTCCATTCTTGATGAAGAAAAAATTAATTTTAGACATATTGGGTGATGCAAAACTTTTGAATCTATGTTTATTTCTGGAGCATTCTAAATGATTCTAGATAGTTTTAAATGGTTCTAGACCAATTCTAAATCGTTTTGAAGCATTCTAAATTGTTCTAGACAGTTCTAATTGATTCTGGAGCATTCTTAATGATTCAGGAGCGTTCTAAATGATTCAGGAGCGTTCTAAATGATTCTAGATAGTTCTAAATGGTTCTAGACCAATTCTAAATCGTTTTGAAACGTTCTAGATTGTTTTAGACAATTCCAATTGTTCCTGTAGCATTCTAAATGATTCAGGATCGTTCTAAATGATTCTAGACCAATTCTAAATCCTTTTGAAACGTTCTAGATTGTTCTAGACAGCTCTAAATATTTCTGGAGCATTCTAAATGATTCTAGATAGTTTTAAATGGTTCTAGACCAATTCTAAATCGTTTTGAAGCACTCTAAATTGTTCTAGACAGTTCTTAGACAGTTCTTAGAACTGGTCTAGGAGGTTTCAGAACGATTTAGAACTGGTTTGGGAACCATTTAGAATTATCTAGAATCATTTAGAATGCGTCACAATCGTTTAGAACTGTTTAAAACGCTCCGGAATCGTTTAGAACTGTCTAGAACAGTCTAGAACGCTTCAGTCTGGAACGCAATGAAAAAATGTGGTCTTAAAAACCATTATTGAACTGGTTTTTAAATTGTTCAGGACAGTTTTTAGTTTCAGATGTGTTCAGAATTAGTTAGAACCGTACAGAGTGACTAGGACCAGTTTGAAACAGCTCAGGAGGATCTTGGAATCATTTAGAATCTCTAGAATGATTTTGAACGGTTCAGAATAGTCTAGAACACTTTGGAACGCACCAGACCCGTCGGAAACCATTTAGAACGCTTTAGAATTGTCAAGATAGAACTATTTAGAACGCTCCAGAATGATTTAGAACGCTTCTTTACTAATTAGAACTGTCCGGAACTATTAAGAAACAGTCCAGAAACATTTAGAACTCTCTAGAACCAGTTAGAACGCTCCAAAACTGTCTGAAACCATTTAGAACGCTCTAGAACGTTTTAGAACGATTCAGAACCATTTAGAATTCACAAGGACCATTCGATATAGTTCAGGGACGATCATAAAACCGTTTTAGAACTGTTCGAAACCATTTAGAAGTGTCTAGAATCATTACAGAACTGACTAGGACTGTTTGAAATAGTTCAGGACATTCTTAGAACTGTTCGAAGTTTAAAATTATTTAAAGTTTCAATCATTTTGGATAGTTTTAGAAATGTCTAGAATGTTTTAGACAGTTTCAGAACTATCTAGAATTTTTTATAACTGTTCAGAATGATTTAGAACGCATCAGAACTGTCCAGAATCATTTAGAACGCTATAGAACTTTCTAAAATGGTTTTAGAACTCTTCAGAACTCTCTGGAATCCTTTAGAACAGTCGGAAAACAATTAGAACGCTTTAAAACTGTCTAATATAATGATTTAGAACGATTCTTTACAAATTAGAACTGTTCGAAACCATTTAGAAGTGTCTAGAATCATTTCAGAACTGACTAGAACTGTTTGAAATAGTTCAGGACAGTCTTAGAACTGTTCGAAGTTTAAAATCATTTAAAGTTTCAATCATTTTGGATAGTTTTAGAAATGTCCAGAATGTTTTAGACAGTTTCAGAACTATCTAGAATCTTTTATAACTATTCAGAATGATTTAGAACGCTTCAGAACTGTCTAGAATTACTTAGAACAATACAGAATTGTCAAAAATGATTTAGATAGTTTCAGAACTATCTAGAATCTTTTATAACTATTCAGAATGATTTAGAACGCTTCAGAACTGTCTAGAATTACTTAGAACAATACAGAATTGTCCAAAATGATTTAGATAGTTTCAGAACTATCTAGAATCTTTTATAATTCTTCAAGATGATTTAGAACGCAATAGAACTGTCTAAAATGGTTTTAGAACTGTTCAGAACTCTATAGAATCCTTTAGAACAGTCGAAAAACATTTAGAACGCTTTAGAACTGTCTCGAACTAATGACTTTGTAGTCTTTCATCATCATCATACTGAGAACTTTCCACCTTACCCTCGTATTCGTATCATATAATAAACATAATATCATATCATATAATAAATAATACAAACCAGTCGTAGAACGAACGGTTAAATTCTTCGTAAAATCCAATTTCAATTGTTCCGTCGCCCTTTCCATTTGTTTTCTCATCGATTCGATGCTCACGTGTTCCATTAATTGACCATCGTTTACCACTATTTTAGCCTTGCCTGGAAGGATTCTCGATTAGAATTCGTTTCCCAACTACGAGATAACTCGTAGATCGCGTTCATCAGCGTTCGGGACGCCCCAACTACGAGATAACTCGTAGATGTCGCGTCGTTGTCTAGGAGGCTGGGAACACTACGAGTTATCTCGTAGTAATGTTAATGGTGGTTAATGATTAATTATTGAAGTTGTTGTTTGTTACCTTTTTCCTTTTTCTTGTCTTTTCCTTTGGCGTAGTTCCTGACGAGTTGCGTTTGAATTGCGGTTTTTTGGTGATTGATTGAATTTCGGTGAAAATAGTTCGATGAAATCGTCGAAAATTCCTTTTTTATCGCATAATCGCTCAGAGATTTGGTAATTCTAACGGTAAATCTTCGTAACATCGTTTAAAAAGTTGATTTCGAAAATATATTTTTGATTTATAAGTTTTATAACCTCAATTTTTCTTCCTCTTTTTTATTCGGAATTCGTTTATGAATTAAAATTCGTGGCCTTTGATGTGTCGGTTTTTACAGCTCACAAGTTTTTCTTCTTCTTTCTTTCATTTTCGACGAATGAAATTTGCAAATTCTAAAAGCAAAAATGCATCTTCGCCGCTACAAAAATAGAGAGAATATTTGCCAGAGTGTTAGGGGTCGAAAACGATTAGACGGACAATCATAAACGGCTACCTGCTTATGCAAATTTACTTTATTTACAATGCGACGATAACAATACATTTACTTTGAAAATAGTCTCTTAGATCCACTGCACTTGCGCCACCTGTTAGTACATTTTCTGAAATATCTCTGGTTAAAAACCTGGCTAAAAATTTAATTTTGAGACAGCTAACGCCATCTGCCTCAATTAATGAAACTACAAAAAATTACTAGATTCTAGGGGCGATTGGTACGACTGATGAAGTGCTCAACGCCCACGGTTTGTAGAATAATGGCTAAATAATTTTGCCACTCGAAATGGCTCGATAATTTTTTATGTGGCAATAAATTGTACTAAAGGTATAGAATATCTATGCCAAATATCAAAAAAATATACTGAGTGATTCAAAAGTTATAGGTGTCGAAAGAAATGGGCCAAATTCAAAAAACACCCGGTTATAACTCGGTTATAAAGGGCGGAAGATCCATAGTATATGGGTTTTTTCTAATCCCCTGGGTGACCTCTATACAGGGTTAAAATATTGCTCTTTCCCAATGAAACACCCTGTATTTACCTGACTCTCCGCGATGAAAGAAATATATAATGTTTAGAACAAATTAATTATTGAAAATAGTCTGTAAATAGTCTTACTAAGAAGTTAAACACAATAAAAAGAAAACACGAAAACTCAAAAAACTTCAATAGAAACCACAATTAACATCAACAAAAAAAGAAAACTACGAAGAAAACTACGAAAACTCGTAACGATTAGTAGGCTCAAGTAAACTCTAGCATACTGGTGACGTATTCCCCCCCACTTTTGCCAGCAAAGTGAGGTAACCGTATTATTCTACAAACCGTGCTCAACGCCCCTCTTAATTGTATTCTAAGCTAGTAATTCATTTATTTTTTACAAAAAAACTCAAAAGTGGCATATCTTAAACCCCTTTGGTGAAAAATAAGACATAGTGAATATAATAGAGTGTACCTTTATCGCAGTGAGTACAAACAAATTTACAAGCATACGTATAAGTATTGCCCTGCTTTTGCTTACCTCTTGTTTCTAACCCAATCACCTTATAACCTACAAACTAAAAACTTCTCGCATATCGTAAACTGTCATGGCCAGCGACCCCTAGGAAGACCCCCTGATATACCAAAAAGGTACAAATTCTTAGACACAGGTCCATACCTAGTAATCGTAGAAGGAACAGACAAGAATAACATTGGAGCTTTCCACCCCATTGCGGTTGGAAGAACACTCCGTATTAAGGGAATTCAAGGCATCAAGGCCGTTTCTAGAAAAGGTTCAAACAGAATAGGTATAGTAGAGTTCATAACCTCCAAATATGCCAACGAATTTCTGGACAACGATAAACTCAAAGAAGAAAGCAAATGGGAAAGCTACATACCAGCATCGCTAGTCACCTCAAGAGGAATAATTAGAGGTATACAGTGTGTGTCACGAAGAGGGCCCATTAGAAGTATCTGGAAAAGTAGTTGTAATTAAAATTTGAAAATTTGTGTACAAGTATTAGTCGATGCGCTCTATTCAATGAAAATATTTTCAACTTTTCTTTACTTCCGGTTATACCGGAAGTGGACATCAACTTTGTTATTTTAAATGGGACACCCTATATATTAATATATTTTCGAAATGTACGCAAAATTTTAGAGTGCTTTTGTCTAAAAAACTTTTTTCAAAAATGCATACTTTTTGAGTTACTAATTTTTTTTTGAAAAATTTGACCGATGCAGACCCTTATAAATATTTTTTTTACGGGGATCCCTTTAAAGATATGGATTCAGTTTCTGTAGGGTGGCCAGTAGTAAGGTCAAAGGTATTTGAATCTGTGTTAAAAAACTTTTTATTTTATACAGGGTGTATACAAAACATGTGCAAAATTGAACTTCAAAAATACCAAATTATTTCATTTTTCGTCACCCATTTTTTGTCACCCATTTTTTTCTATTTTATTGAAATCAGCGATAAAAAATAAGGAAAGTTCATGTTTACTTCCCTATACCTAAACCTAATAGGTTTGATGATTTTAAAAATTTTACTTAAAACTTACTTATTCTTAAATAATCCGTTTTTACAAGTTGGCCATGTAATATCTCACAAGTACCAAAATTATTAATCAATTAATTACAAACAATTTACATGGCCAACTTGTAAAAACGGATTATTTAAGAATAAGACAGAAAAGTAAGTTTTAAGTAAAATTTTTAAAATCATCAAACCTATTAGGTTTAGGTATAGGGAAGTAAACATGAACTTTCCTTATTTTTTATCGCTGATTTCAATAAAATAGAAAAAAATGGGTGGTTCCATTTAAAAAAATGAAATAATTTGGTATTTTTGAAGTTCAATTTTGCACATGTTTTGTATACACCCTGTATAATATAAAAAGTTTTTTAACACAGATTCAAATACCTTTGACCTTGCTAGTGGCCACCCTACAGAAACTGAATCCATATCTTTAAAGGGATCCCCGTAAAAAAAATATTTATAAGGGTCTGCATCGGTCAAATTTTTCAAAAAAAAATTAGTAACTCAAAAAGTATGCATTTTTGAAAAAAGTTTTTTAGACAAAAGCACTCTAAAATTTTGCGTACATTTCGAAAATATATTAATATATAGGGTGTCCCATTTAAAATAACAAAGTTGATGTCCACTTCCGGTATAACCGGAAGTAAAGAAAAGTTGAAAATATTTTCATTGAATAGAGCGCATCGATTAATACTTGTACACAAATTTTCAAATTTTAATTACAACTACTTTTCCAGATACTTCTAATGGGCCCTCTTCGTGACACACACTGTAGACCTGAGCACTAGCATGGAAGAAATCAAAAACTTCGGAAAAGCTTCTTCCAAAATTCTAGACGCAAGGAGACTGAATCGCAGGATCGCCAGTCAACAAACCGTAGAATATGTACCAAGTGAAACTGTACTGATCACATTTGAAGGCAAAAATATACCGAATACAGTAAGTATCAATTATTACGAATCCAGGGTTAAGGTATATGTAGGACCCGTACTACAATGCTTTAACTGCCTCAGATACGGTCATTCTAGCAAACAATGCAGAAGCCACATCAGATGCAGCAGGTGCGGAGAAGAACATGAAGCGACCAATTGCCAAAAAACATAAAATGCATATTTTTCAAGCTAGAACATCTGGCTACTGATAGGAAACAGTGCGCTGAATTCGAAAGGCAAAAACAAATCAAGGAAATCATGTGCTACGAAAACCTGTCTTATTACGAAGCTTCCAAAAGGGTACCAAGACCTGGCAATCAACGAACAAACTATACCATTACAAGAGCTGAGGAATTACCAGAATTAGGAACAACCAAAAAAATGCCACAATCGACCAAAAACAACTGCATCACAGTAAACGAAAGAAGACAGAATACAGGGACCAACAATAGAATAGAAATACTCCCAAGTCATTAAAACACCACAGAGAAAGAGACAGGCATCCTCACCACCGATATTAAACTACAACAAGGAAGCACATATAGAATGTCTGTTTCCACCACCATGCAGAACCCCCACTACACCAATTCTAAACACAAACGCGTATCAAAGAAACCTAAGTAATGAGAAGGATACAACCAAAGCTCACAGATCTACAGATCTAGCTACAGATCACGACATTTTTAAAAAAAATTCTAAGACATACAACGCTCACCACAGAACAAATAGACAAAGTAATTGATGAAACACAAAGCATAGAATTCGAAAAGATCGACGACAAAACAAATGAAAACATGGCTACGAGCCCCATCCCATCGGAGGATGGGTCCACATTCTGATTCACAATGACTAATTATCAAATTAATCACAAACTTAACATCATCCAATGGAATATTCACAGGATAAGATAGATGAATTAAAAATGCTAATTCACAATGAAAGAGCCGATATCATTCTACTAAACGAAACCCTACTTACACAATCGAAAGGGGTCAGAATCCCAAACCACAACATTATTAGAGAAGATCGACAAGATGGATGGGGGGGAGTAGCCATCCTTATAAATAGCGAATTAAAATACTCAAATATGTCAATCAGAACACAACTTCCAGAGAGAGTACAAATCATAGGCATTAAAGTGAGGAATCTCATCATTGGAACATTCTACTGCCCCCCAGATGTCTACTTGTCGCAACTAGAATTCACAGATATATTTCAGGAACTAAACAGCCCCTTTATATTAATGGGAGACCTAAACGCGCAACACACAGCATGGGGATCGGGAATAACAAACAGTAAGGGAAATAACCTGCACAAAGCCATAAAACAGTGTGGACTTGTGTTCCAGAATGACGGGAACAGAACTAGAATAACACCACCACACCAAAACAAAAGCTGCCCTGACATCTACACACCAAACTTAGCTACAAAAAGTATATGGAAAACCATAGAACACACAACGGTGAGCGATCACGTACCTACCCAGGTGGTATTAGATCAAGGAATTGCGCCATATTTCCAGGAGAGCAAATCGTTATACAAGTGGAACACAAAAAGAGCCGATTGGAGGAAATACTTCATCAATTTTGATGAGAAGAAGACGTACACCTAGTATGAGGAAATCCTGAATGAAATAAATAAAGCCGCAAAGGCAGGAATCCCGGAAATACACATGAAGAAGAAGAATAAAAAACGGATGGTGAAACCGATTTGGTGGGATGAGGCCTGCCAAAAAACTAATGAAGACAGAAGCAAATCACTAAGAAAATATAAAAACCAACCCAACGAAGAAAACCTACTAGAATACAAAAGAAAAGCAGCAGTAGCCAGAAGAACACTCAAAGAAAAAAAGAAAAACAGTTTCGTCAAATTCACGGAATCTCTGAACAGGGAAACGTCCATAAAGTTCATCTGGAATGTGGTAAGAAGTTTTAGCAACACGAAAACCCATAACAACGTAATGGACACTGATAACGACAATTGGATGGGAGAAATTCTAGATAGATTGGTTCCTCCGTTCATCCCAAATGAAAACAGGATAACTTACCAAAATCAAAACTACTCCGAAAGTTTCAACCCTAACGAACTCGAATTAGCTATGAAGCATAAAAAGGACACAGCCCCCGCCATGGATCAGGTGACCTACAGCATGATAAAAAACATGCCAATCTTCATGAAAAATGAATTGCTACGGTTTTATAACGCGGTATTACGTAAACAACAAGAAATCCCCACAGATTGGAAAATCCAAACGGTGATACCTATCTTAAAACCGGGCAAAAATCCAGGGGTCTACACTAACTACAGACCGATCGTACTAGAATCATGTGTAGTTAAAATTCTTGAAGGCATGATCAAAAATAGACTTGACTATATTCTGGAAAAAAATAGAATACTACATACTGAGCAATATGGATTCAGAAAAGGCAAGAGATCTACAGAATGTACGACACTGCTAGCTACAGAAACGTATATAAATCTCACAAAAAATCTTAAAACGGTTATAGTAACACTAGATATATCCTCAGCCTACGACAATGTTCTTATTCCAAAACTGGTGGAGTATCTAAATGAAATCAACATCAAAAAAGACATAATCGAACTGATTCAGAATTTGTTAGGACAACGCAGAATCATTATCCGCCATCCAAGAACAGGGGAATTCAAGGGACCACAGTGGACCGATAAAGGAATTCCACAAGGGTCACCATTAAGCCCTCTACTATTCAACCTTTACACCTCTAAGATGCATCAAAAGGCGGAGGACAAAGTACAAGCCACCTTAAATAATTTACAGGAATGGCTAGACGAGCCTGGCCTCGAAATATCAGTAAATAAATCTAAAGCCATGATCATTAGTAGAGGCAAAAGCAGAAATCCAATGCCCAGGCTGGAAATGAGGAATCAACATAACGAGTGGCACGATGAAATCAAATATCTTGGAATAACATTCAATCACAAAATGGGATGGAACACTCACATTAATAATATTTACAACAAAGGAGCTAAAGGTATCAACATCATGAGAGCATTATGTATAGTATGGTGGAGAGCGGACCCCAGAACATTATTAAACATCTACAAAGGAGTAATAAGATCTCACCTAGATTTCGGTACCAATATAATCTTCAACACATCTAAAGCCAAGTGGAACAGATTAAACAAGCTACAATATGAAGCGCTACGGATCGTCACTGGGTGTATGAGATCCACACCGATAAATGCATTATTGGGCGAGACCGGTGAAATGACATTGGAAATGAGGAGATCTTGGCTTTGCACCAAACAATGCTTGAAATGGTTGACATCGACACAATGCTCCGTGGGCAGGATTTTTAAAACTCGCCGCGGGACATCCCGTAAACCTCGAACGCTTCACTTTTGGTGATAACGATATCCGGTCAATTAGCATTTTTAGCTTGCAGTTTGGTGATAACGATTTCCGGTTTGGTGATAACGACTTCCTGCTCCGAATGCTCCTCTTCTGATCTCTCATATATACACTACTGTAGTTTTCTTTTTTATTCTAATATTAATACCTATTTACATATTTCTACTTTTTAGCCTACTCGATAGTTGAATCGACAACTCACAATATGCACTCAAATCAATCACTGGAACCGATCTACTATGGCGTATTCGCACCCTTGGACAACCGATCCGCCGACCAACAACCAACCGTCTTCACCGACAAAACGGAAGCTCTACAAGCGGCCAAACAGTGTAAAAAAAGCCGCTTCAAAGCCTTCCGATTCCACCACGAAGCCGCCGAATTCGCTCTCAACGGACCCGAGTGCCCCGAAACCGATCCCAAATCGCCCGAATGCAGTCTAGTGGGCGAGAAGGCGAGAGCCTTCATGGCCCCCATGTCCCAGGAGTTGGTCGAGCTGCGCAAGGCCATCGAAAACGGCGATTTGGAATGGGTCATGGAAGCCGTGTGGCGCAACCCGAGGTACTTAGTCGGCAGCGGAGATACACCGTCTATATTAAAGGTACATTCGCACGACTTAAATTTGTAATATCCTTACCTCTGTGAAGCTAGCAGGACCAAATCAGCAGAATCAATTCTGACCATAGACCTATTAACTATGGACGCGGTTTAGACAAAGAGGTTGTGTTGTCGATGAATGAGAGAGATGCAGCTAAGTTTGGGCATATGGCAATGAGAGATTGGACAATGCATTGGCCAATAGTAAGAAAGCAAAAGACCACGTGAGTTACGTTTTCAGTAATGCAAGGTAGCTGGGGTAGAGGAGGGTAGCTTATGGTAGAATAGGGTTGAGGATTTATTATTTTTTTACCGAGCAAAATTCATTTTTCAGCTAAGCCTAAATTCCCACGCATTTGCAAATACAGTTCTTATTTTGTATTGTTATTTGGAACCTCCTACCTATTAGCCAGTACAGATTTTGCAATTTAAGACCTAACTGCTTTCTCTTATAAAAAATATGTTTCTTCCAGGTCATTCTTCTGTCCAAGTGGATACCAAGATAAAAACAATATTTAAATATTAAGCGTATAAATAATTTAACAGATTAATCGCCTTTTTCCACACACCCTGTATATATATATATTTTTTTTTTTTGGTCCCGCCTACTTTTAGCCCAAACTAGCTCCATCTCTCACGGACCTCTCTCTCTATCATTGGGAACGCTAAATAACCTCAAAATACCGATTGTGCCGCGTCCATACTTAATAGGTCTATGATTCGGACCTATTGCATTATTTAGTGCTTATTTTGTGCTAATTTGTGCCACTAATAAAAATTTTGTGCTACCTGCCGTTTTGACAAAAATCGTGGCGCTGTTAGCTTAATATTAAGCTAGCTGAACCACATACAAAAATGAAATAAAAAAGGCTATAAATACAACCGCCAGAATTTGTGCTAATTTGTGCCATCCAAAACAAGCAGCTAAATAGATTAATTCCCCTTGAAATAAGGGCGAATTATATTTATCACGATTGGGCTCAAGAGTAAAGTACCCGTTTCGACGAGCAGAGTTCAATTTGTACCGGTACATTCAAAGCATACTAATTTATGCTTCACAAATATACACTCATGGATTTTGTACCTCCCATCACTTCTCTGAAAAACCACCCCCGATAGCCGTTTGCACAAGCAGAATTCAGTTTGTCATTTGTAAAAGTGCGATTAGTGAAAAACTTAGAAAACTTATAGAACTTAGTAGAAGACTCCAATAGTGCGTATGAGTGCGTCGAATAGAGAAAAGTCGAGAAAAGTCGTGTAGAAAAGTGCAAACTACGAGCGATAATATAAAATATATGTATAATGAGAGATTTATGTAAAAATATTGCCTTGTTTTACAATACAAACATCCTTTGCACACTTGCACGCTGTCTTAAGTCGAGTAGGTTTCAAGGTTTCCAATACTGACTGATTCTGCTTGTGCAAACGGCTATCGGGGGTGGTTTTTAGAGAAGGGGTGGGAGGTACAAAATCCATGAGTGTATATTTATGAAGCACAAATTAGTATGCTTTGAATGTACCGGTTCAAATTGAATTCTGCTCGTGAAAACGGGTACTTTACTCTTGAGCCCAATCGTGATAAATATAATTCGCCCTTATTTCAAGGAGAATTAATCTATTTAGCTGCTTGTTTTGGATGGCACAAATTAGCACAAATTCTGGCCGTTGTATTTATAGCCTTTTTTTATTTTTTTATGTCATTTTTGTATGTGGTCCAGCTAGCTTAATATTAAGCTAGCAGCGCCACGATTTTTGTCAAAACGGCAGGTAGCACAAAATTTTTATTAGTGGCACAAATTAGCACAAAATAAGCACTAAATAATGCAATAGGTCCGAATCATAGACCTATTAAGTATGGACGCGGCACAATCGGTATTTTGAGGTTATTTAGCGTTCCCAATGATAGAGAGAGAGGTCCGTGAGAGATGGAGCTAGTTTGGGCTAAAAGTAGGCGGGACCAAAAAAAAAATATATATATATACAAGGTGTGTGGAAAAAGGCGATTAATCTGTTAAATTATTTATACGCTTAATATTTAAATATTGTTTTTATCTTGGTATCCACTTGGACAGAAGAATGACCTGGAAGAAACATATTTTTTACAAGAGAAAGCAGTTAGGTCTTAAATTGCGAAATCTGTACTGGCTAATAGGTAGGAGGTTCCAAATAACAATACAAAATAAGAACTGTATTTGCAAATGCGTGGGAATTTAGGCTTAGCTGAAAAATGAATTTTGCTAGGTAAAAAAATAATAAATCCTCAACCCTATTCTACCATAAGCTACCCTCCTCTACCCCAGCTACCTTGCATTACTGAAAACGTAACTCACGTGGTCTTTTGCTTTCTTACTATTGGCTAATGCATTGTCCAATCTCTCATTGCCATATGCCCAAACTAGCTGCATCTCTCTCATTCATCGACAACACAACCTCTTTGTCTAAACCGCGTCCATAGTTAATAGGTCTATGGTCAGAATTGATTCTGCTGATTTGGTCCTGCTAGCTTGACAGAGGTAATATCCGTGCAATACCACATTTACCCTATTGCAGCAAGGCGCCCGTTACAACGCCCTGCACGTAGCGGCCCTATCGAAGAACGCCCCCATCGCCCAATTCGTCCTCGACACCGTCGCCGATCCGAAGTTCATCCGGCTGTTGTACGGCGACGACGGCCGTCACGACGACTCATTGATCCCCTCCAGATCGGCCAGGTTGCTCGATCTCTTCCTGAACACCCCTGACAAGGGACTGAACGAGACGCCGCTGCATTTCGCCTCCAAGCACGGCGCCGCTGACGTCGTCGAGGTGCTCGTATCGTACGCGCAATGCGACAAAACTGCCAGGAATAAGTTCATGGAGACCGCGGAACAGGTGATTTATCTGCTTTATAGAGGGATTCTTTAGGTCTAAGGAGGATTGAAGAATGTCTTTATAGTGTAGATTGGGTCTTATTAGACAATGATTCTATCACGTGCGATTGTTCTTGTTAGATATGAGACACATTAACAATTTATTTGAATGATTTTTCTTGTAGATTATTTGCGAAAGAGCCGAAGGAGATGACCTGGCTTCTATTAATAATAGGATAGAGCGTTTATTGCATTGACACTTACTACGTACCGGTACTTCGAGCTGTGGACGACAGCGAGCCCGCCGTTATCGGGGAACCTTTACTAGAGTAGTTTTTCAGCGGTTTTTTATCGTTATTGCCAAACCGCAAGGTCAATTCTATGCTGGTTCTACTCATAGAACAATAGAAAATTGCATTTACTCTACAAAGTAAAGAAGTACAATAAACAAAGTTTTCAATATAACGTTAGTTTTCAGGTTAATCATTTGCCAAAAGTAGGGCCAGTCGTTGGAACAATTTCATTTTGATGCGATTAAACAACCTGTCATAAATACCTGTCAAATGCCTGTCAAAATTAAAATTTGACGTATTTGTCAAATGTCATTTGAAATTCTGGTAATTTGGACAAAAAGTTTATTGTGATTAAAAGAGTTTCTTAATCTTTAGTTTTTCTTATCATATTGTTGTAATCCAGTAGACATTAGGTCCTATATTATCTATTATATATATTTTTATTCTTTTATCTTTGATACCTTAGATGGTTTCTTATCAGTTTCATTTAGCTTCTTAAAAGCACGAATTTAATTTAATACTTCTTGTAATAAAATCTTCTTATGTGAATTTTGCTAGACGAAGCTTGATTCGCAGAATGCATTTTCAGTGTTTGTAAAAGGGAAATAAGTTCTGTTTTATCTTAATAATTTTGTGTATCTTAATCCGAATTTGTTGCATAAAACTTATTTCTTTTAATTGTGCATTTTATGTAATTAGATTATTTTACTGGAAAGACTCAGGGAGTCTATCAGAAACCGTCGCGGTATGAACACGTAATTTTTTTATATTCTGTACTCCAATTTCTACAACCAATATATAATTCATCCTTAGTAATTCGGGCGTATTATTTCCAACGGGCATATCCGAACTCTGCCACAAAATAAAATGTTACGTGAATTGTATCAATTTGGGGATTACTGAATGGTTCGAACTCTGCCGCGACCATTAAGTCTAATCCGATTAGGGTCATTAGGGTTTATTATAATATTACGTAAATAAAACTTAAAATTTCAACCCAAAGAAGTCGTAGTCGATTTTAAACTAAGCATTCATAACGCTATATATGAATGTTTTGGTAGAGATCAAATTATTTTTGGTTGTAAATTTCATCTCTGTCAAGCTTGGTTGCGAAAGATTCTGGAGTTTCATTGGGTACAAGAGTACATACAGAAAGATTGAGTAATTGGCGACTACTTAAAAGTATAGTCCTTTTCAAGATATAGTAGAAAAGAGGCGTGAGAGCTTAGGGATTATAGCAATAAAGTAATGACTTTCCTAATACCAATACAATGGAACGTTGAAGCACTTCGGTCGGGTCGGGTGGTAAACAGTATTTACATTTCCAGGTTAGAACTTAAGAAATGTTATTTAATGAGTATTTTGCATCGCCGCTTAGCCGCAGCGAACGTACCAAACTTAAAATTCGGTTCTGCGTCCTTCGACCGGCGAGTACGGCGTGTACCCTAAACAGCACCGGGTAGTCATAAACTCATCAGCTTATAAAGTCATTTTCTACTATATCTTGAAAAGGACTATACATTTTGGAATGATGTATCTTAGACCTGAGGAAGTTGTTGAATTTTTTAATAACGAACTCCATTTTTTGCTTCCAAACGATGAGAGAGTTATATAATTTCGCAATTATGTCAATAAAACGTATAAAAACAAAATTCGATATTTCCACCACATATTTGGGCAAACAATGCAGTCTTTTTTAAGAGGACAACTAATTCTTGTGAGAGTTTTCATTCCCATTTTAATAACTCTTTATAAAGCACACCCAAATATTGTGTAATTTATTAGTGTGTTATTGGATTTTCAAACGGATATACATATGTATACGCGAAAATTCTTTCGACGAACTAAAATCAGAAAAAAAAAACATATGATTATTCATAATCATACGGAAAAATATAAGAAAAATACTATTTCCCGCTTTATATTTGTGAAAACGGTGACATGTAAAAATCTTCCTCAGATGTAATTTTATTTTATTTTTATGTGTATATTTAAACGTATATATTTTATTAAAATGTACATCTATTTTTTGTTAGAAATATACGTTGAAAATATATTATGAAATTGTTAAATCGGATTAAACAATTAGACCCCTACGGGTTTAATACTTAATCCCTAAAATTTTAAAACCTGGCAGAGTTCGAACAACCCATAATGACTACCTGCATTTTGTGGCAGAGTTCGGATACTCCGTTTCCAACACCTTGTTGGTTTACAACAATATGTATAACTTCCAATTTCAATTTGATGAATTTCTTTAATAGATAATCTTGCATCCTCCATTTCATCAGTAAAATCTTTATGAAGAGTTCTGTTTTGAAGGCTTCGAAATTTGGCATAGTCTTTATATATGAAACGTCCAAAAAACTTATTGGAAGCTCGTTAAAAGTTCATACAATTGCATTTTCTTTTGAATTTGAAGATGAGTATAAGCACGCGTATAAGAAAATCTCATTTTCTCTGTGAATTCGAAACATTATATTCTATTCATAAGCGCTTGTAAGTTTGAAGAAAAAAAAATTAGCCGCCTTGAACTGTCTTTCTTAACACTTAACATAATTTGGACAATCGCCAAATTTCTAATTGTGCTCAAACCATAAAACACGCGTCGTATAAGAGTGACAATTTATGATTCATATAAATGTGCGTTCTTTGAAAAAACACACCGATTGATTGAAACTTTTTTAGAGAAGTAGGCCATTGATGGCAAAAAATGTCGGTGAAGATTCGGATTTTTAGAGGCTCATTTTGGAGTGGCTTCTCCAAGTTGTCTTTGTTACATCCATAGCCTATATATTCCAAACAACTTTGCATCTACCTGTATACACAAATGTTTTAATTAGTTCAAAAACTCATGTGTATCTAACACAAAAAACAAACATATGTAAATTTTAGAGAGTCAATAATAATTGGGAAAGAGTCAACATGCACATCTGCTTAACCGTTTAAAGTGTTAATGAAACCCACTTGATTCTTATCAACAAATCATCCTAATGGTGTTTAATTCACGCGAACAATTTTCGCATGTGGAAAGTTAGGTATATCCGGTTATGTTATATTGATAATACTTTGATAATTAATAACAAATATTGAATGTAGTTATTTACATTGTTAGTATCAACATTCGCCAGACTCCGACAATTACCGCTGTGCTAATAGAAATCGAAATAATGTGGCTGCATAGAAAATTTTGAAAAAGTATCTGTATTGTTTGAAATCATTAAAAGACTTGGCAACGTAAATATACGGTAAAGATTTGGCAACGTCGGATCGAGTACAGACAATTATCTCATCTTCATAAACATCTGATTTGTCAATGTCATTTGTCATTAATTTTGAATTTCGTGTTCCGAGAACTGATCAGCAGAATATGTAAACAAGAATTTATATTCAATACGTGTTGCATTTTAAAAAATAAAACTGTTTACAACCCATTTTGTGATATTTAACAAACATAACAAGGAATGAAACAAGTTGAATGTGGAATTTCCGCTGAGAAAAAAAGAAAACAGGTGAGTTATGCGACTATTTTTAAATAATCATAACCTCACAATTTGTGATTCTAAACAGTTTATTGTTTAGTTTCTTCATCAGTTTTTAGGATAAATAATGTTTTCGTTTTTGCTTTAAAGCAGTTAATATCGTAATAGTTAAATATTGTTAATTAGTTGAATACTTATTACATGTTTTCAGACCCATGTTGTATTGGTTTACATGGCATATTTACTTAGATCTCTACATCTTAACAAGGATAATGTAGCTAAATGAACAACTTACCAAACAGCCTTTATTATAGTTTTCTTTTTTACTCTAATATTAATACGTATTTACATATTTCTACTTTTTAGCCTACTCGATAGTTGAATGGACAACTCACAATATGCACTCAAATCAATCACTGGAACCGATCTACTATGGCGTATTCGCACCCTTGGACAACCGATCCGCCGACCAACAAACAACCGTCTTCACCGACAAAACGAAAGCCCTACAGGCGGCGAAACAGTGTGAAAAAAGCCGCTTCAAAGCCTTCCGATTCCACCACGAAGCCGCCGAATTCGCTCTCAACGGACCCGAGTGCCCCGAAACCGATCCCAAATCGCCCGAATGCAGTTTAGTGGGCGAGAAGGCGAGCGCCTTCAGGGCCCCCAAGCCCCAGGAGTTGGTCGAGCTGCGCAAGGCCATCGAAAACGGCGATTTGGAATGGGTCATGGAAGCCGTGTGGCGCAACCCGAGGTACTTAGTCAGCAGCGGAGATACACCGTCTATATTAAAGGTACATTCGCACGACTTAAATTTGTAATATCCTTACCTCTGTGAAGCTAGCAGGACCAAATCAGCAGAATCAATTCGGACCTATTGCATTATTTAGTGCTTGTTTTGTGCTAATTTGTGCCACTAATAAAAATTTTGTGCTACCCGCCGTTTTGACAAAAATCGTGGCGCTGCTAGCTTAATATTAAGCTAGCTGGACCACATACAAAAATGAAATAAAAAAATAAAAAAAGGGTATAAATACAATGGTCAGAATTTGTGCTAATTTGTGCCATCCAAAACAAGCAGCTAAATAGATTAATTCCCCTTGAAATAAGGGCGAATTATATTTATCACGATTGGGCTCAAGAGTAAAGTACCCGTTTTCACGAGCAGAGTTCAATTTGTACCGGTACATTCAAAGCATACTAATTTATGCTTCACAAATATACACTCATGGATTTTGTACCTCCCATCCCTTCTCTGAAAAACCACCCCCGATACCCGTTTGCACAAGCAGAATTCAGTTTGTCATTTGTAAAAGTGCGATTAGTGAAAAACTTAGAAAACTTATAGAACTTAGTAGAAGACTCCAATAGTGCGTATGAGTGCGTCGAATAGAGAAAAGTCGAGAAAAGTCGTGTAGAAAAGTGCAAACTACGAGCGATAATATAAAATATATGTATAATGAGAGATTTATGTAAAAATATTGCCTTGTTTTACAATACAAACATCCTTTGCACACTTGCACGCTGTCTTAAGTCGAGTAGGTTTCAAGGTTTCCAATACTGACTGATTCTGCTTGTGCAAACGGCTATCGGGGGTGGTTTTTAGAGAAGGGGTGGGAGGTACAAAATCCATGAGTGTATATTTATGAAGCACAAATTAGTATGCTTTGAATGTACCGGTTCAAATTGAATTCTGCTCGTGAAAACGGGTACTTTACTCTTGAGCCCAATCGTGATAAATATAATTCGCCCTTATTTCAAGGAGAATTAATCTATTTAGCTGCTTGTTTTGGATGGCACAAATTAGCACAAATTCTGGCCGTTGTATTTATACCCTTTTTTTATTTTTTTATGTCATTTTTGTATGTGGTCCAGCTAGCTTAATATTAAGCTAGCAGCGCCACGATTTTTGTCAAAACGGCAGGTAGCACAAAATTTTTATTAGTGGCACAAATTAGCACAAAATAAGCACTAAATAATGCAATAGTTCCGAATTGATTCTGCTGATTTGGTCCTGCTAGCTTGACAGAGGTACATAAAATAGGAATTTGGGGATCTGAATCATATTATCTTCGGCTGCAGACTATCTCAATCCTGTCACAAAATATATAGGACCATAGCAGAAATGCAAAAAGGCCCTGTACACATTAACACCCTGTTGCTCAGCCCGTTATCAAAAGAAACTCAAAAACTGGTACAATTGCTTGTAGTGCATGACTATAGAATTTAATGCTTATTGCTTGCAAGCTTATAGAAAATAAGATACATTAATCTAGAACAGCTTATAGATATAGAGACAGTAACACCGCAGGCTAATTAACTAATCAACCAATTTCATAATTACAGATATGTAACAACCCACCATCCTATCTACCTGGCGTTAACCCTGTGACAATGTTTCGTACACGCCGCGAAACGAGAAGAGTCTTTACCCAATAAAAGTTCCCATCCTATTCCCAAAGGGCATGGGCATAGCCCAGACGCACTGCATGGTGCACTCTTTGGACTTTTGCCAAAAGTGTAAGAAATATGCTGACCGGATGCGACACAACGCAAGAGGCCATGTAACAGAGAAGAAGAAGAAGAAGATAGTCCTCTTCCAAAATAGTAGGCACTAAATTCTCGGAAATATTATCGCTTTAAAACGAAAACATTGTTGTCAGGGGTGCTATTCTTGAAATTGGGAGATTTTGTCACATGTGAGATTTCTTCTTTTTAATACGAAATTGACATATAACTGTCACCACAGTACGCCAGCGTTGCCACATAAATAAAGATTGAAAACAATAACCTTACCATAGAGAAAGAAAGCAGGCCCATGACAGCCTTATGAGAAATTTTCGACGTTAAATTTAGTTCGTACCCACCCTCAGAGATCGCGCGGCGATCGTTTATTTGAGAAACAGCGCAAGCAACCCGCGCAACATGCCGTAGATCATTATTAACGATTTTTCAATTTGAACACAACACATGCACTTCGAAGTGTTTTGAAATACAACCAAGTAAATATTTCTTCCAACTATTATTAGTTATCGACTATTATACAAAGTGCTTTGGTATTTGCTGTGAGTTTTATAAATTATTTGTGTAATGTTAACGTGATTCTACCATTCTATTGCTACAAGACTTGGAAAGTGTTGCAGCGTCGACCGCCATTTATTAAAAGCAGATTTCAAATTCCAATCATCGGAAGGTCTGAAATTAGACAAGATTGCTGTGTCATGCTTTCTTTGCTAGGTAAATATAATTAACATTAGTACATAATTTAAACCCAAATATCATTTTTATTCATATTAACTGCTTATTTTTTTGTTACAGAAAATAGAGATAGTTCTATTGGGTTCAGCGAGCCATTGATATAAGATGACTGGATTTCTCAGAAAAAGGTTTGTAAACTAATTATTGTATTGTTAATAGGCCAAAGTACATCAAAATCTAAATTATTATTCATATTATGTAGGTTTACGTTTAAAATTATGAATTATTTTAATATTATACTATTTATAAATGTATTGTTTTAATATTTATGTAGGTATTAATTTATATTGAATTAGTTAATGTCTAATATGAAGTCTAAAAAAATTGTATGTTTTTTAAATATATTTTTTTAAATGAAACGTTATTGTCGTTAATTCATTTCTTAATTTCTTGTAAAACTTGTACAATTTATTATACTATGTATATTTAATAATTATATAAAATTCTTATACATTTTATATAATTATAATTATAATAGTATAATAAATTGTACAAGTTTTACAAGAAATAATATGAGCAAGAAAAAGAAAAAAGTCGAATAGAAAACCAGTATTACACGACTGTGTATATTGAATCCTCTCTTTACTATGCAACATCCATTACTATTACCAATTAGTGTTTCCCCGTGCTCTCAGGGTGCGCTCTACAACGTCTACGAAATTCTCACGGAGATGTCCCTTCTTGTTTATATATGTTCTGTGAAAGAAAGATGAGAGAGTTCGATCTCTTACTAAAAATTGGAAACGCGTCGATGGTGCTGCTGCTAGTATGGTGTCCCACAAACTAATGAAATATCGAGTTGATTTCTTCTATATTTCAAAATTAAAAATGGGCGGTATATTCAAATTTTATTTTTATAATTTAATATTACCCATTGCAATTATAAAATAAGAACAACTTTTGATAATTAGAAATGTATTTATTGACAGATATAAAAAATTAAATACATACATATAACCTAAATAAATGAATTACAATGCAATATTTGAACATCATTTGACAATAATAACAAAAATAAAAATGAAATACATAATATATAAATAATATAATAGAATAAATAAAAACGTAAAATAAATACAACTTTGTAAGACTTTGTTACTAGCCCTTTAGCGTTACCCAGGATGCACCACGAGGAGGCGAACTAGATTTGCATCCCTTAATTTAAAAACATCCAGGAAGAGAAGATATTATTACTATTATGGTAGATTTTAAATGAATAACAATATATATTAAAAAAAAATTAGACATTAAAAAAAGATTACCATCGAATTACGTTACATTCCACATTAAAAATAATTATCTTTTCTTCCATACAAAATTCAGCCTGCAAAAATTTATTGAAACATTACAAAAAACTACAATGCGCGTATATAAGTTATGTTAGCTTCTTAATACAACCAATTCAACTATAAATTTAAAGTTTATCTACTATATGTACATTAATTACTACATTATACTAATATCACAAAAAAAACTAAAGTACGAAGAAGACTAGAAGATAGAATATGCATTGATTCAGTACGTATTACTTACTTGATTACTAATACTATTAAAGCTTTTATGGCACCAAAGTAAAAGTGAATTAACAATTCTAAAAACCAAATATTACAGTTATATCACAGAATATGTTTCAATTAACAGAGTCTATATTACTACATACTACTTTATATCTACTTACTCTGTTGATAACTACGAGGAAATAAATAAATTTTACATTGAAAATAACTACTACTACATAAAAATCAAAAATCACAGTAATATCACAGAAGTTCCTGCTGGATAATATTTGTTATACATAAAATTTAAATAGAAAAATAATATATAACTGATACTTGTTTTAGTAAAATTGGTTATAAAAGAAGCTAATATAAATTATGAAGTACGAAGACTACGGAGTACGAAGTAGAAAGACTAGGGAGTAGGAAGTATGAAGTGTCAGATCCCTCAGCTCGCAGGGTCTACAGCTTCTAATTCTTGTAGAGCTAACTAAAACAGAAAAAATATGAGCAGCATCGAATTCAGGAAAATAATAAAAATAGGGAGAATTACTTAGTTGCAGCCATTTCCCGATAAAATTTTTTAATTATCATTGGTACAATGACTCCAACAAGTTGACAAAAGACATCTGATTTATGATCTTTGCAAGAAAACCATTCAAAATCAACAAGTTCATGAATATACATTACAAATTTATTTACGATATCATTTATATGCCCTACAAGAGGTAATACCTTATATACACTGTGTTATTTATAAGATGCGACATAGGGATTCCTGTACAAATGTGTCAAAAGCAAGCTAACTTTTTTACCAAATAACGTTCATAAAAAATAATAACAGATTTGAAAAGATCGTAAAAAAATAAGTCGAAATGGACATTAAATTTTCTTAAATTCATTCTGGTTTATTAAAAAAATGTATAATTAAGTTGAAAAAGTCATACGACATAAATAATTTCTTTTTATAACACTATCTAATTAATGTAAAAAGGGGCGGAGCTAATAGGGTTGGTTGACGCTCTGAAATTTGAACATTTCGAGGTGAAGGATTGTGGTTCAAACCGCGAGTGCGGAAATTTTTTTCTGTTTTTTTTTTTGGTATTTTTGTTTTTTTTAATGTTTTTTTGTCATTAATAAAAATATGGCATTAATTTAAAGGCTCTACTTACTAACGAGATTTTGCATTATCAAAATTGACAATTATTTGTCGGAGCTTTTATTTAAATAAAAATAAAATTAAATCTCAAATAAGCTTGTCTTATTTTAAATCCTTTTATTTAACATTTTTTTAGACTAAAACATTAAAAAAAAACGAAAAAAAAAAACAAAAAAAAACTTTGCCCCAAGCGCGGTTTGAACCACATTACTTAAAAATTAATTTCAAATTGCAGAGCGTTAACCATCTCTGTTAGCTCCACCCCTTTTGCAAAAAATTAGATAGTGTTATAAAAAGGAATTATTTATGACGGATGACTTTTTCAACTTAATTATACATTTTTTTAATAAACCAGAACGAATTTAAGAAAATTTAATGTCCATTTCGACATATTTTTTTACGATCTTTTCAAATCTGTTATTATTTTTTATGAACGTTATTTGGTAAAAAAGTTAGCTTGCTTTTGACACATTTGTACAGGAATCCCTATGTCGCATCTTATAAATAACACAGTGTATAATATCGTAAATTTTTGCTACAAATATTACTAAATTTTTATTTGCATAAGTCAGACGCCTTTTCTCATCGTTCTCTTTAAAATGTGTAAAAATATGTTGCAAATTTAAAACATCACTTTTTAAATTATTTAGACACTCAGTACAATTTATTGACTTTATTTTTTTTACAAAGAAACCTGAAACATATGAAGTTACCTGAGTGTCAAAAATAGAATCCCTCAGTTCTATATTTTCAAAATTTAAATTTAAATCATCAATTTCATTAATAGAGGCAGACGATTTCTCAGGCTCGATTTCTGAATTTAAAAATGAATGTAAATTGTCTAAAATACTACTGTCATCTGCCTCGCAATTAGTACTAATATTTTTCCCTGATATCAAGCTATTGCACATTGCAGTTTTTAATGCTGAAACGAACTGGTAACAATTTGGGGCCATATTAGCAGCTCCATACTGTCGAATAGCACCGAACATATTTTCAACGGGATCCTGATTCAAGGATCTAGTCCTCAAAAACTTGAATCCTAGTCTCCAACCATAGAGAAAGAAAGATGAGAGAGTTCGTTCCTTTACTAAAAATTGGCATAACGTTGACGGTGCTGCCTCTCATCGGATAGCAACATTTTTCGCGAACTAAGCGTAGATTCCTTCTATATTTAAAACAAAAATTGGCGGAAAATTTAAAATTAATTTTTGTAATTCTACTCTATTTTCTTACATTTGACAATTGTGTAGTCATTTAATAGCCGTTTCTCAAGCATGAAAAACGGCTATCAAATGCATACACAATTAACAAATTGAAAAATTTAAAATACAATTAAAAAATAATATTAAAAGTTTCATGTAAAATTTTATTAAAAATTATGCACAATACAATACACTAAATACACTAAATTTAAATAAAATTGTTTTAGTAAAATTGTGGCTATTAAAAAATCTAATTGTACAAGACAGTTGGTCGGATCTTTAGCTCTCAGGGTCTACAGCTTCTTATATTGCATGTAATCTAAAACAAACAAAAAATATCAGCAGCATCGAATTCAGGGAAAGTAGCGAAGAGTGAGAAATGTGTTTTGGGTGCTAAAGGAAAAGCAAATTTATTTAGACGTGATTTCAAAGTGCTCGTGAAACTATTATCATGAAAATATACTTCACAAAGTCTCAGCTGTTTGGATGTATGGGACAAACCTAAAATATCGAACCGCCTTTTTTTCCGCACAATATCGGAAGGAAATTTAAAACAATGCTTTTGAAGATTTTTATCGGAAGAAGTAAAAAAAACAAGCAATGCACCTTGGTGATGTCTATTTATGAACCTTTCTTCGCATTGGGGTTGACATTTTAAATAAGCAAACACAATTAGAAATAAATAATATAAAAACTCACCAACTTAGGTTATACACAATAATGGCGTCTGCACTAGTTACGAGTCACGAAACATTCTAAAAAATACAACTCGACTCGACTGTCGACAAGAACGGCACAGAACGGTAAGTTCCAATCCGTCCATTTTTCGATAGCAGCGCCTCTCGAAGGATAGTAGGGAATTATCATATGTGGTCTGATATTTCCTATGCTTTAAACAGTCTCTTTTATTTTGTCTATGTCTCCAACATTCTTGAGTCAACAATTTAACACCTCTAATAGTATGTAACCAACAAGATTTAAAAGGCATTGATTTTTTCATCGGCTTTCCGTTTTTCGGTAAAAACTCCCATGATTCAATAATTGGTAACATTCTGTCCCAAAATTGAACATGAGAAGATTTCCTAGTAACGCATCGCCTCAAATCTTTACCACCTTCACTTGTCAGACTTCTACCATTGAAACTGTCAAACAATTGATCAATATCTGATACAAATTCGGCAGTATGAATAGCTTGTTCGGGAAGTAAATTGCAAGTTACTAAACTTTCAATTGTGGCAGCCATAGTGTGACTCATTACCTTAGCAGCAACAGAAACCTTCATTTTTAATTTAGGATTCTTATTCAAATCAAAAAATTTATCTTTAATTTTATACAAAGCTTGAAATCTTTTTGTTTTATCAATATTAAAAGCTGCTTTCACATGACTCAATTTAGCACATTGACTTTCATTAAAATAAATATCATAATTAAAAAGGGCATTCCTCGTACATTTTAAGAGATGCGGAGGATCGTACAAAGTAATTATTCTTGAGCCATTAACAAAAAAATAGGCACCAGTTCTTTCATTATTTGAATCTAAACGTAATTGATTTAATGCTGCCCTGTTAGTGTTACCTAAATCACAAACTGTTGCCATGACATTTAAACCTATTTCTTGCAATTTTGAAATGACTTCTTTAATAATTAATTTTAATGCAACAGTTTTAACCTGGTCCCTTGTGAAATAATAAGCCACAGGCTGCTTCCAAGATTTTTTAATGCCATTAACGACAAATACCAAAGCATGATTTGCAACTTGCAAATTCCTTCCCAAATCGTTACCTAGATCTACAAAACCAACAACTTTGTCCCTGTACGCATCCAAAGTGAGTTTCTCTGTGAGAGCAATTTCATCGAACAACAAAACGCAATTTCGGTCAATTTGCTTCATTTTAGCAACCCTTTCCTTAAGCCTAGTAAAAATTGAATTGTTAATGCCGGTTTCAAAAGGAATTGATCTTAGCATGGACTGAATAGTAGATTTGCTGGGCAAAGCAATAAAATTTTTCAAAAAGTTATATGCCCTGGGACCTTTCTTAAATAATGCTAATGAAATGACTTTATCGGCAGTTGTCCATGAAGGCTTAAGTTTTTTTGTATTATAAGTTAAATGTTTCAAAAAATTAAGGCCTGCTGAATCAAACTTTGCATGACAATTTGAAAACAATTTTGAATCTCTAATTTGAAGTGCAGTTTTAATTGAATTTTTAGAATTTTGCAAAGCGTTTCTTAATTTACAAATTTGAATTTTTTGATTCCTAGTAATTGCATACAACTTTCTTTCTCGGTTAGTTAAATTTTTAACTCTAGTTTCATTAATTTGACTCAATGTCCCTTTTTCTAACCGCAACTTTTTAGCTGAAGGCTCAAATTCTGAAAAATTACTAAGAATATTTGACTCTACATCACCTAATTTTCTTTTTTCAGCAGGCCTAGGTGATGTTTCGGGTGCTAACGGAAAATCAAATTTATTTAGGCGGTTTTTAACAGTACTAGTAAAACATATATCAGAAAAATGATCTTCACAGAGTCTCATTTCTTTGGATGAATGGGACAAACCTATAATATCAAACCATTTTTTCTTTCGCTCAATATTTGTAGGGAATTTAAAGAAATGTTTTTGAAGAGTATTATCTTCGAGGGGACAAATATACAAATTTTTGCATCTTGGTGCATCACATTTACGAACCTTCCTTCGAATTGTTGTCGACATTTTAAATTTGCAAAATATAAATTTATAAAAAATAAAAATACTCACAATTTAGGTTAAGCACTAAAGTGGCGTCTCCATCACTCACGAAACTCACTTTAAAAAGACCGGCCGTCTGTCGTTTGCGGGTCTCGTCTTATGCGGGACTCGTCTCATGTTAAATTAGCCAATCAAATCAATCGAAATTCATTTAATTTTTCGATAGTAGCGCCTCTGGTACCGTGTCTCAGAACTAATCGTGTTATTGGCTGTGTCCTATGCTTTAAACAGTCTCTTTTATTTTGTCTATGAACCTTACCTCTCTCTGAATGAACATGCTGTCCTTTTTTACGCTGTTCTTTTTGATTTTTTTAAACAATTTGAACTTTATTACATTTGTTTAAACAATAAATGGACTTGCCCGTAAATAAATAAATATTGTTTACGTTTATTTATCACTTTTACAAATATTTAATATTAAAAAAGAAATTTCAATAGGAGCCGTAATTCTTGAACAAATAAAATAATGAACAGAACAATTTCTTATATACCAATTAAAAGAGGTGAAATAAAAAAAACTATTTACAAGAAATATTTATTTGCAATGTATGCTTGTAAGTTTATTCCAGCCACAAGATCTGCATTAACTCGTCTCATGACATGTTCCTGTCCTGCTTGGGGTACCTCATCAACTTCTATTTCAACATTAATTTCTTCGGGCTCTTCAGGCTCTGGTAAGTTATTCTTGATACACATATTGTGCAATATTACACACGCGTTGACGATATTACCTGCAGTTGTAGGTGCGAATGCGTAGTGTAATACTCCGTTTTTCAATAAACACCGGAATCTCTTCTTGAGGACCCTAATACACCGTTCCACTGTACTTTGTACCGATTTCAAACGATTGTTAAATCTTTCATTTGCCGTATTAGGTTGAGGTTCTGCTTGTAATGGGGTTAATAGCCACGGTCGAAGAGGGTAACCTAAAATGACAACATTGAAATTATAACATTTATTTGGCTGTAATAAGCGGCAGATCGTTCAGTTCTTACCTGAATCTCCTAACAAATAAAAATGTTCATTAGGATTGTGTCTGTACACTTGTTCCAATAACCTGGACACATTGGACTGATTCCAAATATGTGAGTCGTGGCAACTTCCAGGAAATGTTGCATTAACATTTAGAATAAGTAAATTTTCATCACAAATCTGTAACAAGTCAACTTATTAATATTTATTGTTTTAACGTCTAGATATTACTTACTATTTGAACATTAAGAGAATGAAAGTTTTTCCTATTTACAAACACATGTTCATTTTCCACAGGAGTTACTATAGGTACATGTGTGCAATCAATGACACCAACAATCCCTGGAAAATCGTACTTCCTCTCGAATCTAAAAAAATTAAATACGTATTTATTGGAATACAACCTCATATTTAGGTACTTTAAAAGATAGAAAGGAACGAAGAACAAGAGCCAACTGAAATGGAAATTATATGATTGCATTGGAGCCTAATCGAGCTAATACTTTCCGGATCAGTTGGTCCTTTAAAAACTAATAATCCTTTTCATAGTTTATACTCAATAATTGTAATTATTGATTGCTTAGTTTACCTAAAACGCTGCTGACGCATTTCGTTAATATCAGCGGGAAATCTGATAAATCTGTCCAGCAAGATTTGATTGTTTAAAGCATCAGTTACTTCGTGGATAGCTCTGCTTATACTTGCTTGGCTGACAGCATTGAATAAGTTTCTACTTACACACTCTTGGTAATTACCATGAGCGTAAAAATGGAGGGCAATAAACACCTACAACATACAACGTTAATGAACAAATAAATATTATTTATGTATTATTTCACTATACCTTCATTTCATTAGTTATCGCAGAAGTACGTGTTGCTTGCCCCATAAATGGTTGTAACATGTCTATGACTTGACGAACCAAATCTTTGGACAGTCTAAACAATTTGACAAATTTCGTGTCCGAAATAAGGAAAGGATTAATTCTTTCGAAGACTCTTATGCCATCATCCTCAACATCATCTAGCTCCTCTTCAAGTTGCATAATCATATGATGCAATACAACAAAATTATCATCCATTTTTGTACTGCAACAAATTACAAAAAGCATTAAACACTAAAGTACAATTTATTGAATAATATGAAAAAAACAAATATGCGTATTACTTACCTACAAGTATTTAATTTTACTCAAATACTAAAATAAACCTAACTGATAAAACAAAACCTTAAAACAATCGGAAAAAAATAACAATAAACACAGTTCGAAGCTCGAAGCAGCCTCAGCAAAACAAACGAAAATAAAATGGCTTATGGCTCTTTCTCTTCTTCTTGTTTTAGCCAATTTTAGTGGCCTTCAAAAAAATGTCCATGACAATCACGAAATAATTCTACAAGTGACAGCGAAATCTTACGAAAAATCTCACCAAAAATAAGCCGGGGAGATTTTTGACAGAAAAAGTGAGATTTGCACATATATATACATATACAGGGTGTTTCATTGGGAAAGGGCAATATTTTAACCCTATATAGAGGTCACCCAGGGGATTACAAAAAACCCATATACTATGGGTCTTGCGCCCTTTATAACCGAGTTACAGGGTGTTTTTTGAATTTGGCCCATTTCTTTCGACACCTATAACTTTTGAATCACTCAGTATATTTTTTTGATATTTGGCATAGATATTCTATATCTTTAGGACAATTTATTGCCACATTAAAAAATTACAAAATCCAGGTTCGGATTTAGAACAATTAATAAAATTTGACCGACCCTAAAACAACACCCTATACATAATATTTTTAAAAATTTAATTTAAAATTCAGAAAGAGCATAAAAAACTGAATGTATTCATCAACTTTTTATTTTCCCGCATGCCGTTTTTCTACCAAAATTTAAACGTTAAAATGTACATTATGAGATTTTTGGTCCATGTAAATTGTAATTGAAGGGATTTTAATTATTTTTTCTTTAATAAAACCAGATTTACTTAACACTTTCATGAAAATTCTTGAAATAGACCTATTGAACTTAAATTAACATTCACATAAACCAATAAAAATTACAATTACAGATCCGCACTTAATAAAATTAAAATGATTTCAATTTATTTAATAATTAATCATTGATTAATCAATGTTTACATTTCTTCGTGGGAAAATTTAAAACTTAACTATGTAATTTATTAGCTTCTTTACAAAAGATACTAAAAGTACTCTTTTCAACACCACCAAGAGATAGAACACATTTACCTAGTAAGCACTTTTAAAGAATTAAAAAACAATCCCAATGTTCTTAGAAGATTTATTTGCAACTTGATTAGGAGAGCTAGATTATGTATCAAACAAAATGGAGAACATTTTGAGCAATTGTTAAAATGACTTTTTTTCTGGTGTTTTTTGTTGTTAGTTTGTTAGTTATCATTTTTTTATTTATAATTAGTATTAAATTAGAAGATATTAATTATTTGGTTAAAACCAAATTTCTTGTTCTTTTGGTTTTAGAGTTGTTTTTTGTTAATTTTTTTGTTTATTTTTCATATTTTTTATTCATTGTTCCATTTTGCCAGTTCGTGTGGATTAGGCCTATTGGGGATACCTTATTAGAAAAACGCGCCTTGTGTTCTACCTCTTGGTGGTGTGGAAAAGAATACATATTCTGGTATCTTTTTTGAAAAATCTAGTAAATTACTTAGTTAGGTTTTGAATTTTCTCATGTAAACATGTAAAAATTAAATAATCAATGATTAATTATTAAATAAATTGAAATCATTTTAATTTTATTAAGTGCGGATCTGTAATTGTAATTTTTATTGGTTTATGTGAATGTTAATTTAAGTTCAATAGGTCTATTTCAAGAATTTTCATGAAAGTGTTAAGTAAATCTGCTTTTATTAAAGAAAAAATAATTAAAATCCCTTCAATTACAATTTACATGGACCAAAAATCTCATAATGTACATTTTAACGTTTAAATTTTGGTAGAAAAACGGCATGCGGGAAAATAAAAAGTTGATGAATACATTCAGTTTTTTATGCTCTTTCTGAATTTTAAATTAAATTTTTAAAAATATTATGTATAGGGTGTTGTTTTAGGGTCGGTCAAATTTTATTAATTGTTCTAAATCCGAACCTGGATTTTGTAATTTTTTAATGTGGCAATAAATTGTCCTAAAGATATAGAATATCTATGCCAAATATCAAAAAAATATACTGAGTGATTCAAAAGTTATAGGTGTCGAAAGAAATGGGCCAAATTCAAAAAACACCCTGTAACTCGGTTATAAAGGGCGCAAGACCCATAGTATATGGGTTTTTTGTAATCCCCTGGGTGACCTCTATATAGGGTTAAAATATTGCCCTTTCCCAATGAAACACCCTGTATATGTAATTTATATTGTTCTAACTTTCTAGGGTTTTTTGAAAAATGTTCGGTTTCCGATGTCTTAATGACCGTTCCGTACAAGGCAGTCTTAGACTGCAATTTATTACATTAAAAATAATTAACAAAGTACGCATTAAATTGTAGCAAATAACAATTTAATATATCTAAAATAGATGAAAATTGATAATTAAATAACCAATTTAATCACAATACATTCAAAATTTAGGTATTGATCTTAGACATCCTAAAAAATCCGCAAAATCTTGAATTTAGCGAGTAAAGACAACACTGTTTCGACGAAAATACAAAAAAGAAGAATTCTCACATGTGACAAAATCTCCCAATTTCAAGAATAGCACCCCAGGACAGTGGTGGCGCTGACGCCACAACCATAGAGAAAGAAAGATGAGAGAGTTCGATCCTTTACTAAAAATTGGCATAATGTTGATGGTGCTGCCTCTAACCCCGGTCGTCAATTTATCGCGAACTAATCAAGAATGACAGTGTAGATTTCTTCTATATTTAAAAACAAAAAATGGCGGTAAATTTAAATTTTATTTCTATAATTCTATTTTATTTTCTTACATTTGATAATTGTGTAGTCATTCAATGGCCGTTTCTCAAGCAAGGAAAACGACTATCAAATGCATACACAATTTACAAATTGGAATATTTAAAATAATAGAATTAATTGATTTATGTAGAAATTTATTAATTTAAAATTATACACAATACAATTATATCAGTTACGTATATACTTAATACTAATATATTGATACTTCTTTTATGGCAAGAAATTTTAAAGGTTTAATTTAACAACTATTTTCAAAAACGAAATCACAATCACATCAATATCACAGAAGTGTTTTCAATGACTCATTACTACTTACCTACTACTTTAATATTTAATACTTTAATACTTACTCGATAACTACGAAGAAATAAAATTTTACATTAAAAATAAGTACCTACTAATATTTAAAGGAAAAATCACATTTATATCACAGAAGTTACGAAAGGATATTTACATACACTAAATTTAAATTGAATTATTTTAGTAAAATTGGTAAAGCTATACAACGATAAAGTTGGTCTTATTCCTCAGCTCCCAGGGTCTACACCTTCCAGTTCTTATATCGTACGTTATCTAAAACAAAAAAATATCAGCAGCATCGAATTCAGGGAAAATAACGAATAGAGAAAAATAGTTGTTAGTTTTTACCATTTTCCCGATACTTTTTAATTATCATTGGTACAATGGCTCCAACAAGTTGACAAAAAACATCTGATTTATGATCTTTGCAAGAAAGTGTTCTTTGATGTTGACATTTTAAATGAGCAAACACAATTAAAAATAAAAAAAATATATAAAAACTCACCAATTTAGGTTATACACAAAAATGGCGCCTACACTACTCACGAAACTTACGTAAAAAGTGTTAAAAGACCGGCATAACATAACACAACTCGACAAGAACGGCAAGGAAGACTACCGAACGAAACAAACCGAACATCGCTATCGTTTGCGTTTGAGCATTTATGTGAAATTGTCCAATCAAAAAAATTGAAATATATTTTATTTTTCGATAGCAGCGCCTCTTACGGGGTCTTCAAAAAGAATCGTGTAGTCCGATATTTCCTATGTTTTAAACAGTCTCTTTTATTTTGTCTATGGCCACAACAATAAAATTTAAAATTTAACTTGAAATTGAAATTTCTCTTAAACCATTAATTTTATCGACTTCAAACAAGAGTACATTTTTGTTAGTTTATCGATTAAAGAATGTATTTACGATATGTTTGTGTTATACAGATTGTCCCCATAAAAGTTACGAATTGTTAACCACTGAGAACACACCACCACTGTCTTCCAGAGAATAGTGTAGGATTCATTTTATCACCAAATTGGGCACACGGGCGTAGGTAATAAACCACAAAAATTTTATATTGTTCCCACGTATAACTTGGAAATAAAACGTAAAAATAAGTTTTAGATTTTCGTTTTAAAAAATAAAAACCAAAACCATTTTTTCCCAAGTTCATTTTGAGACTGCTTTTGATATTTGGTTGAAATTTAATAGGCGCTCACCATGCATGGAAACACTTTTTTTGGGGCAAAAATTAATATTCTACTATTACCAGTGACGTCAACGTCCGAAATTTCATAAAAATAACTGCCGTAATAAGAAAATTATGATAGAAAAGTTTTTTTTCTAAAATTTTACCACCCTGTATCTAGAAAACTAATACCCGATTTCACCAACATGTTCTTAGGCATTTCCTAACTAAGTAATTCCTAAGGTAGGAATTACTTAAATTTAATACTTACCTAAATCGAATTTCACCAACATTAGAAATCCCTTACTAAGAAATACCTTAGGTAAAAATTTGATTTCGACAATTTTTTGAATTTTATTGGTAGCATTGGCTAATTTTGATGTGTAAACCGAATAAGCGGAGATCGAAATTGAATATGTTGAGAGAAAAGAAGAGATGTTGACGATCCGGGCCATCTTTAAATTATGTTTGTTATTTTTAAATCTGCTGAAGATATAGTCTGTACATTAATAGAAAAACAACCTTTCCGATTTGTAAAATATTTCTGCATCTTCTCCTCCAGGACAATGGATCTTTACATGTATGTGTACGTTCAATGGTTCCAAAAACTTCCTGTGTTTCAAATTAAAAATGATCTTCAAATCTTTTTAATATTTGTAATACCGTATACACCGTTGGAAATTTAATTTCGCATAATAGGGAAATCAACGTTAAATTCTTAGCCGGCTGAAATCCAGTCTACCAGTGTACATTTCAATAGAATGTCGCGATAAATTCTAATAAATTTGATTGTTCTACTGGACCGCACGCCGCGATTTGTAAAGGTACAAAGTTATTTGTGTTAAGTATGAGATACAAAATTATTTAAAAACTAAATAATTTTTTTTTTGGGATCTTTCAAAAAAATGTGTGTATCGGTAGGTACAGTTTTGAAAGAGCAACAAATTTTGTTGAAATAAGGGAAAAATAATTCAATTTTCTGCTACAATTATACCTCAGCTCAGTAATATGAGATGACATCTGTATGAGAGGTTAGGCTATTGTTAAGCAGAAAGTGGTGGACTATTTTTTAGAGTTATTTTATTTTCTGATTTAAAATTATCTTTAAGTTTATTTTTGGAGTTTCCTTTTTATTATTTTCTTAGAATTTACTTTCTTTTTAAAGCCATTGTGGCAAATATCTACATAATTCTATTTTAATATTAGTGATATTTTTTTAATAAATTATCGTTTAAAAATTCTCATTTCCTTTTATTCGACTTGACGTTCACCCATCCGAACCCGTTTTGATACTGTCGAAGTGTCGAAGTGTCGAAACCGTCGAAATTATTTGATTTTTAATCTAACCGAATCAAATCGCGGTGTGAAGTCCAGTAGAACAATTAAATTTATTAGAATTTATCGCGACGTGCTATTGAAATGAATAGCTAAGAATTTAACATTGATTTCCCTATTATGCGCGAATTATTTTCCAACAGTGTATATCGAAAAAGGCAAAAAAAAACATCAGTTTCGTCCAGTTTCTAAAAACTCTCATCCCATTTTAAATTTTCATCAAAAGAGTCTAAAGACAGTCAAGACTTAAGTTACATGAAATTACATGGAAAGTATGGTTAAGTATTTCCTAAATGTTTTAGGCAAGTCCAGTCAGCTGTCCTAACTTTAGGCATTTCCTATTACCTTTAGGTATTACTTAGTGCATGGTGAAACGCAAATTGTACTTAGGAAATCCTAAACCTGGTTTAGGTATTACCTAACTTTAGGAACTGGTTGGTGAAATCGGGCATAAGTGGTTTAACACATACATTGATATAAACTTGTCTTCTTAAAATCATCCAAATATTCATTTACATCCTGAAGTATCGGCATCATACAATTAATTAACACCTTGTATTTTTAAGTTTTTAGAGACACAAGAACCCTGCAGTAATTTCAAAATGTCTATAAGAGCTCATAATATATACGACAAAAGTAACTTAGTAGAGTTACTAATACATGTTCCTCCTTCAACACCAAACAATATAACAACAAAATTCAACTACACCAGTGGGATATCGAACATAACAATACATTTAATGTTTGAAACGTATCACCCCAATCGGGTGATCATTCTCGTCTCGAAACGGATTAACGTCGATAGGCTTCGATTATTCGAAACGAACGATCTTATCGATCAAAATCAATTCCAAACGAATTTCACTTCTTTTTGGATTGTATACGATAACGACAATTTGAATTCTTCCGTTGTGTTATTCGAGATAGGCGATGGAAATTCGACATGGCGCGGTTTGAGGAATCCCCTTTTGAAATCCGGAACAAATTACACGATTATTGTGTATATCGCCAATTATTGTAAGGATGGGGCAACGAGATGGAGGAAAGAAGAGAAATTTATTCTGACGGATTACGAAAGTAATTCGTGGAATTTATGGCTCACGATGATATTGATTTCGATTATTATTGTTCCATTCATTCTTTGGTAAGGTGTAAATTATATAATTTAATTTATGCGATAAGTATATTTATCATTATTATGCATTTTAAGGTACATGAAGAAGAATAACATTCATTATGTGTATTCAATTACATGCGGATACCCGAACAGGTCGTCAGGTTAGTAAGACATATTATATTATACAGGGTGTCCCAATGAAAAGTAGCCCCTTTATTGAGTTAATAAAAACGCATAATCATAAAAACATGCGGTTTTCGCAGATATATCTTATTTTGCTATAACTTTTGTATCGCCTGTAGAAGAGTATATCTTTCAAAATATCTCTACATATACGGGGTGTTCCATTTTAAAAAAATGGTTACTGTGTATTTAAAACGGAAGATTTTGATACAACACCCTGTGTTGGTAATGCATATTTTCTGTATTACTGTAACAAAACTTATAATAAAATAAAACATATTCCAAAAAACCGCATGTTTTTATGATTAGGCGTTTAAAAATTATAAGCTCTGTAAATGGATTACTTTTCATTGAGACACCCTGTACTATACAGGTTGTGTCACGACGAGCCTTAACTATCTGTATTAGCACCCTGTATATTGATATATTTTCGAAATCTACGTAAAATTTCAGGATACTTTTTCACAACACTTTTTCAAAAATGCATGCTTTATGAGTTAAAATTTTTTTTTTTTTGAAAAATGGAGATATGGAGACTTAAAGATATGGAAACGGTTTCTGTAGGGGGGCTACTAGAAAGGTAAAAGGTATTTGGACCTGTGTTGAAAAACTTTTTATTTTGTACAGGGTGTGTATAAAAATTGTACAAAGTTCAACATCAAAAATATTAAATTTCTTAATTTTTTTAAATGGAATCACCAATTTTTTTCTGTTTTAATGAAATCAGCAGTCAAAAATAAGGGAAGTTTATGTTTACTTCCCTATACCTAAACCTAATAATTTTGAAGATATTAAAAATTTTACTTTAATTTAATTAAAAACACTTACTTTTCTGTTTTATTCTTAAATAATTCGGTTTTACAAGTTAGCCATGTAATATCGTACAAGTAGCAAAATTAATAATCAATTAATCAAGAATAATTTACATGGCCAACTTTTAAAAGCTATTTAATTCAGAATTAGGCAGAAATGTAAGTTTTATGTAAAATATTTAATAACTTTAAAACTATAAGTTTAGGTATAGGGAAGTAAACATGAACTTCCCTTATTTTTAAATGCTGATTTCATTAAAATAGAAAAAAATAGGTAATTCCATTTAAAAATGAAGAAATTTGATATTTTTGATATTCAACTTTACGCATGTTTTGTACACACCCTGTATAAATTAAAAAGTTTTTCAACGCAGATTCAAATACCTCTGACCTTTCTAGTAGCCACCCTACAGAAACAATTTCGATATCTTTAAGAGGATCCCTGTAAAAAAATAATTTATAAGGGTCGGTCAAATTTTTCAAAAAAAAATTTTTAACTCAAAAAGTATGCATTTTTGAAAAAAAGTGTTTTAGACAAAAGTATCCTAAAATTTTACGTAGCTTTCGAAAATATATTAATATACAGGGTATTCCATTTGAAATAAGAAAGTTGATGCCTACTTCCGGAACAACCGGAAGTGGTACCACTGTCAAATTATTTTTAGGAGGTTCGTCATATTGCATAACATAAGTATACCAAATTTTATTAAAATCGGATAAGTAATTTCCAATATACAGAAAGTTTAAGCTCGCCGTGACACACACTGTATTCCAGGATTGTACAGGGTGGCCAAATAAGGATGGCTCTCGGCCATATCTCGCAAACTAATTATCGTAGAGACTTGCGGTAAAAAATCCTATGACAAAAACGGCCAAAAGAAAATGCTGGAAATAATTTTTAAGTCTCTAAAATGGCCGCTAGGGGGAGTATCCGCCATCTTAATTTTTAAAAGTCATTTTTTTCCAAATTTTTCGTAATAAAGGTATCAAAAATGTATTTTATTTTAATAGTTGAGGTAATTTCGATTATTTTTTGTTATATGTTTTTGACTCTATCTTTTAAAATAAAGTGGGGGGGGGTTGTTTGAATATTGTGACAAATAAATGTTAATAACTTTTTAATGGCTGAACGGATTTTCAAAAAAATGAAATCGTTAAAAAGGGCATTCCTTGGTCTATCATTTACATTATATAAGTTATTATTTTAAATGCTTGATTGGCCGCAAGAGGGCGTTTTCCGACATTACCTCAAAAAATTCCGATTTTCTCAAAAAATTTAAATGCCTCGATATAACTTTTTTATTGGAGAAAAATAGTCAAATAATTGCCAAACAAGCCTGTGAAAACCGCATCTCGATATCTCCTTCCTAACCTAAAATATATCTAAAAGAAGAAAAAAACCAAGAAATTGGGAATATTTTTGGTACCCCTCTCATTATAAAAGCACTAATTACCGTTGTTTCTATTTAATAAAAATGTGTGGTCCTGAAAAGGACCGATTTGTATTTATAAATATAACCGTCGTCTTTTATTTTTCGAAATGGCGTCCATCATTTCGAATACAACATTCGATTCTTTGCTCTGTGTTCAAAACGATTTTTCGAAGTAATATTAATCTTCAAGTATCATATTTAGAAACACCAAGCTAAGTAATATTCATTCATTAATTGTTGGAATTCCCTTCTATTCGCATTAATTGAGAACCAAAAAAATAAGCATGCCATGGAAAATGGAAAAAACGAGCATGCCGTGGAAAATAAAAAGCAAGCATGCCGTGGAAAATAAAAAACAAGCATGCCGTGGAAAATAAATAATGACAGTCGGTAAATGTCAATCTTATTAAGGTTGAAGTTATTCTTTGCGTAACTTTTCGTAATTTTTTCGTAATTTTGTAATTTTGAGACCTCTATCATGTAGAGAATTTAATTTATCTTTTAAACTATATGAGGTTGTCCTTTACCTAAATGTTTAACTTTCAAAGTTATTTGTCTATTTTGTTTTCTGCCCAATGTAATACGTTTCAATTTGAAGCTGCAGCTGAAATTTTAAAATAAAATAGGACTAACAAATTTACTAAAAAAAACTAACTAACTAGTCTACAAAAATGAGCTGAGCATTCACCGGGTTGGGAATACATATTTCTTTGAGTTTCCAGACGAACATCTACCAATAACCCAGGAAATTCGTTACGTAGATAATTTAGAAATATTTGTCCGTTGAGTCGCCCATAAATAAACCAGGGAACAACAACTTTCACCTTGTATACCACACCACACGTTGATACCAACGTCCTTAATTATTCTGGACCTTCTGCGTCCAGTTTTTTGGTTTTTTTATTTTCCACGGCATGGTTATTTCGTTTGTTCTCAACTAGTGCGAATAGAAGGGAAATCCAATAATTATTGAATGAATATTACTTAGCTTGGTGTTTCTAAATATCATACTTGAAGATTATTAATAAATTGATAATTTTTGTAGATGGAACAACGCTAATTAGAGATTTTTATACTGGTAGTGCACCAAAAATATACGCATTTTCTTGATTTTTTCTTTTTTTAGATATATTTTAGGTTAGGAAGGAGATATCGAGATTCGGTTTTCACAGGCTTGTTTGGTAATTATTTGACTATTTTTCTCCAAAGAAAAAGTTATATCGTTGCATTTAAATTTTTTGAGAAAATCGGTGTTGTTTGAAGTAATGTCGAAAAACGCCATCTTGCGGCAAAGCAAGCAATTAAAATAATATCTTATATAGCGTAAATTATAGACCAAAGAAAGCCCTTTTCAACAATTTCATTTTTTTGAAAATCGGTTCAGCCATTTAAAAGTTATTAACATTTATTTGTCAAAATATTCAAACTACCCCCACCACTTTATTTTAAAAGATAGAGTCAAAAATATATTACCAAAAATAATCGAAATTAACTTAACTATCAAAATAAAACACATTTTTGATACCTTTATTTAGGAAAATTTTGAAAAAAATGACTTTTTAAAATCAAGATGGCGGATACTTCCCCTAGCGGCCATTTTAGAGACCTGAAAATTATTTCCAGCATTTTCTTTTTGCCGATTTAGTCATAAGATTTTTTACCGCAAGTCTCTATGACAATTAGTTTGCGAGATATGGCCGAGAGCCATCCTTATTTGGCCACCCTGTACAATCCTGGAATACAGTGTGTGTCACGACGAGGGCCCATTAGAAGTATCTGAAAAAGTAGTTGTAATTAAAATTTGAAAATTTGTGTACAAGTATTAGTCGATGCGCTCTATTCAATGAAAATATTTTCAACTTTTCTTTACTTCCGGTTATACCGGAAGTGGACATCAACTTTGTTATTTTAAATGGGACACCCCATATATTAATATATTTTCGAAATGTACGCAAAATTTTAGAGTGCTTTTGTCTAAAAAACTTTTTTCAAAAATGCATACTTTTTGAGTTACTAATTTTTTTTTGGAAAATTTGACTGATGCAGACCCTAATAAATTATTTTTTTACGGGGATCCCTTTAAAGATATGGATATGGTTTTTGTAGGGTGGTCACTAGCAAGGTCAAAGTTATTTGAATCTGTGTTAAAAAACTTTTTATTTTATACGGGGTGAATACAAAACATCTGAAAAGTTGAACTTCAAAAATACCAAGTCTTTTCATTTTTTTTAATGGAACCACCCATTTTTTTCTATTTTATTGAAATCAGCGATAAAAAATAAGGACAGTTCATGTTTACTTCCCTATACCTAAACCTAATAGTTTTGAAAATATTGAATATTTTACATAAATCTTACTTTTCTGCCTTATTCTTAAATAACTCTGTTTTACAAGTTGGCCATGTAATATCTCACAAGTACCAAAATTAATAATCAATTAATTACAAACAATTTACATGGCCAGCTTGTAAAAACGGATTATTTAAGAATAATGCAGAAAAGTAAGTTTTAAGTAAAATTTTTAATATCATCAAACCTATTAGGTTTAGGTATAGGGAAGTAAACATGAACTGTCCTTATTTTTTATAGCTGATTTCAATAAAATAGAAAAAAATGGGTGGTTCCATTTAAAAAAATGAAATAATTTGGTATTTTTGAAGTTCAACTTTTCACATGTTTTGTATACACCCTGTATAAAATAAAAAGTTTTTTAACATAGATTCAAATACCTTTGACCTTGCTAGTAGCCACCTTACAAAAACCATTTCCATATCTTTAAAGGGATCCCCGTAAAAAATAATTTATAAGGGTCTGCATCGGTCAAATTTTTCAAAAAAAATTAGTAACTCAAAAAGTATGCATTTTTGAAAAAAGTTTTTTAGACAAAAGCACTACAAAATTTTGCGTACATTTCGAAAATATATTAATATATGGGGTGTCCCATTTAAAATAACAAAGTTGCTGTCCACTTCCGGTATAACCGGAAGTAAAGAAAAGTTGAAAATATTTTCATTGAATAGAGCGCCTCGACTAATACTTGTACACAAATTTTCAAATTTTAATTACAACTACTTTTCCAGATACTTCTAATGGGCCCTCGTCGTGACACACACTGTATAAAGTCAATATCTGCACCTGCTACAAAATGGCGGACATTTAATAATAGAAATTTATTAATTTAAAATTATACACAATACAATTATATTCAGGTAACAATAATAATTAAATAATGAAATAGAGTACTTCCATATAAAAACAAACATATAAACTATTTAAAATAAATTATATAAAATAGAAATTTTAATCATTGAAGTTAAGGGGTTAAATAATATAAAAATTAAATAAACAATAACAAAAACAAATATACACATAAAACGATTAAAATAAAGTAAGTATAAAATAGTACAAAATATGTTACTAGCCCTTTAGCATTACCCAGGATGCACCACGAGGAGGCGAACTAGATTTGCATCCCTTATAATTTAAAAACTTCGAAGAAGAGAAGATATTATTATTGTTATTATTGCAGTTTTAACTATGACTAAAACTAAATACATTTTAAGATAATTTCCAGTGAATTGCATTACATTCTACAGTATTAAAAATAATAATATCTTTTCATTCACTAACGATTGAGGAGGCGAAAATTTATTATATGAACACATAAAATACAATTTATATTAGTATGTTAGCTTTTTTTAACAACCAATTCTACTAAAAACTCAAATATCATCTACTACTCTATACAGGGTGTAAACGATATGATAGTCATTATTTAAATGGTTGATAGGGGAGGTCAAAACAAACAAAAAAGTTCAAATAACATGGGTACAAAAACGTCGTGATTTTCGAAAAATTCGACTTTAAAGTTAAATACAATTTGGCAACGATGCGATGTATTGTTTAGGTGCAAGAAAATTAAAGGAGGTAGGTCAAGGCGAACTGATCAGATCACAGCAGTAAAAATCTATTCCCATAAGAAATGTATTACAAGGAAACTAAATGGGCTTATAATGGTTGATTTTACAAAATAAAAACTTTTAATTTTTGAAACAATAAATTAACATAATACTCTAGACTTAATTAACTTAATAAACCTTAACTAAACCGTTGGGGATAGCCGTTGGAGAAATCTGTCGCGATAAATTTGAGCTGCAAGATTTGAATTTTGACGAGCTTCACCATAAATTAATAGCATGTCAGCGTATTCCTGATTCGAAAACATTTTAATAAATTTTAATTTCACAACAGAAAAAGAAACACAAGAAAATAATGTAAACAAAAAACTCGGTTTAGGCAAAGATTCGCGCTCTCTCTATTATTCACGAGCTGGCGCATGCATTGCGCTGTTGCCATGTGTTTTTTAAATTTTAACTTAAGGAAATTTTTTATTTTTATTTTTTGAGATTTTAGGCAAAATTTTGAAAAACTACTTTTGATTTATTTAGAAATGAACATATTTTAAAATGAATAAAGTTTCACATAAATATTCGTAAGATTCTGTTAGATATAAGCATTTAAAGTTTTTAACTTTAAAGTCATTTAGACAAAAATATATTGAGTTTTGCGAAAAAAGCCATATGAACTTTTGACTTGTTTTGACATTCCCTATCACCTATTCAAATAATGACTATCATATCGTTTACACCCTGTATATACAAATAAATATATTAAACTATTACTATATTACTATATTAAACTACTATCACAAGAAAAATGAAGTACGAAGAAGACTAGAAGATGAAATCAGTTACGTATATACTTAATACTAATATATTAATACTTCTTTTATGGCAAGAATTTAAAGGTTTAATTTAACAACTATTTTCAAAAACGAAATCACAATCACATCAATATCACAGAAGTGTTTTCAATGACTCATTACTGCTTACGTACTGCTTTAATATTTAATACTTTAATACTTACTCGATAACTACGAAGAAATAAAATTTTACATTAAAAATAAGTACCTACTAATATTTGAAGGAAAAATCACATTTATATCACAGAAGTTACGAAAGGATATTTACATACACTAAATTTAAATAGAATTATTTTAGTACAATTGGTTATTTCTAAAGCTAACTATACAACGATAAAGTTGGTCTTATTCCTCAGCTCCCAGGGTCTACACCTTCCAGTTCTTATATCGTACGTTATCTAAAACAAAAAAATATCAGCAGCATCGAATTCAGGGAAAATAACGAATAGTGAGAAATAGTTGTTAGTTTTTACCATTTTCCCGTTAATACTTTTTAATTATCATTGGTACAATGGCTCCAACAAGTTGACAAAAAACATCTGATTTATGATCTTTGCAAGAAAGTGTTCTTTGATGTTGAAGAAAACCATTCAAAATCAACAAGTCCATGAATATACATTACAAACTTATTTACTAGTTTCTAGTTTCATTAATTTGACTCAATGTCCCTTTTTCTAAGCGCAACTTTTTAGCTGAAGGCTCAAAATCTGAAAAATTACTAGGAATAATTGACTCTACATCACCTAATTTTCTTTTTTCAGCAAGCCTAGGTGATGTTTCGGGTGTTAACGGAGAAGCAAATTTATTTAGGCGTGTTTTTAAAGTGCTAGTGAAACTATTATCATGAAAATGATCTTCACATAGTCTCAGCTGTTTGGTTGTATGGGACAAACCTAAAATATCGAACCACTTTTTTTTTGGCTCGATATCAGAAGGAAATTTAAAAAAATGTTTTTGAAGATTTTTATCTTCGAGGAGGTAAAAATACAAACTATTGCACATTTAAGAACCTGTCTTCGCATTGGTGTTGACATTTTAAATTAGCAAACACAATTAAAAATAAAAAAAATATAAAAACTCACCAATTTAGGTTATACACAAAAATGGCGCCTACACTACTCACGAAACTTACGTAAAAAGACCGGCATAACACAACTCGACAAGAACGGCAAGGAAGACTACCGAACGAAACAAACCGAACATCGCTATCGTTTGCGTTCGAGCATTTATGTGAAATTGTCCAATCAAAAAAATTGAAATATATTTCATTTATCGATAGCAGCGTCTCTCACGGGGTCTTTAAAAAGAATCGTGTAGTCCGATATTTCCTATGCTTTAAACAGTCTCTTATATTTTGTCTATGGTTTCCATCTAAGAATCTTTTAATGGGTCTGTCAATCAGCAATGAAATAGGCCAAATATCTGGGGACCAAATGGCCGGGTTTTGGGTCTGGGATGACCCAGTGGGTCTCAGTAGGTGCGGTAGGGTGCCCATACTTACCGTGCAATAAAACGCTGAGCCCGCAGTCCTGTGTGGACGAACCGGCAAATCCTATCTCCACCTCCTCGTGGTGGTCCCTGGTAATGCGCGGCGTGCTGCTGTAGTACGTCTCGTAGCCAACGGAGAAGGGTTATGGCGAGCTTCCGGCGCCTGAAAAAAATCTGGAATTAAATTGGGCTAAGGGAAGGAAAACCCTGACAGAAAACCAAATCGTTTAGGAAAATGATGAGTAGGGAAATGAAAGAAGGAGATTTACGGGACAGGGGCCTCGGAACCCCAGAACCGGTCGGATGGGCGAATGAGCGAGTGGGCTCCCCCCGACCGTTAGCCAGCGACCGCTCTGGTTCTCTAATGGATAGGCAGGTTAGAGATCCAATATCAGCTACTGCCCAAGGGGAGGTTAAGGAAGGCGAAGAGTCAAGGTTGAAGGAGTGGCTCAAGCAGGATATAAGCGTGCGAAGAAGCTCTATACCACGGACACCGGATAAATTAAAAGACCGACAGGGGCAGCATAGCGAAGGTGAGATGTTCTCTACTCCGGTAGGAGTACTCACTCAGAAGAATGTTGGAGCAAGCACAACAGATAGCGAACTACAATCGAACGTGGTAGAAATCCCCGACACAAGTCTAAAGGAGGAAAAAGCGAAAGAAGAGCAAGACTGGACGGCCCAAAAAGCCAAACGCAAACGAAAGGAAGAGGACTCACCGACGATGGGAAAACAAACGCCAAACAAAGAAGATAAATGGGAGGAGGAAATAGGGAAAACCCTAGAAAAACTGGTAAGACAAAACCGAAATCTAAATGAACTAGTGTCAAAAAACGCGAATACGAAAAGAGAATTAAAAACTGCGATCGGGAACTTAGGATACCTAATATCAAGAATAGAAACGCAATATAATACGCGCCAAACAGAAAGGAAAAAGGCTGTCGGTATCGAAATAGGTACTCAGACTGAGCCGATAGAACTGAGTACGATGGATAAAGGAACCCAGGCGAACGAGGAAGAGATGGAACTAGAGGAGGCCATAGACAAAGCTCGTGACTATCAGGACATGGAGGTGTTGCTGGATCGCTACTGGCCAGAGGAGGCCTTCAAAAAGACCAGAGAGGAAGTGGAATACCCAATAAAGGCGGATAAAGGATGGGATCTCGCTATTGTGATGGATCCAAAAAATAAGGAAACAGGGATAGGGAGAATATTAAAGGAACGTCATCCAGACGCATGGGAAGTAATCGGGACGGATCAAAGGAAACTAAAAACGATGAAGCTCTACACCAAAGCCATAACCTATCATGGAAAAGTAGAAGAAAACGAAAAGCACATAAGCGTAATGGAAGTGGAAGAGGTGGAAGGAAAGGTTGAAAACGAACAAATATACAATCTACTAACAGAACTGGGAAATACGATGGACAAGGAAAACAGGAAAAAAATTATAATTGCAGTGGCTGAAGGCTTGAACAGAAAAACCTGCAGGAAAATGATCGAATGTGTATTTAGACTAACTGATGTGGAAATTATCTACAGAGTACCAGCTCGGGAGCAGGATGCTGTAAATATAGCGAATAGGGGAGCACAGAGGGAAACGAGTAGCTCGATATTAATCAAGAGCACAGGAAGTTCGTACGCCGACTTACTAAGAAGAGTCAAGGAAAAGGTGGACATAGAACAACTAGGAATCAAAGTTAAAAGGATAAAACAAGTGGGAGAAGAGGACGTGCATATAACAGTCGAGGGCGGAAAGGATAAGGCGGAGCGTTTAAAGGGTAAAATAAACCAACACTGCAAGGATATTACGATTACTACCAGGATGAGCGGAACCACAATACTTATACTAGGAATGGGAGCGGACACGGAGGAGCAGGATATTACAGAGGCATTGGTCAAAACCGTAAACTTAAAAGTAGAACAAATCGACGTGAGGGGAATTAAGACAGGAAAATCAAAAGAAAAAACAGCAATTGTGGCCATCCCAAGGCAGGCAGCGCTAGAGCTCATTGCCGCAGGGGAGATAAAGATAGGTTGGTTAAGTTGCGATGTAAAAGAGCACGTAACTATCGCAAGGTGCTACAAATGTCTAGAGCATGGTCATAGAACAGCGGAATGCAAAGAAGTAGGAAATGGAACTGAGATATGTTTAAACTGCGGACAAGAAGGACACAAAGCGAAAATCTGTAAAAACGAGTCGTACTGTATAAAGTGCAAAATGAAAGGGCATAGGGCCGACCAAATGAAATGTCCAGTGTTTAGAGAACTAATAATCGAGACTAGAGAAAACAAAATGAGAACGAGGCTGGTGCGTATGGAAAGTAGGAATAGCAATAGACCTAGCTAACGCGAAGTGATATACTAGTATATGTTCTGTGTCGTCGAAATTTTACTGTGCATGTTTTTGTTTTTTAGGCTATGTATAAAAAATCTTAAGCAATGAAAATTTTACAATGTAATTTAGGAAGAAGTAGGACCGCACATGATGTAGTGCATGAAATCGTGGAGAAAAGAAAAATCGACTTTCTAATCGTTTCGGAGCCGAACAAAAAAATAACCGAAAAAAGAAGATGGATCAGTGACACCCGGAGAGACGTGGCGGTTTATATTCGAAACAAACAATGCGGACTAAAGAAAGTGGAAGCACTATCGAGATACATCGTATGTGAGTTCAAAGATCTGTGTATAATAACGTGTTATATCCCACCCAGTCTGGGCAATAAAGAATACGAGGAAGTAGTAGATGACATTATGTACAATTCGGCAACGTGGAGTTTGATAATAAGAAACTTACGAAAACGGAAAGTGTCAGACTACTTGGTAAGGGTGATAGAAAGTTACTTTTCCTACAGGAAAATAAAAGTTGACAAATCAGCTGCTATCGAAGTAAACGTCGGAGTTCCACAGGGTTCGGTCCTTGGACCAACCCTCTGGAACATATTGTACGATGACGTCCTGAACTTAAAAATGGAAGAGGGGTGTACGAATCTAGCGTTTGCGGACGACCTTATGGTCATAGTGCAGGGGAAAAATAAATACGACCTAATGGACAAAGGGAACCGAGCCATCAATTCAGTGGATGGAAGACAATAAACTCTGCCTAGCTGGGCAGAAAACCGAAGCAATTCTCGTCAGGGGCGCAAAACAAAAGAAAGCTCGAGAAAAGGTGCAATTTACGATAGAAGACCACAAGGTGGTGCCCAAAACAGCCATCAAATATCTGGGAATTTACCTAGACCACCGGGGCTCATTCGGCGTTCATATTAAGGAAACCGTAGCAAGAGCGACAGAGAAGATGATAAAAATGCAGGGCATAATGCCCAACGTAGGTGGAATGACTAGCCGCAAAAGGGAAATCTTGGGAGGCGTAGTATACTCGATTATGCTGTATGGCGCACCAGTATGGAGGGAAGCAATCGAGGTGGAAAAATACAGGAAACAGCTTATTGGTGCCCAAAGGAAACTCCTGCTACGTATCGGCTGTGCATACAGGACGGTATCATCGGAGGCCCTACAAGTTATCGTGGGTAACCCTCCCATTGACGAAATGGTGAGGGAGAGGGTGGAAGTACACGTCAACGAGTGGAGAAGCAGGAAGCAGAAAGCCCATGCCCGACTGCTTACACTGGAGAGATGGCAAAAGAAATGGGACGCCCTCGAAGGGAAAGCTGCATGGACAAAAAGGCTCATACCCCGGATAAAACCATGGTATGAGTGCAAATTCCGGCAAGGCAACTATTTTCTCACGCAGTTCCTGACCGGACACGGCTCTTTTCGACAGTACCTAAAGAGAATTGGCAAAATTGAAAACGGGGACTGCAGCATCTGCCAGCAGGAAGAAACACCGGAGCACGCGGTATTCCAGTGCAGTCAGTACCGGGAGGAGGTAGAAAGGATAGAGGAGCAAGTTGGACATCGATTAAGACCGGAAAACGTGATAGGAGTGATGATGGAAAACGAAAGGAACTGGGATACAATAGAAAAAGGAATAAACAAAATAATAAAAGAAATGGAAGATAAGGACCGCAGTGAGGGTGAGTAAGGCGAGGTGGTATTAGTGGGTATACAAGGTATACAAAAAAAAAAAAAAAAAAAAAAAAAAAAAAAAAAAAAAAAAAAAAAAAAAAAAAAAAAAAAAAAAAAAGGCCAAATATCTCAACTCTCTTGCACTTATGTTTGCGCAGATTTTAAGTGATTCGTTTGTCGCTGTATTTTAATAGCGAAGTTGAGAAACGCGCTAGTAGAGAACAGATACGATTTTCCCGCATCCAGTAAGTATTCGATTTTCCACTGACAAGTTGAGAAACGCTTGGTGTAGATCGTTATACCTGTATCCGCTTACTTCTATGTTTTACGAGTAAGGTTGAGAAACGTAGTTGTAAAGTATAGGTAAGGAAAAACCTCCCGTTCCGATTTTCCCGACTTTCCAAATTTTCTAAATAATTTTAAAGTAATATAAAATCTACACGACTATACTTTAAAAATATTTGTAACACGAAACTGTCTGAAAACCGTTGTATTTTATATCCGTTGATTTTATCGAGAAAAATCAAATTTTCCGAGAACAGTTCGTGGGACAAATCTGAAATTATAAATAGTCTGATACCGCTTTGCACAATCTTCTCCCTCGATTAATAAACATTACGGCTTGGTCTTTTCTTGTATCTAACTTTTGTTTTCCTTTTTCGTTTTCCCGCTCAGAGTCTTATATTTTATTTTGTAATATACTGATTTGTGAAACCTCACCCGGTGTATTTTTCTGCTTCGCTATTAATTTGTGCGTCACACGAAAAATACAAGAACTACTAGTTGCTTCCGTTTATTTATCCAAAAATAATTAAAGCCTATTTTTGGATAACCGCTTAAGTATAGTCTCTAACATCTCGACTACTGGAAGTACTATCTCTATCTGTAGTTATCTAGGTCCTTCAAAACCGAAACTCAAGGTAAGGCTTTTTATTTACTTCCCTCTACGGCTGAGCTGGGCATAATTTGCTCGTAGACTAACCATTAACCGAACTTTGATCGAACTTTTGATTTATTTAGACTTCTGATAATTTTAATTATATTCTACTATTCTACTATAACGTGGCAAGATTATATTTTTGTTTATTAGGGAACTTGAGGAGAAACTTTGTAGTATTTGTTGTGTGTTTTGTCCATGTTTCGACTTCGGCGAAATTGATATGGATGATTACCCGGGCGATGATCCAGATTATTTTATATTGAAAATGATATTGAATTAATAGATATCATCCAAGTAGGGCTACCAAGGATAATTCACGTGAGATCCAATTATTATGAATCTATGGCTCCTTTAGCATTTTAAATATATGCAGGGTGTCTACTATAAAAATCGCCAAACTTCAGGAGGTGATTATACAAGTAATTTTAAACAAATAATGTCCTATAACACTTTTTCGAAAAGTCGATAGTTTCTCTTTTATTTAACTTTTTTTTTGTATTTTCCAAAAAGACCAAAATATCACATTTATAGGTATATTCACATTAATTTTGATCATTTATCGTAAAAGTGCATTAAATTTGTTATAAAAAAGTATTTATCAGAATTAAAAAAAATCAATACCGGATGTTATAAAAGATTTAATTGTTATGAATATGAAATGAACAAAATTATATGTATCTTTTAATGGTCGAAATATCCCGAAAATAAAAATCTACAAAAAATTAATTAGTGATTTTGTATAAAAAAAAGAAAGAAATGTGAAAAAAATGACTAAATTTGCTTTAAAATCTTTCATAAGCGTGTTACAGGAAGATACAGGTCTTTAAAAGTGTAACCGGAAAACCCTCATGCTACTTTAGTGTCACATTTTCAGCACGATTTTAGAGTGAATGTATGGTTGGGATTATTTAACGACCATCTGTTATGGCCAGTAATACTACCAAATCGCCTTAATTCTAATGAGTTTTAAATTTATTAAACAACCATTTATTTGACATACTCGAAGGAATGCCCATAGCTGTTAGACAGGAAATTTGGTTCCAAATGGATGGTTGTCCTGTTCATAATGGCAGAATTATTATAAACTGGATAAACCAATACTTAGGAGAGAAATGGATTGGCAGGTACGGTCCAATAAGGTGGCCACCTAGAAGTCCTGACCTGACACTCCTTGATTTTTTACGTTTGGACGACATTAAAATCTAATGTCTATAAAATTAATATTAATTCTCGAGAAGAATTAATTGATAGAATAAGAGTTTTAAGTTTTTCTAGAATAAAAGTTTTTTTTGATAGTTTTAACTTAAATTTGTTTTAGTGAAAATTTATTAATGAATATTGATTTATTTTTGTAGTCTTAGTACTCGATAGTGGAACTATCAAGTTTTTATAAAAGTGATACATGACAATTTTTTGTTCGAAATTACTTGTATAATCACCTCCTGAAGTTTGGCGGTTTTTATAGTAGACACCCTGTATATATGCATAATAAATAAATAAATATAAATAAAATAATTCAAAATTCACAAGATATCAAGAGTAAAAAGGAATGCTGGATGCTGGGTAAATGGTACATGGATCTAGCCCAATAAAGGACGAAAAAGAAGAAGAAAAGGATAGATTCTATTTTTTAGCTAATATGTTGCCAATAAAAAAGCAAATACGAATTATTTGCGGTGTTGCTCTCCTTTGCTAAGGATACCTTAAAAGTTAATGGAGCAAACGAAATGAACGTATTCTCTCCTTAAGTGAATGTTGGTGCAAACGTTGTAAAATTGTTTGGAATATAAGCTAGCAGTGCATCAAAGACAAGTTCCATTAGATGGTTAGTAAAAAAAATAGAAAGAGTGATATTGTGGGATTGCAACTTTCCCGCATTTGGAACGCATTCGGAGTAACTTCGTATGCGCAATTTAAATCTGAATGTTCGCGAAGGAAAAAAATTCTCTTTATATTGAATAAAATATATGCTTAAATAAACATAAAATATTTATTATAATATTTAATGGATAGGTATATTAACATTTAACAACATAACTAATAACAAATTTTGACGAATTGATAGTTTAAAGTGGTACAAATAAATTTCTAAATTGTTGCTACGACTGCATATGTGGCAACTCCACATTGATTTTTATTGTTTCTGGACATCAAAATGTAACCATCCATTCCCCAATCGGTTCCCCATGAATTTTTAACAATCCAATAATCTTTTCTATTTTTACTGCCATATCCAACAGCCAATACACCATGATCCAATGATTGTCTATCACTTTCACAGGAATCGTCATCAAATACACCTGTTAAATTGTAAATCGTCTTATTATTAATATATCGTTCGAGAAAGTATAAGAAATAAGTATTTACCTGAAGTATACAATTGGAAATTATAAGTTGCATCAATTCCAATCGATACAGGTCCAATCAATGCAACTTTTTCTTGTAGGTCTTGTTCATCACCAATTGCTACTCTTGTAAATGATGTAATTTTCACAGCTACATCAGATTTGTTAAATTTACACATGTCATCTATAGCTTCATAAGGATAATCCTTTTCGGACATAATTCCGTTCTTTTCTATATATTCAAGTGCGTTTATCATTAATCCTCCTTCACATCCATCATCTTGTTTGTCACAATCTACCAAATTTTGTTCGCTTAGAGAAACCAATTTGCCAGTTTTTCTGTAATTTGCTCCTTCAACTGTTCCCGTCTGTTAAAAATCAATTTAATATTTAATAATATTTTATGTTCGTATTATTAAAATTACTTACAGTACTGAAGCTCCAACATGATCCGCAGGCTAATTGATTTTTGATTTCTGTTACAGCCCCCATTTTTCTCCAATCAATTTCCTTAGGAAGTTCACCTTCGTAATCCAATTTAGTTGGAGTGATTTCTTTATCTTCCGTCCTTTCACTCTTAGATAATTTCATCATATCTTTAAATTCTTGAGGTGTAAGATCAGCAAATACAGTAACTCCCATTCTGTATGATGAAAGGCCTTGCTCTTCTTTTGCATTATGAGCTTCAATTCTGCGTAAGTTCGATTGGAAGATCGAGAATCGTTTCGTTTCTTCTAAAGCGGTTTTGTACACTTTTTTGTTTGTGGACTAACAAAAATTAAGTTACATTTTAATACCGCTAAAAAAACCCCCTTTAAATTACTTACTTTAAAATTGAGCCATTCCTCCTTATCGGTAAGTGCATAGACAACGAGCACGTTTGCCAAAAGTAATGTAATTATCAGTTTCATCTAGAAATTTTAATAATTCATAGATAAGTAATCGATTTAAAGTAATAAAAATATTTGAGAGAGTACTTACGTTTTTTTCTTTCTTTATAACTGGAAGACAGTTGGAAATGTATTGTTTCGAAGTGCAGTTGAGACTATGAAATGTATTTCCGAAATGAGCTTTTTTATATTGGATAAATCTTATTTTTTTTGATATTAGGAAATTACATATTTCTTAATAACATTGTAAAATAATTGTATCTTTAAATCTGGAGTACCTATATTGTTTGTCAACAAATATAAATAACGATGTGTTTTTAATATGTACACCTTACATTTTGAAAATTATTTATTTTTATCAGATTTAATTTATAAATCATTCTTTGCAAAATTGATTATTTGCTGTCTTGTAATTATATTTATTCGAAAAATATTATTTATCGATAAAATTGTCTAAATATTTGTATTTATTTAAGGAAAATAGTGATTTCCAATTACTTATAATATTCTGATGAGATTTGACAAAATGCATAGACATTTCAAATAGTTGTAATAAAGTTGTGATAATGGCAAATCTAGTAAAATATCAATTGCAACATTGAAATCAAGAAGATCTTATCAAAATTTTGTAGCGAATTACGAACTGTCAAGAACTGTGTAGAACTCCCCAGAATCATTTAAATTGCTTGAAGACTAATAAAAATTGTCAGCAACAGCAGCAGTGTTTTAGCAAGTGTCGACGTTTTACCAGTGCCAGTGTAAGTATATTGTTATTTTTAAATTTACGCGAATAATAGCCATTCTTTAAAAAAAATCCTGCTTGTTCTGAAACCACTTAAAATAACGTTATTTTCTTGATTTTTTATACAGGGTTTTCAATTTTTTTAAAAACTTAAAAATGAACCAAGAGTAAACTACCCTTATTTTAGACGTTATCGAAAAATATTATTTAGAAATATTCTTTGAAATTACAGAAAAGCTTAAATATTAAATTTTAGTTTATTTGCGGAAATAAAACCAAATAGTTTATAAATCAAATTTAATAAGAAAAACAACACACAAAAAAATCTTAAATAGAATTAACAGCAAGTTGACATAAACCAACTCGTTTGTTTTGTTGACATAACTAATATCATACATGATTATCGTTAAAATTGAATTGCCTACCTATTTTCAGCAAATATACTAAAATTTCATATTTAAGCTTTTTTTGTCATTTTAAACAATATTTCTAAATAATATTTTTCGATAACGTCTAAAATAAGGGTAGTTTACTCTTGGAACATTTTTAAATTAAAAAAAAATGAACACCCTGTATATGTTTGTACACCGAGAGAAAGATTTATTTGTCATTAAGAAAAATCGTTTATATCAAAGAAAGATCGCTTTTGGATATTGGCTAAGAAATATCTTTTTATGGTAAAGAAATAATTTTTTTGTAGGTTTTTACAGAAATTTCTTAAATGTTAAGAAATAATTCTTTAACCTTAAGAAATATTTGTTAACATGAAAGAAATATTTTTTTAATATGAAGAACCATTTCATTAAGGTTAACAAATAATGTTTAATGTTAAAAAATATATCTTTAATGTTGAAAAATATTTCGTTAATATTAAGAAATATATCTTTAACATTAAGAAATGTTTCTGTAATGGTAACATATATTTGTTTGTGGTTAGTATATATTTCTTTTATGTTAAGAAATATTTGTTTGTGGTTACGATATATTTCTTTTATGTTAAGAAATATTTGTTTGTGGTTACGATATATTTCTTTTATGTTAAGAAATATTTGTTTGTGCTTACGATATATTTCTTTTATGTTAAGAAATATTAGTTTGTGCTTACGATATATTTCTTTTATATTAAGAAATATTTGTTTGTGCTTACGATATACTTCTTTTATGTTAAGAAATATTTGTTTGTGCTTACGATATATTTCTTTTATGTTAAGAAATATTTGTTTGTGCTTACGATATATTTCTTTTATGTTAAGAAATATTTGTTTGTGCTTACGATATATTTCTTTTATGTTAAGAAATATTTGTTTGTGCTTACGATATATTTCTTTTATGTTAAGATATATTTGCTTGTGCTTACGATATATTTCTTTTATGTTAAGAAATATTTGTTTGTGGTTAGGACATATTTCTTTAATGTTAGAAGGTCTTATTATTAATGTAAATATATGGTAACTATCAAATGAACTAATATTTGTTACATTTAAATAATAACAGGAGTATATATATACAGAGTTGGGCAAAAGTCCGGAATAAAATTATTATCTTTTGAACCAGCAATTTAAACAAAAAACGCCGAAACACGTAAATTGATTTTATATTGTACGGATTTGTTGCCAATAAAATGATTTTTTTTTCTTCAACCCCTTAGTTGCAACCCTACCCAACTTTATTTTTTCAAATGTAAAGGTATGTCGTGTGTAGGGTCATTGAAAAGCCCGTGAAAAATGGAATCTAAAACATACCTTTTTTTTTTTATTTTTCTCATGTTGTTATTTGGAAATGAGCAAAAATTTCTTTTAAAAACAAAAAAGTTACAAATACCTTTTTAGTGCTATCGACATAGCAATTTTTAAAATGTTCTCCACCATCTATACTTGACAGATTCCCAGGCATTGGTAAAACGTAATATCGATAGCATATCTTTAATTCTGAATGACTTTTTAATAAAAACAGGCGAACCTTTGGTAAAAAAAAACTTGTACAAAAATGCAACACCTGTTTTCCTTTTTGAAGTTCACTGATCAACAATGGCTTAGATTTGAACCCATTTTATGTTTTTGTTTTTTCTTAAAACATAAATTTCAACGAATGTTGATGCTAAATTGCCTTATCAGTTTTAAACGGTAAATCAATAAAATTTGGTGTGCTGCCTGACCAGGCTCGCCTGCTTTTAATAAAAGTTTATTCAGAATTAAAGATAGGCTACCGATATTAGGTTTTACCATTGCCTTGGAGCCTGTTAAGTAGAGTAAGCCTTAATTCACACGTCGATACCACTAAAAAAGTATTTGTAACATATTTGTTTTTAAAAGAATTTTTTGTCCATTTTCAAATAACAACATGAGAAAAATAAAAAAAAAGGTATGTTTTAGATTCCATTTTTCACGGGCTTTTCAATGACCCTACACACGACATACCTTTGCATTTGAAAAAATAAAGTTGGGTAGGGTTGCAACTAAGGGGTTGAAGAAAAAAAAAATCATTTTATTGGCAACAAATCCGTCCAATATAAAATCAATTTACGTGTTTCAGCGTTTTTTGTTTAAATTACTGGTTTAACAGATAATAATTTTATTCCGGACTTTTGCCCAACCCTGTATACAAGTATACAAGTATTTTTATATTTACTCCTATTATTAAGTTAAGAAATATTAGTTCATTTGAAAGTTACCATACATTTAGGTACATTAATAAAATAAGACCTTCTGACATTATAGAGAAACAGACGGCTTGGAATAAAAAATCACAAATATGAGTAACATGACTGTATATTAAAATTATAATATACAACAAATTAGAACTTAGAAACATGTATAAAATGCTTTACGAAAAAAACATAAACGTATATATTACTATAAAGGTTATACAAAAATAAACATTTTTCCTTAAAATGAAAAAAAAATTGAAAAATAACTTACAATCTAAACAAAAACTAGAAATCAAATAAGCTTGTAGCTTTGCGTCATTTGATAACCTGTGCATATGAAAGGTTCAAATATTATCCAAGTTTTAATATCACATAACATTTGCTAACATTTACTTTCAGAGACTAGTTCAAATTCGAACTTACAAACACGTATGCAAAGGTTTTACAGGGAGGATACACTGTATAAATAAAACATTTTTCCTTAAAATTAAAAAAAAATTGAAAAATAACTTACAATCTAAACAAAAACTAGAAATTAAATAAGCTTATAGCTTTGCGGTCATTTGATAACCTGTGCATATGAAAGCTATAAATATTATCTAAGTCTCTTAATATCACATAAATTTGGTAACATTTACTTTCAGGGATTAGTTCAAATGCTTTTAAAAAAGGAATACTTTCGTACTTTTGAATATCACATAGAAAATATGTATTTCCTGTTTGAGTGCGTAGAATTTGCTTCACAATGCCTAATTTTTGTAAACCATATATTTTTGGAATTTCTAGGACACAATGCTTTTTATAATATATTCCATTTATTTTTAACCAATTAACCTCGTAACAATCTATTAAATTATCGGTATGGAACCAGGCTCCAAAATTTATATAAGGATCATTTATAGATTCGCCTTCTTCAAAATGATCGATAAAACCTTGTCGTAAGTAAAATCGACAACAAAGTATTAACTGGTATCTTATAGCTAACGTATACGGAAGATTTATTCTGCTGGTAACAAGTTGAGCATTTCCTTTACCTATTCTATGAAATCCCTCGTATCTCATGGAAGAAAAATATTTAAGAGGTCCAAATTTTTCAATTATAGTAGGATAGTGCAATAAAAAATGAAATTTTGGTTTTAAATTTTCACTAAATAATTGCATGTACTGTTCATTGTGTTGTTTAATGATGACCTTTAAGTATTTTAATTCACTTGTAGAAATTTCTGATTTGAAACCGATTAGAACAATGTCATATAATTTTAAAAAAAAATTCCAACAATCATCATCTTCTAAATCAACTAAATCCCCTACTAAAAATGGAAAATATATAACAAAAGATAGCATCTCTGATGCAGACATTATAATACATTTTTTCTTAATTTGACTGCTTGAAATAAGTGGAATTCTATTACCGTGATCAATTTTTTGCTCATAGTCAAAATATTTAATACGGTTATTAAGTTGAGATAATAAAAAATATTTGTTGTCAAAAATAAATCTATATAATATCCTAGCCATATCGTAGCGACAAACTCCTTCAAGTAAATCATGCATTATATCACAACAACTATGTTCATATGTATGAAAAAAGCGTAATTCATTAAATAAACAATATTCTTTAATTCCATAGGACTTATTTAAAACATGCTCTGGGTAGCTAGTTCTACATCTGATTAAATCTGGTATTTCTGTACATAATTTCTCACAATCCTGTTTAGAAGAATAACATACCCTGCAAAAGTAACCAGAAGAAAAACATTCATTCATTCCGGTTAAAGAATTTACACCTAAATTATCTCCAAGAACAAGTAACAAAGTAAAATATACTTTTTGGGCTTTATTATTAATTATAATTTCAACACCATGATCTTCTAACATTTGAATTTGCTTGAAAAGTTTAGATATAATTGAAGCATTTCCGAATTCGGTTCTATCAGACGAATGAAATAATGCCCACAAAAATATATTTTCTAGGCGTGAGACAAATTTTGGTGGAATACCTCCTATATTAAAATAAATTGCCCCTATTTTATAAATATTTGCGTGACTTCCCAATGGATTATTACATTCATAGTCGTCGAAATAAACGAAAAGTGGTAAGTACAATCTGTCCCCGACATTCTGTTTTATTTTTTTCCACACAGTGCCATTAAAAATACTACTAAAAGAGAATTGGTTCTCTGATTCTTTACGAACATATTCCATTATGTCGGAAAATACATCAGGTAATTCTAGAAATGTTTTAATAACTTTCGTCAAGTCAACAAGTTGCATGGTACATTCTTTAGAAGCAATCACAACAGAGTCGTCACGTTTTCGATCATTTAAACGAGTACCAATTTGGACTTCTTCGGCTTTGAAAAATTTTTCATATTTTTCCAAATACTTTAGCCGAGTATAATCAGATTTTAAACCGTCTAGTGCATTGAAAGATACAATATTTTTTACTTTAATTTTGTCCTCTTCGGACAATTCGGATAACTGTTGAATAATGTCTTGTTTAAATTGAACACATAAACCAGTAATTAGGTCATTGACGTTTTCTACAATGTCTTGTATACATTTTCTTGTCATTCTGGAATTATTATACAATTTAATTAAAAATTCTAATAAAAACTCATCGTTTTTGTGTACGTCCTGATTTTCATTTGGATTATGAGAAGATAATTCGGATTTATTATTTTGGATAAATGAAGTATTTTGTGTTAGATATTGAATAGATGAATTTGAATGCTGAACAGGTTTCTCAATTACATAACATTTTTTTAAATGTCTCTGCAAGGAATATACGTTGTTAAAAATCTTATTGCAATAGTTATTTCCACATGTGAAATATTCCAAAAATTTATGAGATGCTTTAATATGATTTACAAAAATGGATACATTTTGAAACACTTTCTTGCACTCGCCACAATGTAGCATCATGAGCAGTTACTTAACGTTTCAATTTACTAACAATATCTAAAATATATGGAATGGGTTTATCCCATTTCGTTTTTAGATTGTACATGGAACTCTGAATAAATAACCAAATATGTTCAGATTCGTACTGATATTTAAGATTAAAAACGTGATACCACATAAAGCAGTAATCAATTGCTTTAATCACACTATCAACAGGATACAAAATGTCTTTAGCAAAAATATAAACTGTTTCTACCTTAAGATCGCTTCCAACAACGATGACGAACGGGTGCATAGGTACATCCAACTGTAGTAGTTTTGCGCGTCTCTTTTCAATCAAAGTTTGCACATCACCAGACAACTGGAAAAAGAAGAAAAATATATTTAGTATATAAATAAATTAAACTTCAAAATTTAAATGATAATTTGAAAAAAAAATTATCATACCTCAGCTTTTAAAACAATTCCGTCGCGGACATCAACAACTTTAGGTTTCCAAGGTAGCTTATTCTTAGTTGCCAATTTCAATTTACATGGTAAGAGACACGGCAATAATGACAACATACAGTAATGAAGAAAATCTAAAATTTCCAAAAAAATTAGTTGATTATTTTTAATTTGAAATATGGTCTTACCTTTAGGCAACTGTTGGTTTTTTATAAGTTCAATAAGTATTTTATCCGTCGAAGCTGAAACATGCTGTTTTCTTGACTCTATTAATTTGAATATTATATGTTCAAAATTGGCGAAGAAATTTGAATTTTAGTATTCGCCGCTTGTGTTAGGAAATATTTTTGGAAAATCCAATGCAACCTGCAAAGAAAACGTATACTATTAAATAATAATTACTGTCAAAAAGAATTTTGACAGTTATATTATAATTACCAAATTGACAGCTTTCGGATCAGATAAAACGACAAATTTGTTGTATATATCTTCTAAACAAATTTGATCATTTAATATAATTTTCCTCCTTGCCTCGAATGTTGTATTCCAATGTAACTCTAACTGATTCCAGGGATCCTTATTATATTGTAACCAAGACAAACTATTTTGTACTGAGTTTTCTTCCGTTTCCACCGTCTTCTCGCCTGAAAAATTATTATGTAGGGATAAAAAGGTTCAATTGAAAATAAAATATTACCATCTAAATGACTATTATCATTTTCTTTTTCATCGTCTCTATCGCTCCTTGATGGTATTAGTTTACTTTTTCTTAAAAAAGTACATTTGTTCCTAAATTTGTCCACTAACTTTCCTTTAGCAACCCCAGATTTCTTATCACGAGAATCCTTTTTCCTTATTGGAGCAACAAAATACGCTTCTTTAATTTCTGAGGGAAATAATTCAATAATCTTGGTTGCCAGAAAATCGAAATCTTTGTTAAGTAAATTTCTAAAAAACAAACAACTGTGTAAAATAATTCCTAAAACAAATCAAATTGACGTACAAGCAATTGTTATTCAAAAAGTGAGATATTATTATCTCAACCAAGTAGCCCTGAAGGGTGCTATCAAATTCACCCTTGGTTTTATACCAACTTAATAGGGCTTTGCCGATAGCAGATTGTTGTAAAAGAACTGACAAATTGAAAGTTTTGAACAAATCAATACGCGGCTTCTTAATAATTGGCTCATCGTCTTCAGTTGGGAGTTGAATAGATGAAAAGGAAATATCCGATAATATTGATAATGATGGTGATGGTGATGGTACAGAATCGTTATTCAGTACTACAACGGATGAACAACTCGGGCCAGGGGTACTAAAATGAATGTACTTTAATAAAAATATTAGTCCAAAAAAATATTGAAATTAATATACCAGATATCATAATTTTCGGTTAGAGGTGTACTAGATTGAATTGCACTGGTAGAAAACAGACTGGTGGATGATTTTTTTTTCTTCAAATACTCCTGTATATTGGTTTCCAAACGTAACCTTTTTCCCAAAGGAGAAGGAATTAATTTATCCAAATTGTTACCTTCCAGCAATTTTTCGAAAACGTCAATATTAATGCCCTCGTCTAAAATATCTCTAAATAAATAAAAGTATTCGCATACCTAATTACAATTAGTATTTTATTTAAAAGCATATTTTTATCCCGATAAATGTATGTGTCGAATTTTTTAACATAATCTTGTCAAGAAAAAAAAATCACCAACAAAAAGTTTTACATTTTAACACAAAATCCTAAATCTAGTCTAGTATTTGTTTGTGGTTAAAATATATTTCTTTAACGTGAAGAATTATTTGTTTGTGGTTAAGATTTATGTTTCTTTAACGTTAAGAAATATTTATTTGTGGTCACGATATATTTCTTTAATGTTAAGAAATATTTGTTTGTGGTTAGGACATAACATAAAATCCTAAATTTAGCAATATACATATATGGAAATTCTTTGTTCGCCGCTATTGTCAAAACTAAACTCCAGATCTAATAAAGTAAACAAACAATTGTTAAAATTACCTTCGAATAATTGCGTCATATCTTCCATGCCCCAACTTTCGAGAAGAGAATTGACAGTTTCTTCCGCCATCGCCAAACGCTGTTTGCTTATTTTCACAAAACGCACACTTTATACTTTCGCGAAAACCCAAACGACTGATCCGACACAATCAGCTGAATCAAATAGTGACTATTAGCGAATTTTAATTACTTGCAATAACTTTTCCATTATGACTACTTACTTTTGAGAGCGTCCCTTACTGGCTTGGCTTGGCTTCTGTATTCTGTAACTGTAACATCAAGATCAAGACAAGTCGACTCACGCAACTCACGCTCGCGCGGAACGCGGATACGCGGATAGTCGTACCATAAAAAATGTCGACCGCGCCAAAAGCTCCACGCTACGTAGAAGGTCATGAAAATTCGACCAGTAAAAATCGTCTATTATTTGCGCTCCTTCTGTGGTTGAATTTGAGTACTTTTAGTTGCAGCGTTTCCAACGTTGCTACTTTTTCGGATACATTAGCTCAATATTAGCAAAAAAAAATGTTTAGATAATTGAAATTATCTATGGAATTACTTGTAATGTTCAAAATTTGCAAAATTTGCAACTTTTTATTTAATAGTTCATTTTAAAATAAAAAAAAACAATAAATACCTACTAAAGATAAATATATACATAGGTATAAATATATTATATAAATACTAAATAAGTATTTGTTGCAAATAAAATTATAAAAAAAAATGATTTTTTTTAAACCTATTATAAACTACACTATTGAATATGAAGAAGTAAATACTTATTTTAGATAAAAAAAAAGTTGTGTGCCGAGTATCGAACTCGTAAACTCATACTCGCGAAGCAAAAAACTATGTCGACCAGCTCCACCGCTTAAAAATTGATAGTAACTTAGGCATTTAAAAATGAGAACCAATTTTTCTCGAAATTTCCTGACTGTTGAGTATTTTGACATGGGTAAAAATAAAAAAATTGCAACATAGGCTATATGAGTGCAACAAAGACAAATTCCATTAGACATCAGTTATTAAAACGAAAAAGCAAGAATGACATTGGGAACTCTCGCACTCTAACCCTTTCATTTTATTAATCTTTCTTTGTTCAACTCATAGAATTAACCATGTTGCAAACTAAATTACGCTACAGTATACCTATACACAATGATAAATAAATGTTTGTATTCCTTAAAATATTTATAGTAGTATTTATATTTATTTATTTATTTATATTTATAGTATTATACAGTGCATTTCTTTAATGTCCCCCCCCCCTTTTATTTTTTGAACGGATCAACTTAGAAAATTGAAATTTGGGATAATGAAACTAATGCATGATTACTATATTTTGGAGTAAAATTGACAGATGAAAATTTCAAGATGGCGACTGGGCGCCATCTTGGGAAATAAATTTAAATGGAAAGGGGTGTCTTGTGATACATCATTTTGAAGCTCCTGACAAATACTCTACAACCCTGAAATATAATGTCAATATCTGCACCTGCTACAAAATGGCGGAACATTTAATAATTACCTGAATACAAACAAAATAATATCAATTTTTCTAGAAATATTTGTTTTTCTATGGCAAACAGCAATCCCAGCAAACCGATAAGGTTTGACAGGTTATTTTTGGTTAAAAAAATTCCAAAAAATTTAAGTACGACAACGAACATTAATTGTTTAGTCAAAATATGCTCATTTAGTTTTTGGTTTTCCTAGTGTTCAAAATATTCTCTTTAGTTTTCGATTTTCCTAGTGTTCAAAGTATTTTCATTTAGTTTTCGGTTGTTTAGTTCTCATTGCAGTTAGGTAGCACGTCAACTAACTCTAAAATGGCCAATTCTCGTCCATTCGAAGATGGAGCACCACCACATTACTCCAGACAAGTAATGACCTATTTGGATGCTATTTTCCCTGGTCGTTGGATCGTTGGATTGGTCGTCGAGGTCCTACGGAATGGATTTGACCAGAATTTGACCAGATTTGACACCTTTAGACTTTTTTTTATGGGGCTATTTGAAGCAAAATGTGTACGAAACTAAACCTGCTTCAATATTGGATATACGAGAAATAATTACAGATATTTGTAAAAATATCGACGTTACTATGTTCGAAAATGTTCGGATAGGCTGTTCTTGTATCAAGAAGTTCAAGGCAACCATTTCGAGCTTTTTTTGAACAGAACTCAGCTTATTTCCTCAAATTATGACGTTAAACGTCGATGTATTCAGGTAATTATTAAATGTCCGCCATTTTGTAGCAGGTGCAGATATTGACTTTATATTCCAGGGTTGTAGAGTATTTGTTAGGAGCTTCAAAATGATGTATCACAAGACCCCCCCTTTCCATTTAAATTTATTTCCCAAGATGGCGCCCAGTCGCCATCTTGAAATTTTCATCTGTCAATTTTACTCCAAAATATAGTAATCATGCATTAGTTTCATTATCCCAAATTTCAATTTTCTAAGTTGATCCGTTCAAAAAATAAAAGGGGGGGGACATTAAAGAAATGCACTGTATATAATAGTATTTATAGTATTATTATTGTATAATAATTTGTTGTAGTAAACCCATGAATTCTTTCCCTCAACAAAATACTTGTATCGCGATGAAGAAATTGTATGTTTCTGTGTAATAAAATAATTGGTTGTAGTAACCCCATGAATTCTTTCCTTCAACTAAATACTTGTATTCCGATGAAGAAATTGTATGTTTCTGTGTAATAAAATAATTGGTTGTAGTAACCCCATGAATTACGTAGTCTTAGTAATTTATAATCCCAAACTAAGCTAACTAAAATAAACAACTAAAATAATTAAGAATATTTCGATGATTATTCCCTTTGAGAATTGCTATTTAAAAAAATATTTTTTTAATATTAAGAACCATTTCATTAAGGTTAACAAATAATGTTTAATGTTAAAAAATATATCCTTAATGCTGAAAAACATTTCGTTAATGTTAAGAAACATGTCTTTAAAGTTAAGAAATATGTCTTTAACGTCAAGAAATGCTTCTGTAATGGTAAGATATATTTGTTTGAGATTAATAAATATGTCGTTTACGTTAAGAAAGGTTTCTGTAATAGAATATTTGTTTAAGGTTAAGATGTAATTTTTTAATATTAAGAAATATTTCTTTAAGATTAAGAAATATGTTTTTAACGTTAAGAAATATTTGTTTGTGGTTAGGATATATTTCTTTTATGTTAAGAAATATTAGTTCTAGATATATCTTATTTTGCTATAACTTTTGTATCGCCTGTAGAAGAGTATATCTTTCAAAATATCTCTACATATGCGGGGTGTTCCATTTTAAAAAAATGGTTACTGTGTATTTAAAACGGAAGATTTTGATACAACACCCTGTGTTGGTAATGCATATTTTCTGTATTACTGTAACAAAACTTATAATAAAATAAAACATATTCCAAAAAACCGCATGTTTTTATGATTAGGCGTTTAAAAATTATAAGCTCTGTAAATGGATTACTTTTCATTGAGACACCCTGTACTATACAGGTTGTGTCAGGACGAGCCTTAACTATCTGTATTAGCACCCTGTATATTGATATATTTTCGAAATCTACGTAAAATTTCAGGATACTTTTTCATAACACTTTTTCAAAAAAACATGCTTTATGAGTTAAAATTTTTTATTTTTGAAAAATGGAGATATGGAGACTTAAAGATATGGAAACGGTTTCTGTAGGGGGGCTACTAGAAAGGTAAAAGGTATTTGGACCTGTGTTGAAAAACTTTTTATTTTGTACAGGGTGTGTATAAAAATTGTACAAAGTTCAACATAAAAAATATCAAATTTCTTATTTTTTTTTAAATGGAACCACCAATTTTTTTCTGTTTTAATGAAATCAGCAGTCAAAAATAAGGGAAGTTCATGTTTACTTCCCTATACCTAAACCTAATAATTTTGAATATATTAAAAATTTTACTTAACACTTACTTTTCTGTTTTATTCTTAAATAATTCGGTTTTACAAGTTAGCTATGTAATATCGTACAAGTAGCAAAATTAATAATCAATTAATCAAGAATAATTTACATGGCCAACTTTTAAAAGCTATTTAATTCGGAATTAGGCAGAAATGTAAGTTTTATGTAAAATATTTAATAACTTTAAAACTATTAAGTTTAGGTATAGGGAAGTAAACATGAACTTCCCTTATTTTTAAATGCTGATTTCATTAAAATAGAAAAAAAATAGGTAATTCCATTTAAAAATGAAGAAATTTGATATTTTTGATGTTCAACTTTACGCATGTTTTGTACACACCCTGTATAAATTAAAAAGTTTTTCAACGCAGATTCAAATACCTCTGACTTTTCTAGTAGCCACCCTACAGAAACAATTTCGATATCTTTAAGAGGATCCCTGTAAAAAAATAATTTATAAGGGTCAAATTTTTCAAAAAAAAATTTTTAACTCAAAAAGTATGCATTTTTCAAAAAAAGTGTTTTAGACAAATGTATCCTGAAATTTTACGTAGCTTTCGAAAATATATTAATATACAGGGTGTTCCATTTGAAATAAGAAAGTTGATGCCTACTTCCGGAACAACCGGATGCACTGTCAAATTATTTTTAGGAGGTTCGTCATATTGCATAACATAAGTATACCAAATTTTATTAAAATCGGATAAGTAATTTCCAATATACAGAAAGTTTAAGCTCGCCGTGACACACCCTGTATGTTTCCAAAAATAATACAAACTATTGTGTTATAAAAATTATTTCCATGAGAAATAAATTTGTTAGTCCTATTTTATTTTAAAATTTCAGCTGCAGCTTCAAATTGAAACGTATTACATTGGGCAGAAAACAAAATAGACAAATAACTTTGAAAGTTAAACATTTAGGTAAAGGACAATCTCATATACACATAGATTCAAAAGTTTTGCATCGCACTATATCTCTGTAAGTAATTTTTTCTTCGCCAAGAATGGACTAGGTACTAATTAATTGATAAGTTTCAAGTAAAAAAACATCAACGGCTTTTGTACAAACTTTGCACCAGAGCTGTAAATGAGTATCTACAAACCGAAGGCATTAATCGTTTGGACTGGCCTAGTTTATCGCCAGACATGAATCCAATAGAACATGCTTGGAACATGCTTTCCAGGGCAGTGGCAGCACGCAGAAATCCACCAAGGAGTGTACAAGAGCTTGTTAATGCCGCTCAGGAGGAATGGCGGAATATCTCCCAACAGCATATCAGAAATTTAATTAACAGTATGGGTAGGCGTCTCCAAGCTTGCATAAATTCTAGAGGTGGAAATACTCATTACTAAACAAGTCTTAATTTATTATTTTTCCAAAAGAGTCATCAATTTGTAAATTTAATTTTCTTCCAAAAATACTCTTATGTTTAAAACAACTTTATTAGTGGATAATAAAATGTTTATACAAAAACCCTTGATGTTTTTTTACATACAATTAATCAATTAATTAGTATCCAGTCCATTCTTGATGAAGAAAAAATTACTGAATCTGTTTATTAAATGAAACTTATCTTAAACCACAACAATTACTACATTTTCCGAATTACACAATAGAAAGACAAGATAGATTTGACGGTAAAGGAGGACCAGCAATCCTAATTAACAAAATGATTCCATATCATATAACACAAATAAATATGAGATTACCAACTAGGTTTCAAATAATGGGAATAAAAATTAAACAAATTTCAGTAACTACAATCTACTGTCCACCAGATCTCAACATATCAAAAAAGACGTACGAAAATATTTTTAATTCACTCCAATCACCTTACATTGTAATGGACGATTTAAATGCACAAAATCAAGTCTGGGGATCAGGAATCACAAACTCGAAGGGCAAACATTTGCTAGAAGAAGCCATGAAAGACAAAAACATTACATTTCTAAATGACGGAAGAACAACCAGAATCACGTTACCGGGTCAAAATGCAAGCGTCACAGACCTGACTCTAACTTCTCCAGATATAACAGTATATTGTCAATGGAACGTCTTAAATCATGGGGAAATGAGCGATCACTCACCTACAAGCTTAGAAATCAGAATTAACACAAACTACAACAATGAAAACAATGAGAAACATGCAACTTTTGATAAGCAACCAATAAGAAGATGGAAGACAAAGGAAGCGGATTGGAAGAAATACTCCGAGGTATTGGAAAACGCCGAAATAGATTTGTCATATGATGAGTGGGAAAGAAAAATCGAAGAAGGGGCTAATATAGCTATTCCACAAACAAGAATCACGATGAGAAAAAGAAACCATGTGCAGAAGCCAATATGGTGGGATGAGGAATGTGAAAAAGCCCGAACTCTAAGAAGTAACGCATTAAAGAAATATAAGAATGACTGCTCCGAAGAAAACTATCTAGAATACAAGAAAATTACAGCCAGGGCAAGGAGAATCATGAAAAATAGAAAACAGGAGAGTTTCAACTTTTACAGAGTCGCTGAACAGAGATTACCCTATTGGAGAAGTTTGGAAGATGGTAAGAAAATTTGCACAAGGAAGAAAAGAAAATGGGACACACTACACCGAGTCGGAACAATGGGTAGAAACAATGCTGGACAAGATGACCCCGATAGACATTCCGAGACATGAAGAAGACATAATATACGAAAATATAGAACTGTAATATTCCTAGAAAAAAAGAAGATAACCTAAAAAGGAGAGTTGTCACTTGTCATTCGCTCTCTTACCACGTTTGGCACGCACGGAAGTTGTATGAACATACAAGAAATAAATCTTGTTTCATCTTGCTTGTGAGTGTAATTTATCCGAAATCTACATACATTACAAATTGGCGACGAGGTAAATAATAATCGAACCCGTATTTGGGTTTTTACCTATAATGGAACGAATGGACCAATATTTCTTGGCGAATTACGTAGAAGAGGATAGAAAAGTTGCGGTGTTAATTACTGCCATCGGAGATGAGGTGTACGATGTTTTAAAAGGGCTTTGTGACCCAATCTTACCCAAAGATAAGTCGTACGCTGATTTATGTACTACTCTCAGGGAACAGTATTCGAAGAAAGTTTCCGTATTTAGAGAAAGGGTGGAATTTTATGGTCTAAAACAGTTAGAAAACGAACCAGTGAAAGATTTTTATGTTCGATTAAAGAACAAGGCAATAGAGTGCAAGTTTGGTAACACATTGAGCGAAGTACTAAAGGATAGATTCGTTTCGGGATTGAATAGAGGCCCGATTCTTGAACGTGTATGTGAAGAAGAACATACGGCGTCTATGCAAGCGATTTTCGAAGTGGCATTGAAGAGAGAAGCTGCGTTATTTCAATCGAAGACCGTTACCGAAGTAAATAAAGTGAGTTGGGGCAAATCCAATCCGAAGAAGGAACTTCGAAGGGAAGGTGATGAAGCGAGGAGCAAGTCAAGCAAGGGAAGTGACTCCAAGAAAACCCAACGATGTTATTCCTGTGGCAAAGGAGGCCATAACTTCAAAGTGTGCAAGTATAAGAAGTATACCTGTAAAAATTGTCAAACGGTGGGCCATTTAGCTAAGGTATGTCCTAAAAATGTTAATGCTATCGAGCCAGATTCCCAGGGAGGAGATGGGCTGAATGAGCATAAAATTGATTTTATTGATATGTTTTTTGTTACCACTGATAGTTATGTAAATCCTATCATAGTTGAGGTGCATTTTGAGAGTGGACCGATACTTATGGAGCTTGATTCTGGTGCGGGGATATCAGTCATACCGGAGGCTATTTATCATTCACATTTTAAAAACAGTAAGTTGAGTAACACTAGAGTTAGATTAAAGATGTACGATGGAAAGATTGTTACACCAGTGGGTGAGATTTTTGTACAGGCACGGTATGGTGATATATCAGCACGTTGTAGGCTTATAATTATTAGAAACGGCTCTGCGCCTTTATTAGGTAGAGATCTTATGAACATTTTTAAGTTTCAAATTAATAGTAATGGTAAACTAATGTCTTTAAATAATGTTGAGAGATTTTGTGAATTAGAACGCTTGTTAGATAAATATAGAGGGTTATTTGATGGATCTCTAGGTCATTATCGTTTTGAGAAAATAGAGTTGAAAGTAGACCCCGATTGTAAACCGATTTTCTGCAAACCACGTACGGTGCCTTTTGCTTTTAAAGCGGCCTTAGATAAGGACTTAGATGAATTAGTAAATAAGGGGGTAATTGAATTAGTTGATAACTCGGAATGGGCGACCCCGTTGGTACCGGTTGTTAAGGAGGATGGAACGATGCGTATTTGCGTAGATTATAAGATTACGGTAAATAAGGTGTTGCAGGATTTTAGACATCCATTGCCTCGTATCGAGGAGCTTTTTGCGGCTTTGCAGGGAGGTGAACATTTCACTAAGTTAGATTTCGCTAGCGCATATAATCAGTTAGAACTCACAGAGGAGACAAAAAGATTATTGTGTTGGAGTACCCATCGAGGCATTTATAAGCCGAATAGGCTTCCTTTTGGAACTAAACCGGCTTGTAGCATTTTTCAGAGTATAGTAGAGAAGGTTCTATTGGGAAGACCAGGGGTAATCAATTTTTTAGATGACATTGTAGTGACAGGTAAAGATCGGAGTGAACATTTAGCTAATTTAGAGGCGGTATTTAGTAAGCTTTCTGATGATTTAAATTAAATTTAAAAAAATGTAGATTTTTTGAAGACGAGATTAAGTATGTTGGTTATATTATAAAGAAAAATGGGTTGTCAAAGGATCCAAATAAGATAAAAGCGGTTATGGATTGCGGTAGACCCACAAACGTTTCGGAAATAAGGGCTTACGCTGGTTTAATAAATTATTATGGGCGTTTTGCGCAGAATTTGTCTGAAGTAATGGAACCATTATATAGGTTATTGCGAAATGAAACATCATTTAAATGGTCTCCAGAATGTGAAAAAGCGTTTATTGAATCCAAGAAAATAATTTGTTCGGATGTTAGTTTGGCGCATTATGATCCAGAAGGTACTTTGAAGCTGGTGTGCGATGCTTCACAAGTAGGAATAGGAGCAGTTCTTTTACACGTTTATTCGGATGGGTCGGAAAAACCTATCTGCTTCGCTTCAAGGGTTTTAAATAAACATGAAATTAAATATTCGGTCATACATAAGGAAGCGTTAGCTATTATTTGGGGTGTAAAAAAATTCTACCAATACCTGATGGGTAGGGAATTCATTCTGTGTTCGGACCATAAGCCTTTGATAGCGCTGTTTGGAGAAGGTAAGGGTATACCACAGATGGCGGCTGGAAGATTACAAAGATGGGCTTTATTTTTGAGTGGGTTTAGTTACAAATTCAGGCATATTAAGGGAGCGGAAAATGTTGCCGATGGACTGTCACGCATTCCATTGAAAAACTCAGAGGACTCGACTGAGTGTGAATGGGATTATTTTAATTTTTTAGTTGAGGATAAAGTTCCGGTAACTTCTTCAGACATTAGGGCGGAAATTCGTGCGGATGTGACGTTAAGTACAGTTTATAGGTATGTGCGCGACGGTTGGCAAGGGGATGTAGGAGAAGAACTAAAACCATTTAGTCGTAGGTCATTGGAACTGAGTATTGACAACGATATTTTGATGTGGGGGTATAGAGTCATTATTCCTCCCAAATTTAGACAGCAAATGTTGGAAGAGTTGCATGGCGCGGATAATGGAATGGTCAGGATGAAGGCTTTGGCACGTCAGTATTTGTGGTGGCCGGCGCTTGACTCGGACATTGAATGTTATGTGAGGTCATGTGATGCTTGTATGAGAAATGCGGTAAACCCTCCCAAGGCGGCATTAATAAAATTTGATCAGGGACGGCACGTTTTTGATAGGGTACATATTGATTTTTTGGGACCGTTTCATGGGAAAACTTATTTTATAATAACGGATTCCTATTCGAAATGGCCAGAAGTGTACGAAATGGCTAGGATCGATACCTTGAGTACTATTGCAAAATTGAGGGACTGTTTCGCGAGATACGGGTTACCCAATACAATTGTGTCGGACAATGGAACGCAATTTTCGTCGGCAGAATTCGGTATGTTTTGCAAAAAGAATGGTATACGGCATGTTACTACTGCTCCTTACCATCCGTCAACCAACGGGGCGGCGGAGAATTCAGTTAAATCTCTTAAGTATGCGTTAAGTAAAATGATAGGCGACAAGACGTCAGTAATGACATGGACTTGAGCATTAGCCGGTATATTTTCTCTTATCGTAACACACCACATTGTACGACCGGCCAGCCACCATCGAAATTGATGTTTGGCAGGAAGGTGCGAACACGTTTTGATTTTTTGAGTGTATCAAGCACTTTAGAGGCCCGAGAAAGACAAATTAGATTTCATAAAGGCAATCGTGTTTTGCAGTTATCGGTGGGGGAAATTGTGTATGTGAGAAATTATCGAATGGCTAAACCAAGTTGGGTTAAAGCTAAAATTGTACGGCAGTGTGGTGCTCAGCACTATAATTGTTCGCTTATAGAGGATGAGAGACTGGTATGGAGGAGGCACATAGATCAAATTTTGAAAATTGGTAGATTCTATGAAAATGATTGTAATGAGGTGCTTTCTCCAGGCCAACATACTCATATCGATTTGGGATCTGAGTTAAAGAAACCTGTGGGTGTAGGCTTGTTTCCGGCAGCTAGAGATGATAGGGGAAGAGACGAGGTAATTGAGCCTGGTGTAGAAATTTGTACGAACGGTGAAGACAGTGTCATACAAGGCACCGGTGATAAGTTAAATGTTGAAAGCGAGGTGGCCGGGACCCATATCGAACCACCGAAAGTATCTGTAAATTTAAATGTTAACGAGAGACCCAGGAAACAGATTAGACCTCCTGATCGTCTAAATTTATAAATTCGTTTTTTTTTGTTCTGTATAGAATAAGTTTTCTATTGTATTAAAATTGTTTTTTTTTTGCACCGAGCTTGGTGGGAGGGTGTGTAATATTCCTAAATAAAAAGAAGATAACCTAAAAAGGAGAGTTGTCACTTGTCATTCGCTCTCTTACCACGCTTGGCACGCACGGAAGTTGTATGAATAACACACTAGAAATAAATCCTGTTTCATCTTGCTTGTGAGTGTAATTTATCCGAAATCTACATACATTACAGCGCTATAAAAACAAGCAATAGAACGAAAGATTTAACTTTAACTTTACACAATTCTTCACTAACAATTCACTAACACTACTATACACAAAACTTATACAACTTACAGGCAATAACAATGCCCTTTAAACTCACTCGAAAACAAACAAAATAAGTGAAAAAAAAAAAAACTTTTCTGTTTTAACTTCATCTTGCACTACAAGAGAAAATATGCAGAATCGATGCGAATCAATACAAGACACCATTATTGTTTTTGAAATACGGCGTTGAGCTGGTTGCTTGCACTGGCCTGAAATAAACTACTGTTGCGCCATCTATCAATAGTGCCGAAAATAAATGAACGTCTAAAATTTCTCATAAGGCTGTCTAGGCCCTGGAAGTAATCAGGCCCATGACAGCCTTATGAGAAATTTTCGACGTTCAATTTAGTTTTACTCGATGAGAGTAGATGGCGCGGCGATCGTTTATTTGAGAAACAGCGCAAGCAACCCACGCAACATGCCGTAGATCATTATTAACGATTTTTGAACATGTGCAGTTCGAAGAGTTTTGAAATACAACCGAATTGTCACAAGTGGAAAAAGGGCTCAAACCGCATGGACCAAGATTCAACCTGTTTAGAAATATTTTATTTACTCGGCACTTACTACACATTTCCAAATTGTTTAACCACGAATCATAATAAATTTATTTAATATTTACTATATAATATTTAAGATTGCAAAAAGAACTTGTGAAGACTCGTGGACGAGTCAGCACAAGTTCTCCCGGTAAATACTGCGGTTTGACCCAGATTAGGAGAGTGTCTCTTGACGCGGAATTGCGGCTAGACGCGAAAGTACGTTAGAGTACCGTTCGAGAAGTGAGTCTCTTTGTGACGTGCCCTTACCAGCGACCCTTGGACAGCGACGTTGCGCTTGATTGTACTAGAGATATTTGATTTTGAAGAATCTTGATATTGTGATTCTGAAGTCCAAATTTAAAGTTATACTGTTATTTCGGGAGTGCACCTTTGGGCACGATTGGCCCTAGCACTGTTGTATCACTGCGCTATATTGCTGTACTATTACCCGTGTTGACGTTTCTAAGTTACCGGAACTATTGTAATTTCGAACCATTTGTTAATCGATAATAAATCTTATCATTGTATTGTAACAAGCCTATTGTCATTATCGAGCTACAACCCCCTAGACTCCTATTCGTGACATGGTGGAGGCGCCTAGCTTCTATCTCAAGGGTTAATTCTTCACAATTAACCTCCGCGGAACTAGGTATAAAGTGGGTCATTGATAAACGGTCGAACTAATCTAGTTAGTGAAAAGGTATTACAATGGTATGGAATACTAGTAAAAATTAAAGTCAGCAATATTTCTCGGCCGATACAGAGTAGACTAGGTTGCGTAATTGACATTTTTTGTTTTATTTATTTCCACTGTTCGTTTGCATTGATTTATTATTTGTACGAGTAATAATAATTGAGGAACGAGGTCACGACGAACGAGTCAATGTGACCTGAAAAACGGCAGTTTATATCATAAATGCCTGGTCCGACTAAAAGGAGCGAAGCGAAAAAAGTTAACGTTACGGTTAGACTAGTTGACAAATTTACCCCTCCCCTTAGCAGTACACAGTTAGATACCCCGCTTAACCCATTTCAACGTTCGGTGGCTACGCCTCGATCGCCACCTATCACCCCTGAGCCAACTGGACATCGCTTGGAAGAAACCGTAGTCGAACAACAGATAGACCAACCTGTACAGATCGCACAAGACCCACCGAAAGATAGTTTAGGGCCGAACCAGCCGATTAGACCGGGACCTTCCGGATTATTCAACGTAGTTATGGCTGATACAACAATAAGGGAGGCGAGACAATCGGAGCAAAAAGCTGCCCGACCACAATTCATATCGCCGCCGACGTTCAACCCTAGCACGGGGGACGTACACTCGTTTTTATCGACCTACGAGAGGACGGCAATAGCGAATGGATGGAGCAATGCTCTAAAAATACTTTATTTGGGAACGTTTCTTGAGGGGACAGCCAACATATGGTATGCCCAGTATATGGACAAGGTCGAGAATGAGACCAAGACATGGCCTCAAATAAAGAGGGACATGGAGTCGGAGTTCGACGAAGGAGACGCAAGGCGTCGGTTGGAAATGCGATTGCTCAATCGCAAACAAAAGAAGGGCGAGTCAGTAAAGTCTTATTTCTACGATCTGAAGGCCTTGTACTACGAATTTGACCCGGATATGGACGTCGAAGGCTTTACGAAATTTTTCGAAAATGGGTTGGACCCTGGGTTGTATACTCCGTATAGGCTGTTGAGAGGGAATACCCTTTCGATGGATAAATTTAAAGAGGTGGTGATGGGATTACAGGATATCCTAAACAACAAAGCATCTTTCAGCTATTTAACAGAAGACGAGACGAATGGAAAAGAACTAACGTTTCTCACGCAGGAGAATCGTCGAGTGGAGTCCACATCAGAAAGGGATAATCAACGCGGCAGGCTAGCGCCAACCGTCCACCACCCCAGGGACAGGGACGATAATGGGTATCCGGAGTTTGGTACACCTACACCCCTACCTCCGTACTTCTTTCCGCCGTCGATGTATTACCCCCCACAGGGGATACCGCCCTTTATGGGATACCCGTCCCAATACAACTGGCCTCAAGCGGGTGCGTCAAACCGAAACAACGGCCAGCGGGGTAGAAACGACAGGGACCGGCGTAATAGGGGAAATTCTGAATGGAATCAGAGGAATGGCCAAGCACCGCGCAATATCCCCAATACAAGAACTGCAGACGGACGACCCATCTGTTTCAATTGCCGAAAACCGGGCCACCTAGCCGCTGCCTGCAACTCACGACCGAGAAGTGACCCAAACGAGCAAGGACAACGTCGGTAGCTCCCGGACTTGTCCTAGCCAACAGGGAGCCCAGTAGCCACCCGACATAGAGTCCTGCAAATCGTCGCTACTGTTAATGGAAGGGGAGCGACTGTAATTGTAGATACCGGTTCAGAACAGGATATTGTAAGGGAAGATTTTGCGACATTCATAAATGCTAGTAGAAAACGGAACTTATTAGCGGTAGGTGATATGAGGGTGACAACCCTCGGCGAAACCGAAGTTGATGTGCAGATTGGAAAGGTACGAGCTTCCCTTACAACATCTGTGGTCAGTAACTTACCGGTCGCGCTACTGATTGGAATGAGGACTCTATACCAATGGAAAGCGATAATTGACCTGAAATCCAATGTTATAGTATTCCAATTGAACGGCGAGGAACTAAGGATGCCGCTAGCTGAGGGTGATAGTGGTCGCAGATCCACCGTGACGACTAACAGGCGTTGACGACGTCTAACGGAGATGATAAGTACCGTCAAATTTACCACGCGACATGTTTAAACGAAATTAGAGCGAGTCTATCCCAAAGCGACGAGGTCACGGTAGGAAAGGCTATAACTACATCGAGTCAGGAAGACTTCGACTCCGAACCCCCCATCAGTCCCTTACACTGTGCCCACATTACTCAACCGGCTGTGACAAATAAGGCACGATTATCGACTGACGTTATTTGTCCTCCTCATGAAAGTGTAAAAATACAGTTTGAAACAGAGGGACCCGTCGATAAAACCAAGACTCACAGACTCTCGGTCAACTATAAAAACATCATCCGACAGGGTATACACATTGATGAGGACAAACTAACCACGGGCTTCGTGACAATGACCAATTCTAGGCACTACCCTGTTAGTTTGTATAAGGGAAGCACGATAGGGACGGTAGAGGAAGATGAACCACCAGTGTTGGACGACTTGCTACTGGTCACAAGAAAGGACGAAGAGACGGTGTCTCTCGAGGATTTCGACATACCAAGTGACATCGATGAGGCATCCATAAAGGAATTGGAAGAAGAGTTTTCTCAAAAACTCTGGACACCATAGGCCGGACCGAATTAACGGAACACGTAATCGAGGTGGAAAGCAAGAGCCCGATCAAGTGCCGGCCATATCGAGTATCAGAAGGAACGGGAGATAATCAACACTCAAATCCAAGAGATGCTGGAGTACGGTATAATCCGACCGAGCCATTCGCCCTGGGCCAGCCCTGTAGTGCTCGTCAAGAAGAAGGATGGAAATACTCGCTTCTGTGTGGACTACCGCAAACTAAACGAAGTCACGAAAAAATCTAACTACCTCCTACCTCAGATCGACGACATTATGACGTACCTAGGAGGAGCCAAGTATTTCACAACCCTGGATATGTTCAGCGGGTATTGGCAGGTGCCAGTCGAGGAGCGGTCGAAACAATACACGGCATTCATAGCCCAGGGTCACGGTCAGTACGAGTGTAATGTGTTACCTTTCGGTCTGTCGAACGCGCCGGCGACATTCCAGCATTTGGCAGACAAAGTATTTCAGGGATTAAAGTGGAAAAAGATACTTATCTACCTCGATGATATCATAATCTTTTCGACGACTCTTAAGGAGCATATGGGAAAACTACGAGAAGTATTTCAACGACTAAAGGAAGCAAACTTAACTCTGAAACCAAGCAAATGTATGTTCGTACGAAAGGAAATTAATATACTTGGCTACACTTACAGCGAGAACGGGTTGGCGGTAGACGAATCGAAAGTGGTAGCCATCAGGAATTTCCCGACCCCCCGAAACGTTAAACAAGTTCAAAGTTTCGTGGGAATGTGTAATTACTACAGGAAATTTATTTTGAATTTTTCAAAGATCGCCAAACCATTACACAGTCTCACGAAAAAGGACCAAAAATTTAAGTGGGGAGAGCCCGAACAAACAGCTTTTGATACACTTAAGGAGATGCTGCTATCGGCGCCGGTACTCCAACATTTCAATCCGGAGAAGAACTGCGAACTGAGGGTGGATGCCAGTAAGATAGGTATTGGAGCAATACTACTGCAAGAGGGACTGGGTGGACATATGCATCCCGTAAGCTACATTAGTCGTGGTCTATCTAAAGCTGAAGAGAACTACGGCATAACAGAGTTGGAGGGACTAGGCATCATATGGGCCCTCGGGTACCTAAGGCACCTTATCTATGGAAGGCACGTATCGATCGTTACGGATCACCACAGCCTGTGCTGGTTACAGTCCTTCAAGGATCCCACTGGGAGATTGGCAAGGTGGAGCATAAAGCTTTCGGAATATGACTATGATATCCGACACAAGAGCGGTAGCTTACACCGGGATGTGGATTGTCTGTCCAGACACCCGGTATTACAGCCGAATGATAAAGAGATCGAAGATGGCCAGGACGTTCCTACATTTCTCTTACAAGCACAAGATTTGGGTAAGGAACAGGATGAAGACCCAGACATCAGAACCCTAAAGGAAGCGATTTCCTCGCCGGATACGGTGCCCATCGGGGTAGCCCGAAGAGCGAGAAATTTTAGAATAATCGAGGGGGTACTGTATAAAGTAAATAAAACCGCGGAAGGATTGGAAAACCTCTTAGTGATCCCCAGACACCTAATCGGCGAGATATTGTTCTCCCACCACAATGAACCGGTGGGAGGACATCTGGGAATTGCGAAGACGTTACATCGGGTTAAAACACGGTACTACTGGTCTACGCTGCAGAAGGACGTGGAAAAATACATTAAGGGATGTCCAGACTGCCAAGCCCGAAAAGGGGAAGAAAATAGAAAGCCCATAGGACTACTCCAACCCATCCTGGTCGGCCTACCTTTCGAAAGAGTTGGGATAGACATTCTTGGACCATTCCGCAGGAGTCGAAACGGAAAAACAGTGATCGTAGTGGCCACTGATTACGCAACCCGGTGGGCGGAGACGATGGCGTTACCGAACGCTAAATCGCACCACGTGGCCCAGTTCCTGCTTTCGTCGATCATCTGTAGGCACGGAAGTCCTCGAACTTTACTGAGTGATCAAGGTACGAATTTCCGGTCGGACATGATAACGGAGTTAACAAAAATCATGGGGACTACGAGCACCTTCACCACCGCATATCACCCTGCAACGAATGGCCTTACTGAACGGTTCAATAAGACATTAGCCAATATGTTGGCGATGTACACAAATTCGGAGCATACTGATTGGGACGAATACCTGAGCCTGGTAACGTTCGCTTACAACACGACCAAACAAGACACCACACAATTCTCGCCCTTCCTGCGTGTATGGCAGGGAACCAGTACTACCTACAGAAGCAAATCTCACGACCCAGGTCAAAAACTTGGACGTCTTGACAATAAGAGACAGGGCACTAATGGTTCGGAACCAAGCAGTCGAGAGGATACACGAGCGACAGTTAAAGGATAAGGCACGCTACGATTCTGAACACCGGAACTTGGAATACGAAGAGGGAGATCAGGTAAAAGTGTTTACACCGGTCAGGAAAGTAGGCAGGAGTGAAAAACTCCTTCTTCGATGGTTTGGACCGTACTACATTGTCAACAGGGAAGGAGAGGTGAATTACCGAATCCGAAAAGGGCGACATAAGAATTGTGCCCAAGAGGTAGTCCACGTTAGCCGCATACTGCCGTACAACGACCCATGGAGTCCGGATGCGACCCCTATAGTAGATGACGACTCATCCCAACCGGCGGATGCTAACCTTAACCCACCCCAATCCCCTCCCTCGACATTAGACCACTGACTTAATACGACTAATACGGCTGACCTCCATGTGCATGGATGTGATAACAGTTCTCTTTTTCTATATTTTTTTTGTACTATTATTAGTTATATTAGCTACATATTTCACACAGGACCCTACTCGTAATACTAACTTGCGCGATCGCAGGGCCCAGCGGGACCAGCGGAAAATTGGAGGTGACTGCTGGTGCCTTTTGGAGAACTCTCCCCGACGTTATTGCTTACGAATCGACGATACCACTTGTTTATGAATCCCAATGGTATGAACCGGGTGAGAGTGAACCGGTCCGACCAACCCCTCCGTGTGAGATAAATATCGAAAATAAAAGAACCGAGGAATGCAGACTGATGAAAAGTCTGTATCAGCTACGAGAAGCCAATATAAAAGAATTTAACGAACTCGAGAGGAGTTGGAGCCCTGACTACCTGCAAAATATTTCCAGTAAGCACTACCGGTTAAGAGGAAAAAGGGCTCTGGACTTCTTGGGGGACGGACTAGCGTGGTGTTGCGGCGTAGCGACCCAGCACAAGCTAGATTCTCTAGTAATGGACGAACGTGACCTACAGAGTCAAGTCATTCGAATAAAAAGTCTGATGTCGACCACAATAAATGATATTACGAAAAACTCAGAGGAATTCCAGAAATACGAAGAGGGGGTGTCTAAAGCGTTCACTCAAACCCAGGCACACATTAAAAGTTTAGAGAAACAATTCAGTTTATATAGAAATAGAGTAGAAATGATGGAAAGCGGATTTGGAAACACTATTATTGATTTACTAGAAATCCAGTATAACCTTCAAAGACAGTTGATGTCACAGACTCGCGCCCTAAATCGCCAAGCAATTTTAGCATCATGTAGGCAACACTTGATACCAATATCTATTATTAATCCAAATATCCTAGCACACGACCTATCTAAACTCCGGGTAGAAGTAGATAAATACGGTCAAACACTGGCCATTCCACTAAAAGAAATATCACGCTTCTACCAAATAGGCATTTGCGATTGCAGCTTCACTAACGAACAGATTTTCGTACATATAAGAGTCCCTATCACCCAAATGAATGATAACTGGAAAGTATACGAGTTGATTACCACCCCATTCGCCTGGTACAATCAGACGTGTCGTATTCAACACGAAGTTACATTTCTGGCAGTATCCAGATCTCGGGGTCCAGTTTACAAAATTGCAAACCATATGTAGATCAGTTATGTTTTCTACCCCGATTTTCAGCTGACGCTCTCCACGGCCCAATATGTGCGAACAAACTTTTCCACGGTGCATCCGTGGCAGAGATCAGCCATCATTGCCCAATGAGCTGCCACAAATCAAACTCAACCCTGATTTCAGAAGTGGATGAAGATGTATATGTAATCAGTCACCTAAAACCAGGAAGTTACTTAGAATGTCCCCAAACCGAGAAAACTGCCTTACCTCCCCCCACCTACAATAACGTAGGCGCCCTTAAGGTAAGAATCCCTTGTAACTGCAAGCTTACTATGCAAAAAGAAGACATCATTCCCCTCCGATTCCCATGCTTTAATAATTTCCATACACCGCCCGAAGCGGTACATATTATCCCCGCCGCATGGTCGAATCTAAAATCTTTTGTGCTCAATCCTACCAAGAGATCGAGCCCAATCACCTTTTTAAATCCGTCGGAAGGTCTTAATCCCAATTGGACACTAGAAATCCCCCACGTAAATCTCACTTCTACCCGGGAAAGCGTCCAAGAAATATTGACAAATTTGAATAAAATAGAACCGCCCTACACCCCGCTGTATGGCACTCATAACGACAGGATATTCATGGTATGGAACACCATTCTATCAATCGTTATTGCGTACCTCCTATTTCGCAACAGGAATGGCATAGCTATGGCCATGACTCCTGTACCGGTGCATGCCGAACCACTGGAACAATCGTTGCAATATGTTGAATTCATTATGTTGTGCACCCTGTTCGCCGCCTTTGTAGTATATTTAGTTTATGAAATTTGGTATTTGTGGGTCTCCAAAAGGAAAAGACAGCAGTCACGCCCAAATAGAGGAATGTCTCCAGAGCAGGATAACCAAGATGTCCCCCTGCGAATGGTAACCCTGGAAATGGAGGAGGAAGAAGTCAACAAAGCGGGACCAGGTCAGAGTATCCCCTGTAGAGTAACACCCGCATGAAACGACGTTTAGTATTACCAGCCCGTTTCTCAGGTTATCTTACAGGTTTTCAAGCGGACGGACCGCAATCTATCATCGGTACTGGTTTAAGAATGAGTAATATTTTGCTGAAAAAGTACAGGAGAATATATGCTAGAGAATATTATGTAGAATAAGTAAAAATGTAAGTGCCCGATTTATATATGTAAAAGGTAAAAAGGAATTTGCGAAGAATTACATGAAGTTTATAAAAATATTGTTAAGGCCTTTACCGGAAGGGGGAGGGGGATTTGGAAGAATATGCCAAGGTAGCATTGAAAGTCCCCCTTATCCATAAGGTAAGCGAGCCTTTCTGACGATTAGTGACGTAAGTTATTAATTTATTTTAGTTAAGTAGCGCACGAGTAGAGAGACACTCGCGAAAATAGATAACTGTCCGGGAGAGGCACATAATGTTGTTACGAGTAGTCTCGCGAATAGAGATTCTGATGAGAGATCTCAAAGAGTATTATATAGGGTATAAATTGCAGAAGTATAAATTCCCCTGTAAAGGAAATATAAAGGTTAGAAAGAACAATTGCAGTCTAGTAATGGGGCCACTACTGATGATAGAGGGAGGGAGGAAACAGAGTAGCTCAATTAAGCAGCAGGTAGAGTTACGTCATGTTGAAATAAAGCTAATAGAAATTTGTGGGTCTGCTAAATCTACCTGTGCTTATTGTAGTCTAACTCCAAGAAAAGTAAGTATCCTTTGCGTTACGGGCACGTAGTAATAAGTACATTTTCGTTCAATTGGGTTTAGAATAGATTAGCAGGATAGTTTGTAAGATAGATCTTAAAAGGGTATTGAAAAGGGAATTATTGTACGTAGAGTATAAGTAGTAGAAGAAATAGATCAACAAATCCTAATACTGTGGTAATTTGCATGTTTTCATGGACCAACTGGAGAGACCACACACCACCCACGGCCCATACGATCACGAACTAAGCCTTACTTACCGACCAAAGCCGCAGATCAGGGACCACCAGAACGACCCGATATCGAGTCAACCGTCAGCCAAAAGGGGTGTTACCGAACTACAGAGACATCCGCAGTGCCCAGATAAGGGCCAGACAACGGGCCCACGACGAACGTCACCCACGCATAAACCCCGACGGGGTTGAAAATGAGGATTATGCAAACGCAAAAGCATTACCTCAGAAAAGGCCGTGATGAAACTAGAGAGAGGACCGAGTGACCGGTCCGACCTCCCTACATGGATGCACTAGCGGTTAGATACGTTTGAAATCCTCATGGCGACAACCGGACCGACTCAAGGACATGGTGGCCCAAACCTAGGCGGTACCCGGAGGGAAGCTCCAGAACCGGCAAGCGACGAGGCCCTTGAATCGAAGGACAAAAGGCGGACTAAGTGTAAGTGATCAGTATGGAGACAAATCGTGGAAAGTGCGTGAGAACTGAAAATGGTGGATCTATTGAATAGTTGTATTTTTCTTTTTAATTTTTTTTGTCGGACCTTTTTGTCTATTACTATTAAAAATTTTTGTGATGATTGAATATTTGTTAGTTTATAATGAGAGGGGCTAAACCGGGGTCCAGTTTTTAATGGCAGGGGGCATGTCACAAGTGGAAAAAGGGCTCAAACCGCATGGCCAAGATTCAACCTATTTAGAAATATTTTATTTACTCGGCACACATTTCCAAATTGTTTAACCACGAATCATAATAAATTTATTTAATATTTACTATATAATATTTAAGATTGCAAAAAGAACTTGTGAAGACTCGTGGACGAGTCAGCACAAGTTCTCCCGGTAAATACTGCGGTTTGACCCAGATTAGGAGAGTGTCTCTTGACGCGGAATTGCGGCTAGACGCGAAAGTACGTTAGAGTACCGTTCGAGAAGTGAGTCTCTTTGTGACGTGCCCTTACCAGCGACCCTTGGACAGCGACGTTGCGCTTGATTGTACTAGAGACGCCGCCGTACGAATAGCCCCTACATATGAGGTAGGTGTAGAGATGTTTTGTTATATTTGATTTTGAAGCGATTTTGATATTGTGATTCTGATATCCAAATTTAAAGTTATACTGTTATTTCGGGAGTGCACCTTTTGGGCACGATTGGCCCTAGCACTGTTGTATCACTGCGCTATATTGACCTATGTGAACTTAGCACCCGACTTTGAGATAAAAAAAATTAAATTACATTATTGGAAAGATAATCGTTTGTACCCGTTTGTACCACCTTTTTTTTCGTTTGTACCTCAAGGGTAAAGAAATTAGGGGGTGTCGAAAAATTGGTCAGCACCCCACTTCGTTTTTTTTAAATTTTTCAAATGGCATTTAAAAGAGCATCGTTTGTACCCGTTTGTACCACCTTTATTTTTGTTTGTACCTCAAGGGTAAAAAAATTAAAGGGTGTCAAAAAATTGGTCAGCACCCCACTTCATTTTTTAAAAATTTTTCCAATGGCATTTAAAAGAGCATCGTTTGTACCCGTTTGTACTACCTTTATTTTTGTTTGTACCTCAAGGGTAAAAATATTAGGGGGTGTCAAAAAATTGGTCAGCACTCCACTTCATTTTTTTTTATTTTCAAATGGCATTTAAAAGAGCTTCGTTTGTACTTATTTGTACCACCTTTATTTTTGTTTGTACCTTAGGAGTTGAAAAGTTATTGGAAAATGTAAATTGTTTTTTAAATAAAAAATTTTTGTTGAATATTCATGGCAATCAGAATAAGACATGACAACATTGAGCGGAGAACAAATTATACAGGAAAACGGTGGGGAACGGCTCTATCGGTGGACTGGAACTTTGATTATTGTTGCAGTGCACTGCCACTTCTACCGATTTATCGGCATATCTACCGAAATTGAACATTTTTTACCGACCTACCAAATCAATTTAAAATTTTACGATTTTTTCAAACTTTACTTTTATTAAAAATTAATATAACCAAAGTAGTTTTTATTTGGAGCGGCTACTTAAGATTGTTTGACATGCCGCCCTCGACGCGTCTTCGGGGCGCCGCCAGCCGCCGCTTTTGTTAGTTATATCTTTGACGCGTCGAGCGCCGTTTTTTTAGATACATTCCATCTTTACGGTACGCCGCATTGGCTTTAAAACAATTGCCGCCTGATCCCTACTATTTAAAAATTCTTAGATGCCCGCCGCACCAATTGAATTTTCTTGTGCATGTCGAGTGGGCCAGTAGCAAAAAGATGCGGCAAAAGTTAAAAGAAAAACTATTTTTAATAATTAAAATTTACCCTTCCCACTAACATTTTTACCAACGCCAAACTACCGAAGAATTTTTTCGATTTCGGTTTTGTCTTGTCTTTTTCATCATTTTATTTCGAACTTTGAAATGCAGTGCTGCATGGACAGACTTGTCAAGTAACTAATGCTCAATCGCACAACTTTTAATTTTTGTTGTAAAAATGCCTCGCCCTGCCAAAGTGTCTCATGACGAAATATATGAGAGTATTAAACAATTAAAACTTTTTAACAACAGTGGAAAATTACATGAATTTTCAAGCGAAATATGGAGTAGTGTTGTGGAATGTTTAAAAAAACAATTAACAAAAAAAAACATATATTTATATATATCACAAAACAGAAATAACATTCAAAATCAGTTACGTGTTTTTCAAAATTGTGAACCACCAGTAGATGTAGAAGCGGAAATAAAAAATAGTGATAGTGATAGTGATATATCAAGTGGTTCTAATTGGTCACTTAAAGTACCAGACATTGATTTACCGCAAATACGATGTAGTGTAATTCTTTCTAAGGAAGAATGGGACAAAATTGCTCCTGAAAATGTTGTATATAAGGACAGAAATTATTTAACATTAAAAAGTAATTGGACAGATGCTATTAGCTTATTAATATGGAAGGAACTTAAACTACCTTGCTGTTTTTCGTTTAAAGTCGCTAAATGTAATCAAGTGATGGGTGACCTATTTTTAAAAATTATCGCGAAGTGCAGTGAATGTGACAATAAATTAAATATTTACAATTTAGATGGGCCTACTGAAGAAGGACTAAAATTATACATCTCTACATTTGATACGAAAGAGATAGTGCATATAAAAAAAAGACATTTGCGTGGAGTAAGAAGGGAATGCGTCGTAAAAGAGTTACAAGCAAAAAGTACCTACGGCTGGATACGAGAAAAAGCAAATGAAGATATGGAGTTCGGTGACATTGCTCCTTCACATATTTATAATGAAAATGTCTTGAGAAAAGCAAAACAACAATTTAGTGACAGACAATTTGAACATTTATCGGATCCAATATTAACTATTAGGAATTTAAAGTACAACAATACAGTGTTTTCACGTGCAATAAAACAAATCGGTGACGACGATGTCTTTATTATTTATTGGATTCCAGAACAATTACACTTATACAAACAATTTGTGAAGAAGAAACTTTTTGAAAGACAATCGTTGTCAATTGATGCAACTGGTTCTTTAATTCGAAAAATTAAAAAACCTGACGGTTCTAGCAAAACCATTTTGTTATACCAAGCAGTGGTTCCATTTCAAAAAAAAGTACTACCTGTTTTTCAGATGATTTCTGAGCGTCATGATGCAAACATAATAGCCTTTTGGATCAGAGAATGGTTACGTTTAACTATGATTTCTACACCAGGTAATGTTGTCATTGATTATTCTTTGGCATTATTAAATGCCGTTGTACTTGGATTCAATAACATGGACTTAAAAACTTATTTAGAAAACTGTTTACAATTTTTAATTCAAAATAATCCTGATTACAAACCTAAATGTATTATACAAATTGATATAGCCCACTTTATCAAAATAATATGTAAAACCAAATGCTTCAAAACTAAACATTACCGTATTAAAGATTTTTTTGTAAGGTGTTTAAGCCTATTGACTCAATGCTCTACTATAAAGCAATTTAAAATTATATCTAAAGACATTGTTATCGTCGCAGTAACTGAAGAAGAATTATTTATTACGGAAACTGAAGATTTTGATAGTGTAGGAGCACAACAGAGATTAATAGAATTAATTAAAAACAATAGTAATATTTACAATTTAGAAAAAGATGTAGAAGTAAACGACATAGAAACCGAGCTTGATCTTGAAGTTGATTTTACAAGTAACAAAATGACAGAATTTTTAAAATATTTAGAAATACCGAGTTTGGATGTGTCAAATACAAGTAATATATCAATTTCAAAAAAACCAAACCCTTATTGGTGTCCAGAATTTGCTACTATTTTTATAAATTTGTGTAAACATTTTCCATTATGGACGTCAGTTATGACAGAAAATGGCAGAATACCAACGTCAGCTCATATTGAAGAGTATTTTCGCGAATTGAAAAATTTTGTTTTTAAAGGATCACATAAGATCGAAAATTCTTATCGAAGATCGAATTCTTCGATGAAGAAGACACGTTAACAGATCTGGTCGGCGAGGGTAGAATATATAATGTCAGAGTCCAAAGTAAGTCGAACATTGTAAGTACAGAGTCAAGTCAAGTAAATGAGTTTTATAAAAATAAGAATAAATCAAATTTTGTAACGAACAGACTTCCTCAGTCGTGTGTGACGGGAAGTTGTTCGCCTCACAATGTAAATAAGTTGATGAAAGATTTAATGAGTCAAGTCAAAACGGAGGTTAGTCGAATTTTGGTAAATACGGTAGAAGGGGAAATCGAAAAAGTGAGAAAATTAATAGAAAATTTGGAATTAGAAAGAAAACAAATTAAGGGGGAGTATAGGGAAGATATACATGTAGTTGAATTAGAGTCGCGAAGCCCCTTAAACAAGTCAAAAGACAACGCCCTCCTGATTAATCATAACAGTCCTGAATTAACGTCAGTAAGGGTAGATGGAAAAGATATCAGAATGGAAATCGATTGCGGTGCGGCTTATTCAATAATTTCTTTTAAAACTTTTTCATCTTTATTTCCAGATCGTCCTTTGGACAAATTCAATTTTAAATTGTCATCAGTTTCTGGTCCGTTACAGGTTATGGGAAGTTCATTGGTTACAGTACAACAGGGAAGCGGTAATAAGAAAGTTTTACCCTTAGTGGTGTGTAAAGAGGAGAATTTTTTACCCTTACTGGGTAGGAATTGGTTGGATGTGTTGAAACCTGAATGGCGTGTATCGTTGAATGGTGAAGGGAAAATAAACGGAATGCAAGAGTCAAAGGTTGGTGTTGAGGCGGAGCAACTAGTTAATAAGCTGAGGTCAAGTTTTAAAAAGTCGTTTAGGAAAAATCCAGAAGGATTTATTGAGGGGTATTCAGCAAACCTAGTTTTAAAAGATAATGCAATTCCAGTTTTCCACAAGGCTTATCCACTACCATTTGAGGTATCTAAGGTAGTCGAGACGGAGCTGCTTAGGTTAGAAAATCAGGGTAAGTTGACGAGAGTGTCACATTCCGAGTGGGCTTCACCAATTTGGCCGGTTAAGAAAAAGGATGGGAGGTATCGAATTTGTGCGGACGTTAGCCGTACTAAACCCAAATTTAAAAATAGATGTGTATCCGATACCAAGATTGGAAGACATTTTTCAGGAAGTTGCTGGAAAGTCGTGTTATGTCGTGATTGGTTTGTCAGAAGCATATTTACAATTGAAAGTAAATAAAGAGAGTCAGAGGTTATTAACAGTTAATACGAGTCTGGGGTTGTTTCAATTTAATGCACTAATTTTCGGGGTAGCTAGTGCCCCTTCGATTTTTCAGGCAATCGTGGACCAGCTTCTTTTTGGTCTTAAGTCAGTGAGAGGTTATCTGGATGATATAATAATAGGCGCAAATGATTTGGACGAATGTTTTAGACTTACATCGGGGGTTCTGGGTCGACTGAATGAACATAATATTCGAATAAGAGAGGATAAGTGTGTCTGGTTTAAGCGTTCGGTGGAGTATTTGGGGCATATGCTAGATGTGGAAGGTTATCACCCCACAGATTCAAAAGTAAGGGCTATTTTGACGGCTAGAGAACCTGGGAATGTGTCAGAATTGAAGTCGTACGTGGGTATGTTGAATTTTTATTCGAAGTTTATGCCTCACATGAGTAGGGATTTGAAACCATTATATAGGTTGTTAGAAAAGGGGGTCCCATTTGAGTGGTCGCGAGAATGCACCCATGTAGCAAAATTTATACCAAGAATATCTCAACAATATCCATCATATCCATATGAATATTCGTAGATTATTCATAAATAACATTGTGAATATTCTATGTATGTTTTATGGATGTTCAGATGCAACTTCAGTGGATGCACTTTTACATATTCCAGAGATATACATATGAATTAAAAATGCTCATACAGGGAATGTAGTATGGATATTCATACATAAATTAATATGAATATATTTGTACCCTAATAATTATAATAAATTAAATTATACTTAGTAGTAAGTATATTAGGTATATAAAAAATACAACTATGTTGGCTACAAAAATCTTTAATAATTTAATTGCAAAACATTGAAAGTAAAAAAAAATTCAAAAAAATGGGAACTCAAAATTAAAAAAAGATTACATCAATTTCTGAAAGTCATTTTCTTCGATACAATTCTGAAACAAAAGATATTAGAAAAAAATATATTTTTAAATAAATCGGTTACCTCAGGCTGTGCTATTTGGTGGTTAACATTTTTTAGTCTATCCTTCGCTCTGACAAACCATAGTTTAATAAATCCCACGATCTCAGATTCAGTAGCACTGGGATGCGATATTCGAACTACTTCTAAAAACAATAACAAATTCGCTGTTACTAAATTATCATAGGTTATAAAAAAAAGTAAGGTATAATTTTTTACATAAGCATATGACATTTATGATAATTTATAAAAAAATTTGAAAGGAAAGTTAGAATTTACTAAATTTAAAATTATAATTCGTGAACCTTAATAAGGAATTAATTATTACCTATTATAACCGAGGAAATGGTTAAATTTTTGAGGGATTCCTTTTGTTTTGTCCCCTCCCATGTAAACATATTTCCCAAGTCGTTAGTAAACACTCTATACAGGCATTTCCTGACGATTTCCTTAACGCTGTTTCCTCCCAAAAGTGACAATTCTTTAACCTTAAAAATATAATCTAATTACTTTAAATATATATATTATATTAGTTGAACTCACCAAAGTATCTTTGTCAGTTTTCAACAACATTTCCAGTTGTTCTAGCTCAGCCTTAGATTTCAGCGGTAATAAATCGATATACTTTTTATAACAATCTAAATTAGGAACAACAGCCATATTTTGCACCAAACCATTTTTTTTTAATCCGTCTATTATTTCAAACATATTGTTTAATTTAACGTTTATTATCATAAGCTCCTCCAATACTTTCATCTGAAAATCTAAATGCACAAGAATTAAATGAAACTTTAAGATAAATTGCGAGAATACCTTCAGTTGTCATTGTACTTGTAGAAGGGAAATTTTGAATATTTTTAGATTTTTCTGCAGATGTTATTAACGATTCTATATTTTGTTGACTCAAATAAGGTGTTTCTAAAAAGACAACTGTTAGTAATTGCACAGGTAATTGGTTTAACATAAATATAAAAATATAACAAAGCTATTAAAATTATTATGATTTAAAAAAAATAATTATAAATACCCTCATTTCCAGTAGCACAAGCAATTGAACTTTCAACATTATTTTCTCGTTGACTTGTTCCTGAAAGTTTAGTAATTAATAGATTTCGTAAGTACAGTAATCGTAAAGAAAGAATTACTCCTATGTTCATCAAGAAAGAAGGTGTCAGAGGAAATGAAATAGATAGATCTAAAACATATAAAAAAAAGCAAAAATATAAAAATTTAAAAGATTCTTCCTACCTACAAATTGACTGAGTATGTAATTGTATAATTACCTAAATTTGGATATTCAGGAAGAGAATCGTCAGAAACAACATCAGATGTTTCAGATGAAGAAGAGTTTAGGTATCTACTATTTACATTTTTTTTTCGACGACCTTTTCCGCATTCTCCTTGGCTCTCAAGTTCACTTGTCACCGTTGCTTTATCAGCTTTCTTCAATGCTACTTCTAACTTTTCTAAAAAATAAATAACAAAAGTAAAATAAAATAAGACTTCTTAGCTATATTATCTTACCATATTGGCCTAATAAAACTGCTTTAAATGTTCGCCAATTACCATCTGGTAAGGCTTTTTTTCTTATTAAAGTTTGAATTTTCTTTTTATTTATGGTGAGTGGCCAAAAACACGTTCCATTGTTATACCAATTTTTTGGTACGGCTTCCACGCTGTTTTCATTGATGAATTTGACGACAACCCAAGACATCTCAAATAAAAAAAAAATATAAGAAAATATTAAACAAACATTTACAAAAAAAATCGATAGTAATTTATAAGAAAGGCCACGATTTGAATTATAAGAATCTTTGAATTTACTGAAAGTAGAATTTATTTAGGTTGCGGGTAAAATTTTGTTAACAAAATTTTGTTAAAGTTTTGTTAGTTTATATAAACATAAAATCTGCAATAAATCTATAAAAAAACATTGTAAACTTAAAAAACGGAATTAATTCTTCAATAACTAATAATGTAATAAAGGAAAACATACATATTGGTTTTTGTAGGGCAATACTAAAAGTTTACTTAAAAAGGCAGTTATTTCGAAAATTTTTAAATTATCTGTTGGTTCTATAAAATTGACACCAAGCAATGATGAAGGGCATGGTTTTTTATAAAAATTTCCTATTTTGTTATACTCCAAGCCAAGTGCTACAACTTTACCTTTAAAGGTTGCAAAATTTTTAATTTCCACAATTTTTTTATCAAGTGTTTCCACAAATTTTTCCGAAAATTTTAGAACATTTATATAAATAAATGAATTTTTGTAAATTCTAAATTGAGGACTCGTACAATCATTTATTAAAGGTCCAGAGGAATGTTCAAAACTAAAGGAGATTTGTACTTTTGGCTTGTTAATCTGAATTGTTTTTTGTTCGTGGAAACGTTTAACCACTTGTTGAAGAGGACGTGAAGAGCTGCGAATTTTTTTTAAAATTTGTTTCATGTAATTTTCATATGGGAATGCGCTAAAGTTATTCAAATTTCCATGTTGTCTTACACAATCTGTTAAATGTAGAAGGTGATGAACATTATGAGTTACAAAATCAGGTCCATAAATTTTTATACTGTTTTTAACGAAATATTTGAGTAAATTATCCGCATAATTAATCATATTTACATCCTGATTATTTTTTAGTAAAATGGAAACGGCAACGCTTAAATTCATAAAATTATTATAATTTGCTGAAGGCAAAACATCTTTTAAAACAATTGGCCCTAAATACAACAAAAACATTCGAAACTCCGTAGCTTTAAATCTTTTACTTTCATTTAGACTTCTTGGTTTTCTAGCAAAATTTAAAGGAATATATTTCTTTAAGAGGTTTAAACTATTATTTATAATATTAATTTGACGGGAACATAATTTAAAAGGAGGTTTACCATAAACCCAGCCAAACTTTTTTCCACAAATCATTCTTTTTACTACTCCTAATAATATACAATGCATATAATCAATTGCTACGTTCTCTATCATATTAAAATTCGGTAACATTTCAAAGTAACTTGTGCCCTTGTGATGTTCCGGCTGATTTTTATTTCTAAAAGATTGATCAGTTCTTATTTCATTACCAATTTCAGGAAAACACATAGTATTATTGATCATATCTCCCTCTTGAGTACACTTTGTGCAGGAAAAGTAACCAGTATGAGAGTTAATATATAAAATATAAGATTTAGCAGGTGTGTCGGCAATCAACTTGGATATAATAAATTTAAGTTTAACGCTGTTTAAAAAAATGCCAAAATTAATCAACTGGATACATTCATTTATAAAATCGGAAAGAAAAGCGTTAGCTTCAGGTTTTTTAATTCCGTAGTAAATTGCTACACAAAACACAACATTTTCTAGTTCATTAAAAGGGCTTACTGTGCATAAAATGGGCCAAAAACTGTGTCCAGTGCTTTTATATACAGGAACTCCATCGATATTTACATTTAAAGATATACAATCATGAAGCGTAACGTTTACGTTATAAGAAAAGCATAAATCACTTAGTGTTTCGGCAATACCAAAGTAGTAATAATGCCCTTGATCTAACTTTTGTATATCGAGAGTCCGAGGACTTTTTAATAATGTACGAGAATCTTTAGGTAATTTCTTTAAATCTGAATAGTCAAAGTCCCCTCTAAGAATGCAAAGGAGTTTGCTTAATGATTTTAAATTTATATTTTCTTCAATGGCCCATTTGGCAAGATTACTTGAAAGGCATTTATTGGATTCGAACTCATTATTGGTCAAAAAATTGTTTGTAACTTGTACATTATTTGTATCGACAGAATTAACCGTTATAGCAGGAGTTAATAAAGTATAATTGGCATTAGATGTTGAAGGAATTATATCTTTCTGGACACGTGAATTTAAATCAGTATTAACATTACTTGAATTAGGAATTGAATTTGTCGATAACGACTGACTAATAATCTCAGGAGAGCCTAATAAAGCCTTTAATTTTTTTTTCTTTTCCCTATAAAGTTTAAATTTATTTTTGTTAAGAGTGCTATTTTCTACTGTTGATGCTGACAATACTCTACTCTTATTACGATAACTCATCTTAAAAAAATAAAAAAATTAAAATCAATAATTTACCTTATTCTGGATCCGATGTTGAGCAAAACGAAGACGCGCCAAATGGAGGATTCAACAAATGGAGGTTCGCGAAAAGAAATTCACGAGCACATTAGCGCTATTGCAACGCAACGGCCTTTCTCTGCAATGTTTACCTAAATGTATTACTTTACTCTTATTACGATCTCATATCTAATAAAAATTAAAATCAATAATTTACCTTATTCTGGATCCGATGTTGAGCAAAACGAAGACGCGCCAAATGGAGGATTCAACAAATGGAGGTTCGCGAAAAGAAATTCACGAGCACATTAGCGCTACTGCAACGCAACGGCCTTTCTCTGCAATGTTTACCTAAATGTATTACTTTACTCTTATTACAATCTCATATCTAATAAAAATTAAAACCAATAATTTACCTTATTCTGGATCCGATGTTTAAGCAAACGAAGCGGCTCCTAAAAAGAATGGAGATTGGATAGAAGACTGGAAACGAAGACCGCGAAACTCACAAGAATCACAAGATCCACGAGCACACTAGCGCTTGCGCTTGCGCTACTGCAACGGCTTTGTACGTTCCGTTAAAATCAATAGAGATCGGTTGCGATTTTTCTGACGGCCATTTTGTAACAGTGACATTCCTGCCGCTAAAAGAGTAGCATAGTGCTCCCCTTCCTTGAAATATACATATATTACTGTGACTTTTTTGAACTTTTTATTTCACTGTCACCATATTTTTTTATTTTAATCGGTAATTTTATAAATAACTTTCAATAAATTCAGAATTTCCAGTTACATGCTCCGTCATTATCCACCTCTATTGTTTCGCAAAACCTAACAATTCCGCATAACCTCACATTGACACAAAAGTGACAAAATTGGCGGTTATTTTAAAAATAATACAAAATATTTTCCGTTCTGGAAACTTATTAGACATTAATCAATTCTAATCAATATCAATAAATATATTTATGTCAATAAATTGTAAACAAATATATATTAATTTATTTTTGATAAGAAAAAAAAACTTTTGATAAATAATAAGATAATTTTTGTTTTAAATTTAACTCTGAACTATTTTAATATATTTTTTTTACCCATATTTCTGTTTTAATAGTAATATTATGAAATGTACTTCTTATGTACATTGTCCGAATATTCACAATGAACATGTAATGAATGTACATGTTTGTACATTCGCCACATGTCCCTACGAAATTCCTTTGTGGACATACGTTTCTGAACATTCCTAGTATATTCGGATAAGTAGCAAGTACATACATGTAACATTATGAACATTTTATGGATATTCCGTGAATAAATTGTGCTACGTGGGCAGGGACGTGTTTGAATTAAGTAAGCGGAAATTGGTTCAGCATCAAGTTTTGGTTCCATATGACCCTTCGCAGCCTTTGATAGTTAGTTCGGATAGTAGTCCATATGGAGTGGGATGTGTCTTGAGTCAGTTAATAGAAAGTAAAGTGGAGCGAAGAGCTAAGTTCGTAGAGAGGCCCATAATGTTCGCCTCCTGCACCTTGAACCAGACACAGCAAAGATATTCGCAAATAGAAAGGGAAGGTCTGGGTGTGATTTTTGCCTTCCAGCGATTCTATAAGTATATTTGGGGTCGTAAGTTTAGATTAGTTATCGACAATGCACCATTAAAAGCGATTTTCAATCCAAGTAGGAATTTGTCAGTTCTGGCTTCTGAACGTTCAATAAGATGGTCTTTGTTTATCAGGTCTTTTTCGTTCGAGATAGAACATCGGAAGAGTTCACTCTTGTGTCCTGCAGATGCAATGTCTAGATTACCAATGGAAGGAAGTTTTTTGGAAGCCATATGTAAAGTGGAACTGGCTCCGGGCCTTCCGCTGACTGTCCCGGACATAGCACGGGAGACGAAAGTGGATCCGGTACTAAGGAAAGTCTGGGAATACACGAGTTCTGGTTGGAAGAGTTGCAATGAGGAGTCCGCGTTAAAGTCATATTTTGAAGTTAGAAGTTATTTGTCAATCGAACAGGGGTGTGTGATGTTTGGGAAGAGAGTTGTAATACCACTTTCTTGTCAGAAATGTGTGTTAGAATTGTTACATGTGGGTCACCCGGGTATTGTAAGGAGTAAAATGTTGGCTAGGGAAAATGTTTGGTGGCCTTCGTTGAATGGGGACCTGGAGTTGCTATGTCAGTCTTGTGAGTCATGCAATATTACAAATTTTAAGCCTGTTTCGACAGATTTAGTTACTTGGCCTAGAACGAAACGCCCTATGCAACGTTGTCACGTTGATTTTTTTCAGTTTGGGAAGGAGCGTTTTCTGATTTTGGTTGATGCCTATAGCAAGTGGGTGGAAGTGTGGAATTTGGCCTGTACAAATGCAAGTGCGGTATTGAATACCTTGAGGATGTTCTTTTCGGTTGCAGGTCTTCCCCAGGAACTGGTTTCGGACAATGGTCCGCCATTTGATTCCCATGAATATTCTAATTTTTGTACCTTGAATAATATATTGGCGAGTTTTGCTCCACCGTATCATCCACAAAGTAATGGATTAGCGGAGCGAAACGTTCAGACCATTAAAAAGGGTCTAAAGAAGTTGGTTTTGCAACAGGAGAAATCGAATGTTACGTATTCCTTGAATCAATTGTTGTCATCATATTTATTAGCCTATAGGACGACTCCATCGACGGCAACGGGTCAGGCTCCCGCATCAATGTGGTTGGGTTTTGCACCTCGAACACATTTGTCGTTAGTAAATCCTAAATTTCATAATAGAAGGGAAATAGGAATACCATTTAAAGAAGGAGATTTGGTGAATGTTCGTTTTTCTCCAAAGTCACCAGTGGTTAGGGGTTTAGCGGTACGACCCTTGGGTGCGAATAGATACTTGGTGAATATTTGCGGTACATTGAAATCAGTGAGTTTGAATCAGTTGTCTTTGGCACCGATAGGAACGGGTGGGGGCGTTAAACCTAGTAGTATACCAACATCGTTTCTGTCGGGAGGATGCTTTGACTCCTTGGATCTTACATCAAATTCGTTGAGAGAGAAGGAGAGAGTTTTAAGAGATTGTAAGAGCGCAAAGAAGGTGGGAAAACCATCTTAAGAAAAAAAAAGTTAATCTGTGATTGAATTGTATACGCCATATTCTTGTTTGCGTGAATTTTCGTTATTTTGTTTTTTTGTTTTTTTACTCTCAATGTTTTTATTATAGTTTATAAATAGGTTAGGGATGTTCAAAGGAAGTGACTAGAGGGGGGAAGGATGTGATGTTTGACATAACGAAATGTTGGGAACACTGATTGTCATCTGCCAGTCGATCGTCAGGTGGCGCTAGCCCTCCTCATGTCATGCCTAGTAAGGAACGTTAATGTTTGGTTCATATTAAAATGTACGTCGATTATAAATAATAAACGTGTTTATGAAATAATAATAGTAACTGTGCATCATTCGCCTAGTCTCAAGAATATGCCATTGTAACGAGTTCCAGTAAGAAGTCTTGAGAAAGTCTAAACATAAATGCTGATTTTTATGTGTGACAACACAAAATATCGGAATGTCAAAGTCAAATACAACTGACAACTGAAGTGACATATGTCATATGTGTTAATTTTAATTTTTAATAACATAACCTGCATTTTGTTGTTTCTGCTCGTTTATTCGTTACGAATCGTTACCGCTTGTCGATTTAAAATGGAAAGTAAGTAGTTTATCTGTAAACTAATAATTATATCCAATAAAAATATTGCATTTTTAGATCATGATGTACCAAATGTAGTCATATGGACCCGAGAAAATACATTAAAGTTATTGGAACTATACAAAATAAATAGAGAGAAAGTAGGTAGTATGCAAATAAAGAATTTTAAAAAACTGTGGGAGATGATCTCCATAGAGCTAAAAAGTAGCTATAATATAACAGTAGCACCTAATAATTGTGAAAACAGATGGAGAGTTTTGGAAAGAAACTATACCCATACAGCACTGTTCGTACCAGGGACGTACATTTTAGGTCCATTTTACGTCGGTACGTACGAGGACCAACTTGGGACGTACAATGTACGTACAAAACTATACGTACATGTACGTACGCAGCGGTACGTACAAGGGACGTACATTGTATTGTAATGTAAACACCCCCCCCCCTCCCCTTTATCGTCGGTCCTTCTTATAAATGTTACTTACTTCGGCCATTGGTTCCACCTCGTGATCGTCTAGTTCTGGTAACCCCTCGTTCGTTGATGCATTGTTACGAAATTTCTGAAGTAGGAAAAGGGTAGACTCGAATAAGACACAAAAATATCCCGTAACGCCGTTTATTGGGATTATAAGACTGGTTCAGACGACGAGGTATACTTCAGGTATAAGTCAAATTTTTTAAATGTATTTAAAAAATCATCTAATATTTTTAACAGATCTACTCATTTTACACTAACTGCATTTACAAATTAAAACGTTTATTTCAGTTAGAAAGGTTTCCTCTAAATTTATTATGAAATTCTTATTTAAAAAGTAAAAATTGCGTTGTATCCAGGGGTTTTTTAAATTGCAGAACACTGTAATTACAATTACAATTACTTTTCTGCGTTTAATGTATAAACGCGTGTAATAGAGTTTTCCATCTTGTAGGTTTTCTGTGTCTAATATTCAGTTAAGTTAAATAAATACCCGCAAACTCATATCTCTTCCTCTATAATTTCATGTATAAATTCTTCTGTTTATATTAATGACTTTGTAGACAGTTTCTAACAATTTATTTTTAAAATAGACAAACGATATAACAACAAAGTAAAGTTCGATTGTAAGGGAAAACCGCTCGTGTTCGTAGAAGCGAAAAAAGTTAGGTTCTGCCGCGTTTTTTCCGTCGCGCCCTGAAGATAGCGTTCTTCTTTTTCCTTGGCCTTGTCCTGCGCTGATGTGGCTGCTGGTGGCCTCGCTACTGGGAGACGCCACAAGTACTCCCCCTCTAGCGACTTGGTTCCGGGGAGCGGAAAAAAACTCGTCTCGGAGGGTAACAGCTTGCATGACCATGGCTGGGCGTCGGTGTCAGGTTTGCTGGAGTGGCTTCGGTCTCCGTAAAGGCTGGTTTGAGTCGATCAATGGATATGTTCATTGGAGTCCCCTTGACGTCGACTCTGTAACAGAAATCATTAGGTTTGTCGATGACTTCGAAGGGTCCTTCGTAGGGGGGCTCTAGCGGTTTCTTTGCTCGGTCGATCCTCACGAATACTTGTTTGCAGTCTTGTAATCCCTTGTGGCTGAATATTCGGTATTTGTTGTGGTGTGCGGTTGGTTGGGGCCTTATTTCTCGCATCGTGTGTCTTAGATGTTCTAGGAAAGAATGTGTGTCCGGCGTTGTATTTTCATGAAGAAAATATTCTCCAGGAAGTTTTAACGTAGTGCCGTAGGTCAATTCTGCCGCGGACGTGTTGATATCTTCTTTGTGACTATTTCGTAGGCCCAATAGGACTATAGGAAGACTTCTCACCCAATCCGTGGTTTCGTGTGCTTTTATCGCTGTTTTCAAGGTCCGATGCCACCTTTCAATGATCCCGTTGCTCTGTGGGTGATAACTGGTCGTTTTGATTGTTCGGGCTCCTATCATCCTGGCTAATGCTTCGAAAAGTCTCGAATCAAACTGTGTTCCTCTGTCTGTCGTTATCACTGCAGGAGTCCCGAATCTTGCTACCCAAGTCTCGAAGAAAGCGCTTGCCACGGTTTCCGCGGTAATGTCTTTTAGCGGAACCGCTTCAGGCCATCGAGTAAATCGATCGATGCACGTCAGACAATACCTGTAGCCTTGTGATATAGGTAGTGGTCCTACGAGATCTACGTTCACGTGATGGAATCTTTCGTCGGGAATGGCAATATGCGCTGGTTTCCTTTTAACATGTCTGCCGATTTTGGCCCGTTGGCAGGGTAAGCACGTTCGAACCCACTGAGTTATTTGTTTATTCATGTTTGGCCATACAAATTTATCAGCTATCTGCTTCCGTGTTGATCGGCTGCTAGCATGTGCAGAGTTGTGGACAACATCAAAAATTCTTTTCCTCAGTGTGGAAGGTATGTACGGTCTAATCGTATCGGTGGAAATGTCGCAGTAAATTGTTGTTTCTGTGCCGTCCACTCTCAGTTGCTTGAGCTCTAGTGATCTTGGTTCCCGTAGAATATCTTGGAGTTCCTGGTCCTGCCGTTGACCGTCGCTGATGTCTTCGGTTGTAACAATTACTGGCATGTTAATGCTGTTAACTCTTGACAGTGTGTCTGCGACCTCGTTCTGGTTTCCCTTGATATACTGAATTTTAGTTGTATATTGACCGATGTAATCTAAGTGACGTTGTTGTCTCGGTGTTGCTTTTTCTGGGTTTTGTTGAAACGCGAATGTCAGCGGCTTGTGATCCGTGAATATCGTGGTGTCCCTGCCTTCGATCATGTGTTTGAAGAATTTGGTGGCTTCATACACGGCGAGGAGTTCACGGTCGTATGTGCTATATCTTGACTGCGTTCTTGTTAGTTTTTTTGAGAAAAATCCTAAAGGTTTTCGTTGTCCTTCGATGAATTGTTCGAGTGCAGCTCCTATGGATGAGTCGGATGCATCCGTGACTAGTGCAAGTTTTGCACGTTCGACCGGATGGGTGAGTAACGTTGCTTGTGCGAGTTGTTCTTTACATTCCGTGAATGCGAGTTCTGCGGTAGGAGTCCATGCAACAGGTCTCCTATCTCTCTTTTTTGCTCCTGCAGTTAGTGTGTGTAGACATGCTTGGGCTTTGGCTGCATGAGGAATGAATCGTCGATAGAAATTTATCATTCCTAAAAATCTTCGAAGTTCTGCTACGGTGTTCGGTTTGGGAAAATTCTGGATAGACTGTACCCGCTCGTCGAGTGGTTTAATGCCGTCGGCATTTACTTCGTGTCCCAGATATTTTACCGATGGTTTGCCTAATACGCATTTGTCGGTTTTCAGCTTGAGTCCGTGAGTTTCGAGTCGTTTTAGCAATTCGTCCAGATGCTCTTGGTGCTCAGCTTCGTTTTTGGAAGCGATGAGTATATCGTCGATATAACAAAATGCGAAGTTGAGTCCCCGGAGTATGTTATCCAAGAATCTCTGGAATGACTGTCCGGCGTTCGAAAGACCGAATGGCATTACATTAAATTCGAAAAGTCCGAATGGTGTCGTAATTGCAGTCTTTTCTCGATCCTCTTTTGCCATTGGTATGCTGAAATAGGCCCTTTCTAAATCAAGTGTCGTAAAAATCGTGCATCCCTGTAATTTATGCGTGAAATCTTGCAGGTTTGGCACAGGATATTTATCTGGTACTGTGCTTTTATTTAACCCCCTGTAGTCGCCGCAAATTCTCCAGCTCCCATCCTTCTTTTTCCGCAGAAGGATTGCACTGGAGTACGGGCTTTTCGATGGGCTGACGATTCCGTCGTCGATCCAGCGTTCGATTTCGCGTTTGGCTTCCCTGTATCTGCCAGGCGAGAGGCGTCGGGTTTTGGCGGTACATGGTGGTCCTTTTGTTAAGATGTGGTGTTGTACTGGATGTTTAGGTTCTCGATATTTGGCTGGCCGTGTCACTTCTACGTGTTTTTTCAGTATTCTATGGAAATCGGTGTCGGCGTCTATAGTCGTTAGAGTGGGTGCATCGGAAAAAGCGGTTTGTCCCCTGGTGCTCAATTCTGTGGTGCCGTCGACGAGTCGTTGATTCCGTAGATCGGGCAGGAGGTTAAACTCATGTAGAAAATCGTTTCCGATGATCGGTTGGGTAACTTCGGCGATAAGGAAGTCCCACGTAAAAGGTCGTCGTAAACCAAAATTCAAAGTCAAACGCTTCTCACCGTACGTTCGGATCCGTGTTCTGTTAGCGGCGTATAGGAGTTTGTCTGTTTGTCTAGTGCGTCCCACGTATGAGCGGGGTAACACGGAGACATCTGCGCCCGTGTCGACGAGGAAACGGATACCAGTTTTCTTATCGTCTATGAGGAGGCGTTTATTCGTAGTTCCTCCAGTGGCCGCCTCTACGCACACCGGAGATGTTAGTTTCCCGTCTGATTCCAGGCGCACGGTTTCCTGCATCGGTACGCATCCGCTCCAAACTTTTTGTGGTAGTAACAAAAGGTAGTTCCGTCGTTGTCCGGCTGTCGAGCATTGTCTTGGGATTTTCCACGTCCTCGTCGTTGTTGGGACCGCTGTCGGTTCCGACTACTCCTCTCGTTTTCAAAATCGCGTCGAAGCTGGTTAATGGCTAGCATTATCTCGTTCAACTCCATGCTCCGATCGGGCGTGCGGGTTGTACATTCCCGTGAGGTGGATGGAGTAGTGTTTGTCGTAGCGAGGGTTGCCACTTGTAATCTAACCGTATCCATAATTCGGTCGGCCATATCGGCGATTTCGGTGAGGTCCGCGCTTCTATTTGCAGCTAGTATTGATCGTACCTGTTCAGGCAGCTGTTCCAAGAATATGGGTCGAAGAACAGCATCGCTGCATTGCCCACCGGACAGATTCCGCATTCTTTGTAAATGCATGCTTGGTTTCGTATCGCCCAATGGTTGGCCATTCAATAATTTCCTCATTCGAGTTTCAGCGGAATCTGCAAGGATATTAATTAGTCGGGTTTTCAGTGCGTTATACTTGCCAAACTCCGGTGGATCGTCTATTATATCGCCCACCAAATCAATCAGATCCGCCTCTAAATGATTAATGAGATGCCGGTATTTTGTTAGATCAGCCGTGATCCGATGTAGCTCGAAGGTGTTTTCGACAACCATGAAGTATCTCGATGGATTGTGTCTCCAAAACGGTAGAGGAAGTTTGACAACGCTTACTGCGCCTACCAGTCCGTTTAACGATTCGTCGGGTACCGAAGGGTCGGCGGCACCTTGATTATGTTCCATTTTGCCGGTACGAAAGTTTTTTTAAAGCACATTAACTGGATCAAGTCCTGATTACCGTGTTTTCGTAGTTGCGATAAGGGTTCAGTCACTCACAATTGTTCAATAAACTGAGTCAGACGTGTAGAACTCGTGTACGATGGAATTCTCGACCGGCACGTCGCACAAAACTCGGAATAAAACGCGAGAACCCGGGTAATACACCGTGTGGCTACGTTTGCCTAATCACGTCGGGGTCACCAATTTGTAGACAGTTTCTAACAATTTATTTTTAAAATAGACAAACGATATAACAACAAAGTAAAGTTCGATTGTAAGGGAAAACCGCTCGTGTTCGTAGAAGCGAAAAAAGTTAGGTTCTGCCGCGTTTTTTCCGTCGCGCCCTGAAGATAGCGTTCTTCTTTTTCCTTGGCCTTGTCCTGCGCTGATGTGGCTGCTGGTGGCCTCGCTACTGGGAGACGCCACAACTTTTTTTAATTTAGTTAGTTGACATTGAAAGTTTACATAACCTCACATTAAAAACAATTCAGTCAGCTGTCAGTTCTGTCTTATTTGAAAAATTTTCTCGATAAATTTATTACTTTTGCTTGCTGTTTTGTTTGTTGAAAGGTGGGTTTTGTTTCATTTTTTTAAACGTTAAAAAGTGTTTTTTGTGTTTATCCTGGTTTGTTTTTATAGGTAAGTTGAGATACCTTTATTTACTTATGAAAAATGTGGCATAGCGATGCTTCTAGTAAGTATTACAAAAGAGCCAATGCTGAATTAAAGCGGCTAGAAAGGGCCCAACAAGGGGTGCCATACACCAACCCAAATTTACTCATTCCACATAATTTAACTACATCAAATCGGCGTGATACACTTATTGGAGAGGATTTTGCACAAGGCTTGTGTGTTGATTCCGAGAGTCAGGCACTAACAACATCATCGGAAGAAAGTCAAGAAGACAGTGATGTGCCCTCCGCCTCCCTTAATGTACTTGAGTTACAGTCTTCTAGTGAAGAGGAAGCCAGTGTTCTCCCATCAGCCCCCTGTAATAAGTTACAATCTACTAACACGTTATTATGTGAAGAACGAACTATTAACTTTTGTTTAAGTAAATGGGCTTTGCAACACGGTATAAGTCATGTTGCTATAAACGATCTCTTAAAAATTCTTAAGCCTTACCATCATTCGTTACCTCTGGATTCTAGGAGTCTTCTTCATACCCCAAAAAAAATCAATTTTATCAAAGATGTATACCCGGGGCAGTACTATAATTTTGGTACACATGAGGCTATTTGTAACTTACTTTCAAAAACTGTGTTAAACAACAACTCGATCGAACTTTTAGTAAACATTGATGGTTTAAATATATCGGACAGTTCAAGTAGCCAGCTCTATCCAATTTTAATTAGTATTTTTGAACACAATGCTGTGGATGTTGTTGGTGTTTACCATGGGTTAGAAAAACCAAAAGATGCCAATGAATTTTTATCTGATTTTGTTGCGGAAATTCGAAACATTGTAAATAATGGGCTCTTTTTTAAGAATGTAAAGTATTCTGTAAAAATCAAGGCATTTGTTTGCGATGTTCCAGCAAAATCTTTCATAAAATTCACAAAAGGACACACAGGATACTTTTCATGCTCAAAATGCTTCATTGAAGGGGAATATGTAAATAATAATGTATGTTTTCCAGATATAAATTTTACTTTAAGGACAGATAATCAGTTTAGAAATAAAGTGAATGAAGAGCATCATACTGGAACTTCAATTTTAGAAAGTATTCCAGGACTAGATATGATTAAATCTTTCCCTTTAGATCCAATGCATCTTTTATATCTGGGAGTTGTGAAAAGATTGCTTGTTAACTTGTGGGTCAACGGGAAACCTCCTAATAAATTATCTTTTAGGCAAATAAGTGCTGTAACAGAGTCTTTAGAACTGCAAAGAACTAAAATTCCTTCAGAATTCAGTCGCAAACCTCGCAGCCTAAATGAGTGCAAAAGGTGGAAAGCGACAGAATACAGTCAATTTATATTTTATACTGGTCCCATTTGTCTAAAAGATGTTTTAAGCACAGATCAATATGTTCATTTTTTGTCTCTGCATGCAGCTTTAACTATGCTCTCAACAGCAGATTTGTCAAAAGCAGAATATGCAGAGGAATTACTAAAGTGGTTTGTTCAAAGTTTTTCAGATTTATACAGCATTGAATACATGTCACACAACATTCACAATTTACTTCATTTGGCTGATGATGTACGAAACTTTGGTCCTTTGTATACATTTAGTGCTTTCAAATTTGAAAACTTTATGAGGACATTTAAAAAATACCTAAGAAAAAATGAAAAGCCACTACAACAGATCATAAAGAGAAAAAAAGAAATTGATAAGTTTGTTCATGAATCTCAGTCATCTTCAAATCAAAATACTTCTTATCCTGTTTTTAGAAAGAGGCATGAAGGGGGTGTTATTTTGAATCAGAATTATATAAGTAATGATCAGTTTTCAGAGGTTTTATTTGAATATTTTAAACTTTCAATCATGGCTCCTGATAACTGTTGTTCATTAAAAGACGGCTCCATAGTTGTAATTAAAAATTTTGTAAAGGTAGGATCAGATGAATATTATATTGTGGGTACTAAATATCAAAAGAAACAAAATTTTTACCACAAACCTTGTGAGTCGTCTCTCTTATCAATTTATGTAGTACCAACTTTAATTTTAGATTGACTCTAAAGTCGCGTCTTTAACTTGACAGTTGTATCTTCTTATTATGGAGTAGCTAGGGATTGTAGAGACGCGACTTTAGAGTCACCAATACTGCGAGTTTAGTGCCTATGGCTTCGCTGGGCAGTTTGTTAATTTTTAAGTTAAATTTATGATTATGTAATGAAAAGTTATTTGCATTTGAATATACAAATTAAAACCAACTTTTATAGACAAATATGACTGAGAAAACATGGACTGTAGTCCATTTTCTAAAGGATGATTCAGTTGAAGCAGTGCCATCAGCATGGCTAATTGATGAGGAAAAGTGCCTTTGGCCACCTGCAACATGGACTTCAGATAAAATTACGAATGCCATCAAAAATTGCATTATAGACACACATTGGCAAAACTATGCCATAAAAACCTTTCGGAATGCGACCTACAGTAAGTTTAAGAACTCTTTATATTGTAATGTACTCTTTATACCATCTGTCTGCCTGTCAGTCTCTCGTATAAGATACAAAAAACTTGGATTTTTACTTTAGGTAACTATGATATAGCTAGAAATAAAGCCAAAAAGGCGGAATCGGACAGTGACCTTAGTACAACTGATATGGAGAATAATAAAAGAAAAAGGAAAAGAGTAATTTATTCATCTGACGACGATGAAGAAAATACTTTACTGCTGTCCATCAAAGAACCACGTAAGTCCATTAACTATATAAAAAATTGTATGAATTGTTTAGGTGCTACAAAATATTAAGTAATTTACCTAGTAACTTATACTAGGTAAATTTAGGTGAACATTAAATTTATAAAATTTTAAATATAACTTGTTTAGAAAGGTTGGGATGAGTTGATTCTTGTTTATTGAAAATGTATTTTTTAGCACAATACAAGCCTTCAAAAGGTAAATCTGAAAGTAATCGCACCAGATTGTTTCCAACAGGTGGGTAAATTTTTTTACTTTTGGAAACTTAAAACTCTGTGATCCTTATTTTTATCATTTAGATTCTTATAAAACCCCAAGAAAAGCTCTTACAAAGCAAAGAATAATTTCTACTTCTGACAATAGTGAAACCCAATTCACGGAGTCGACAAGCTGTCTAAATAAAGGTTCGTATTTAAAACTGTAGATTTATATTTTGTGTTATTGTTTCCTGTCTTACAAAACACAAAAGTTAAACTTTAAACCAATTTTCTAGCTGATTTTGATTTACTCTTTGGGTAATAATTAATAGGTTATTTTATTCTAATCTTTTTGTTATAGATTTATTGGAGCAAGATACCCAAAATGACATAGGTGTTTTAAAAGGTTTGTACATCTACGTCTTTGTCTCCATATATTTCATATATTAAAATTATTTACATATTATGTTTGTGTTTAAAAAGGGGACAGACCAAAATAATAAAGTCGCACTTAATTAAAATCCAGAAAATAGTACATATACCTACGTAGTTGATTGTTTTGATACTTTTGTTAAAACATTTGATTCCAATGTTTTGCTATCAATAAAAAGACCAAATTGCTGTTTTGTTCTACAACCCTTTTAAAGAAATTTATTAACTTTAAATGATTATAAATTTTCCTTGACAAAATCTCATGACTTATTGCCTGAAGTCTTTAATATCAAGCCAAAAAAACTCATTGTATTCCTTAAATTTAAGTCATTTATTTTTTTAGATTCATCACAATTAACCTCGTATGCATTCAACACACCAAGCACATCCGCAAAACACATCCAGAAAGGTTGGTTTTTTTTATTTTGCTTTGCTTAGTTGCTATTTTTCACCATCATATTTTATACTATATTACGATATAATTATTAGTAACTTTTGTTATTTCTAGAACATTCATCTGAAAACTGTGATAGGTGTTGCCCATATCAAAGTAAGTTTTTTTTCTTTTTTATTCCAGGGCAGGATTCATAAAATATATTTTTTAGATAAATTATTACAGCAAATTTATAAAGAACAAATTAAGATGAGAGAAGTCCTAAAGGATTTGGCAACTCCTGTGGCAGCTCAAAAGCTAGCAACTTCTCCCCTAAGTAAACACACTATATTTGAGGATTTTCAACTGCCAGTCAATGAAGCGTGTGACCTTCAAAGGCTAAATCAATTCTTGAAGAACGAGAATAATTTTGAAAAAAGTGTAAGTACTTTTAAACTACAGTAACATAAAGAAAAACATTCATATTAGACACTTATAAAGGAAAAGGAAAGAGTGATATTGTGTCATTGGAACTTTTCACTCTGACAACTGTTGTTTTAATAATCTTTCTTTGTTCAACTCATTGGAATTACCAGATAGCGAACTGAATTTAATCAACCTTTATGTATATACCGTATTTAAAATTTTTTTTAGATTTTTGAAATTTCGAGACTAGGAGGAACTGACAATAATGATTTTGTCAAGCGTTGCTTAACATTCCTAGTCTCGAACAAACTGGCCTGTAACTACAGTTGGCTGGGACGTAGGAAGAAATCGGGCTTTAGAAATGAATTTAGCCAGATTGTAAGCTTGATTGTGGGTAAGTTACGATTACTTCAATAATAATTTAAGCTATGACTGGTTTTTAATTTTAAAATACTAGTTTATCAGTAGATGAGGTAAATTGATTTAATTTCAGAATCGGCGGAACATACTAAAAAAGCCAAAGATCGAAAAGAGACTGAAGAATTAATAAAGGCTTGGCTCAGAAGGGCCGGTGAAAGAAGCAGACGTTTACAAGAATGTAAGTTCATAAAAACATTTTTTTACCTACGTGAAAATTTTGTCAGAATTGCATTATTAAATTTTTAAGCAAACAATCGCAACAAGAAATGTGTGTAGCTGTATTTTTTGTTTTCTGTTTTAGGTGGGCCTAGTTCAAGTTTGTAAGGTGGCTAAGAATTTCCCCTTATTTTTTTTTGTGATTTTATATTTATATTTTTATATTTTCTTTCGTTATTTTACTTTTTGTGTTTTTTACTTTTTGTACTTTTTGTTTTTTACTACATAATATATTACTACTGAATAATATAAGTTATAATTTTAGTCCGTTTTGTAAACAAAAAAATGAAAATGAAAAAAACGAAAAAATGTATGTCCATGGTACGTCCTATGTTACATTTGTCCATTTTACAGCCAATATTGGTCCTATATAATGACATAAAATGTACGTACCTGGAGTGTAATGTACCTATGACGTACATAGTACGTACATTACCAAATCCGAGGGACGTACCTGGAACGTACATTTGGTTGGAAAATGTACGTCCCTGGTACGTACATAGTACATAATAGTACGTACATGGACGTACCTGGGACGTCACGTTCGTCCAAGAGTTATGTACCAGGTACGTACATAGTACGTATCGTTGCTGTATGGGTAAAAAATATATAGATAACAATAAACAAACAGGGGCAGGTCGTAAACATTTCGAATACGCCGAGGAGTTTAATACAATAATGGGTAAGAAAAAAAATATCAACCCGACAATACTGTTAGCAGCAGACACAATTTCAACAGTGTCAAATGTTGAAGAAATTGTGGAAGTTCCTTCAGCAAGTCAACCAAGTGACCTACTGCAACCAACGGTCTCAACAAGTGAAGGCCCTTCTTTACAACGGAAGCTACTGAAAAGAAAAACAACTAGTAGAACATATAAAAAAGATATTTTGGATGCAATTCGTAAAGACAAACAAATACGACACAAAGAGAAGATGGAATTTGAAACAAATAAATTCGAAAAACTATACAAATTGGAATTAGAGAAACAGGCGACAAAAATTGAGAAAAACAATATATTAAAGGAGAGAAATGTTTTAATAAAGGAAGCTCTAAAGAGAAATGAAGGACATGTCGACATTTTTAATTAGGTGCCAGTATTATTTTTAATACCAAATTATTTATTTGTTTAATTTGTTTGTTTTTTTTTGTTCTGTGAGAATTTTATTTTCATTTAAAAAATGTGCCAGTATTATTTTTAATACCAAAGAATCATTAATTTGTTTAGTTTAGTTTGTTTGTTTTTTTGTTACACAAATCTGTGAGAATTTTATTTATGTTTTATTAGTAATAAGTTATATTTTCATTTAAAAAATGTGCAGTATTATTTTTAATACCAAAGAATCATTAATTTGTTTAGTTTTGTTTATTTGTTTTTTTGTTACACAAATTTGTGAGAATTTTATTTGTTTTATTATAATAAAAATTCTGCTACAATTATATTAATATTTTAATTTAAAGGTAAGTTATTTACAATTTGATTTCTCATTTGAACTCCATCAAGATGATCCCTATTACCCTCTTCTGCTGGAACGTTATAATTGTGTTCTTCAAAAATTTGATTTTCTGGATAGATATCCTCAACTAATGGGATATCATCTTCCAAAGCTAAATTATGTAGTAAACAACAAGCCCTGATAAAATTAGCAATAATGTGATCCCCTCTAAGTTTTAAATGGTACAGCTGGCGAAATTTCTGCTTGAGTATACCAAAACAGTGCTCTATTATGTATCTTGTTTGAGCTAATTTAATGTTGTAATTTTGCTGCCGCCTGGTTAAATTTCCCAAATCTTTAAACGGTGTTAGTAAATGTCTAAGGCATGGGTAACCACTATCACCCAAAATGTAATTATTCTGACATTTTTGCTGGATACTGCCGGATAGAGGAGATGTTCTAAAAACTCGACTGTCATGCACTGAGCCTGGAAAACCAATAAAAACATCTCTAATTTTTCTTTTGTGGTCACAAACTACCTGAAACTAATAATTTTGTGTTATTTTCAATTTTCACAGCTACGCAATTGGAGTATGAATACAAAGTATAAATTATAACAAACTTTGGTACCTGCATGGAATAATATCCTTTTCTGTTTAAATAGGAATCCGAATCTTCAGATGGTTTATCAATTCTTACATGACTACCATCAATTACACCCACAACCCCATGAAAGCCATTAAATGAAAATTGTTCAGATATATCAATCTGCTCTTCAGGGGAAGGCCACCTAATTACATTTGAAGATAAGTTACTTAAAAAGTATACCATTCTAGAAACAATTTTTCGCAATGTACTGAGTGCAATTCCAAATCTATCTGCTACATCTCTATAAGATTCCGCTTCATGTCCAGCAAACCATAAAAAAATTATAGTGTATTCAAAAGAGCTTAATTTGCCATATTCTCCACTCTGGGAAAAAAAATAATCTGAGTGTTCCAATTGGTTTGCAATTTCGTTAGCCACGTTTCTACTAACACGAAAATGTTCAACAAATTCAGAATCGTTATATTGAGGTACGGTAATTTGTATATAATCATCATTTTTAGGTTTGAATCTCCTATATTCCAAGTACAGTTCATCGTCACTCGAAGAAGATAAATCACTATTTTCAAGCATCTAAAAAAGGCCAATATAAAGTTAAAAATAAAAGTATATTAGTTGTATTATACTTACACTGTCAACTAAACAAAAATTTAAAAAATATTTGGTTAGCCAATTTATATATGTTAAATATTTAATTTTTTTATGGTTATGGTAAACACTAAACACCGTTACAACTGGCGGCAGATACCAAATTACAAAAGTGCGTATTGCGCAGGTTCCAAACTTATAATCACTTAATAATCCGTGAACTACTCCAACGGTTGGAAACTAATTAGCAATTGGTAAATTTTCTTCTGTGAACACCGGATTCTTAGTAAGAAATCAGCGTTTGTGTGTCTGTGAACGTATTTTTTCAACCGCGCATGAGCCGTACGGTTGGCAACTATTACAGACTGCTCTGCGAACGAACCTAATACCGAGTTGGGGTTACCAACCCAAAAAATTCTGGAGTTACCACCCTTGGCACCTCTGATACCATTGTTGGAGCCGGAACCTCAACCGTCAACCTCATCGGTGACAAAAAGACCGAGGGAGGAGGGATCAAAGGAAGAAGAACATAAAAAAAAGAAAAAAGTTTTGAATAAAACAAACCGATATGTTTCTATAAACCGTATGCATACCGAGCAAATGCAAGTGCTTAAGCAAATTGACTCAAACGTTGGGGTAATGGCTTCGGCACTTGTCGAAATTAGCAAAGATTTTAAAAGATTTTTGGATCACACGACTGAAAATTATTTGTGATTTTTTTTGTTTTGTTGTGTATTTTTAATATTTTTTTGGGGTTTTTTCTTGTGTGTTTTTAATATTTGTTGTTTTTTCTTGTTTTTAATATTTGTTGTTTTTTATGTGTATTTATTATTTGTTTTCTTGTGTGTATTTTTAAAAAAAATGTGATATTTTTTGTTAAAATGTTAGATTAGTAAGAATGTGATATTCTCAAAGTTTTACCTGATACTTAAAGATTACCTGATTATTAGAATTAAAATGTTTATTTGTTTATTTTTGTTATTTTTCCATTTTTGTTTTTAAAACTTTAATAAATCGAAATTTTAAATTACTAACTGGTATAATAATTTAATTACAATAATTATTTATGGAGTAGTAATTACAATAACCTATATTTTATGAATAAAATAGTCTACTGAAAATACGCATCGATAAGTTGATGACGTCTTTGTTGTCCTTCTGCAACTACATTTTCTGGTGCATTGTTACGTAACTCATTAATATCTTCGTCAACATCTGGATCACCATCTTCTTCGTTTTCCTCATCTAAAGGAACGTTCCCCATAACACAAATGTTGTGCAACACTGCACAACAATTAATAATTTGCCCTGCTTTGTATGGAGCATATAAGGACTCGCTCTTGATGAATGCATCTAAAACGCATTTTTAAAACTCCTAAAAACAAATATTAAGATAAATAAATTATGATTATTTGCATAACAAAGTTAATTTACCTATGCACCTTTCAACAGTGCACCGAGCAGAAACCAAGGCACCATTGTAGCGGCTTTCTGGAGAATTTCTTGGTGGATTTCTAATTGGAGTCATCAGCCATGGTTGCTGAGGATATCCACTGTCGCCCAATAGCCATGTGTCGTGATCACCATTTTGATAATGTTGTTCCAAAAAAGGTTTTACTGCACAATTTCTCCAAATAAAAGAGTCGTGTGTTGCACCACCAAAATTTGCATTTACACTTAAAATCAGTAAGTCTGCATCACAAATGATTTGCACATTTTTTGAATGAAACCCTTTTCTATTTAGGTATAAATGTTCGTCTTCATTTGGTTTCACTATTGCAACATGTGTGCCATCTACACATCCAACAATCCCAGGAAAATTGAATGCATTCCAAAAAGCCTCTTTATTTCTCCCTATCTCTTCCGCAGTTGTAGGGAATTTAACGTATCTATGTGCAATGGTTTCTATGCCATTGATTACTTCTTTAATAATGTCGCTCATTGTTTGTTGGGCTACATAAACATTTTGGTTTGCTCCAATGCATTTTTGATACGAACCATGGGCAAAAAATCTCAGAGCAGCAAGAACTCTTAGTTCAATCGGCAACCTCGTATTTCTTTGTCCGTCGTCCATGTGAGGCTCAAGTTCCGCAATTAAATTTTGAGCTAATTCCTTTGTTAGCCTATACAATTTTCTGAATTCTTCGTCCGACAATTCAAAAGGATCGCTTTCATTTCTTAAAATTCTTCTTTGTCTAGCCAGTTCGTCTCTCCGCTCTTCCTCTTCCGCATAATAAATTTCGTTATAAAACGCCGGTATCATTTTCACGAATTTACACAGATATACAAACACAAACGCCAATTAAAAAAAGAAATCTAAACTAACTTCGGTCTTCGAGGTAAATAGAGGTTATAAATAAAGCGAGGTGCTTTTCTAGGTTATTTTAGTGAAATCTCGAAAATCCCCAAATATACCCAATGTTTTCAGCGTATTTTGAAAAGTTAGTATAAAAGCATAGAGAGAACCGAACGTTTCCGATCGGTCATAGAGATGTCTCTCGGCGGTGCGTTTTGACGATAGAAAGAAATTTCCTTTCTATTTCTATCTCTTGCTCTTCTCTATTTCCACAAAGTTAGGCGGTACGCGTCTCAAAGAAATACTCCACCTTTAATTGAAGTTGTTTTATTTGGTAACTACAAATACTAAGTCTACAAATAATTCTTTATAATTCGAACATCTAAACAATAACCGCGTGTCGCTCTATGTCCTCGTAGCCCAGGCAACCAAATCACGTTCCAAAAACGTGAAAAATACGTTATCAGGTACCTAAAGTCACGTTTTCAAATGACGTTTTATTGACGGTAAAATCACGTCAATAAGTCCCACCACAATCACGTCATATCAATGACGTCATTAAAACGTTAGCAGCTGACGTTACTGCTGATAATAATATATAATATTATACTGCGTATAACAGACGTAGATGAAACGTCGATCAAATAATAATAATATGCCTAGCAGATACCTTGGTATACTACCTAGGTATACAGCACTAGGTATACAGCTGTATTCTAAAACATCCTATAAAAGCTGGTTTATAAAAATAGGTTAAAGTAAAACATCAACTCTTAATACATAATTGTATTACTAATATTTGAAAACAAAAAAACAAATGAAAACAAAAAAAAACATAAATTTGGAAAATACAGTACCTAATGCTATTAATTAACACAAAATTCAACAAGTGTGCAGTAATGGAAATGAAGCAAAGACATTTTCTGCATAAGGAAAAACCAGACACTTTCCTGAAATTTCTTTTACATTCCATTTTTTTAAACAAGATAAGTTATTAACAAGAAATATATTAAAAATTTCTGAATTTACAGGATACACATAAAGTGACTTATAATTACAAAATTGTTTGCCTATAATAAATTGTTCATTTTTATCATTTCGTACGATATTAAAAATTTTTATAACAATATTACCCAATAAACAATAACAATTTGCAGTGGAATAATCCGAAATGGTTAATATAAAGTTAGTAAAAACTATTTTCTTGTATTGTTTATAATATTCGAGACCTACTAATATAGGACCTTTTACATGTTCATATAAAAATTCTGGTGAGTCTGTAGTTGAATATGTATTCAGAGGCCTGTTATTTAATTCAATTATTCGATTGTAAATTTGTTGCAAAGGTTTATTTGGATTTTTTATGTAACTTTTAATTTCTCCCAGATAATTTTCAAAAGGAAATGATGAAAAAGAGTCCAAAGTGTCATTGTATTTATTGGAGTCCATAGTAAGATGACTTAAAACATGAACATTGTACACATAAAATTCTAAACCATAAATTTCTTTACAAAGAGCTACAAAAGTATTTAGCAACTCAGAAGCCATATCAGTTCCATACAATCGCAAAAATTTTGGGGAAAGTAAAATCAAGATCCCACAATGAAATAAAAGGAAATGCTCATATATTGCTAAATTAACAACATTTTTTAAGACTAACGGTCCCAAATATAATAGGAAACTTCGAAACTCGGTGGCTTTCCATCGAGCTAATTCTGAAATGCTCCTTGGTTTTCTATTTATTTCAATTGGAAAATTCTCCTTAAGAGATTCTAAATGTTGTGATAAATTTGTTACTAGTCGTGCCTGGAGTCGAACATGCAATGAGCCTCCTACCCAGGTGTTCAATAATTTTCTCATCACCCCTAGGCAAACACAATGCATATAATCAATGGGAAAATCACTTACCATACCAATATTTAATTTTGTCAGTGGTGACACATCACGATGGTGAGAATCATCAGTTTGCAACAAAAATGACTGATCTGTCCTTATTTTTCCTAGTGGATTAGGCCTAAGTATTACTCTTCCATTAAAATAATCACCACATTCTTCACATTTATCGCAAGATGAGTAGCCATTATGACTTTTAACACATTTAAGGAAGGCTCTTGCTGGTGCGTCACAAACAAAACTGTGTATTTTAATCTGATAGGTAATATTATTAAGAGTTATTCCATTTTCTAACAAAAATTCGAGATCAATAATCAGATCTTCCAAATAGACATTAATAGGGATAGGTTTTGTATTTCCACAAAAGATTCCCACAACAAAAGGTTTAATTTTAAAGTTTTTTACTAAACAAAGAATAGGCCAAAATTGCAAATTGGCACTGTGGAAGAGTGGAAGACCATCAACATTAAAGCTTAAGAGTAGAGGATTATATACTTCAGTTCGTTGTTCAAAAATAGAAACAATTCGTTTTAAACTATTCTCTAAATTAAAATGAATATGAGAAGCATGCTTCAGCCAAATTTTTATGGCATTTTCAACATTTTCGGTGCTAGTTTCTTTTAAGGCCCTTTTGACAGAATCTAAAAAAATAAATTATACTTCAATTATGATTTTAACAGGGTTGCAAAAGTTGTTTTAAAATTAATTAGTTTCAATTTCAAAAATAAAATAGTCAAGTTTTCTAATAATACTGATAGTTTTAAAGGTTACTCACCTGTAACAACAGTTTTAAGTTTCAATTTAATAAATGCCTGCTTATTGTTGCCTCCGAAAAAATTAAATTGTGTAGCCAGAGTGTCGCATAAAAGTTCTTTTAAAATTCGATTGGTTCTGGCAACTACTCCTTCTCCACCTAATGATGAAAGGTAAGATTCCTAAAAAAAAATACTTAAAATCTCATGTTTTAATATTAACACAGTATATTATTTATTAAACTACAGAAATATTAGGTAGCATACCAAATGTGCAGTATTTTCCTCTGTTAATTCTTCTTCTAAGAGGTATAAATCAGCCAAACTCTTAACAGGAAATTTGGTTTGGAGTTTGGGTGCATCAGTTATGTTTTTTCCTATAATATGTTGTTTCAGTGTGGACAATATTTGTCCATTTTGTTGTTCTATTTTGATTAGTTTATTTAAAAGTTCTGGTAAAACTTCGCGACATCCTAAAATGTTAGTACAAATAAAAAAAATTATTTTAGCATTACGGATTGTTCTTACTGCAATTTCCAGAAGTGCTTGGCGCATTCAAATTTTCTGAAGTGCTTGGCGCATTTAAATTTTCTGAAGTGCTTGGCGCATTTAAATTTCCTGAAGTGCTTGGCGCATTTAAATTTCCTGAAGTGCTTGACGTATTTAAATTTCCTGAAGTGCTTGACGTATTCAAACGATTTTTGCCAGAACCTAAAAATTAAAAATTTCTGGTATAAATTAATGCCTAAAACTAAGGTTATATACCGTGTTGGAAAATTTTTCGCGCATAATAGGGAAATCAATGTTAAATTCTTAGCCGGCTGAAATCCAATCTACCAGTGTACATTTCAATAGAACGTCGCGATCAATTCTAATAAATTTAATTGTTCTACTGGACTTCACACCGCGCTTTGGCTTGGTTAGATTAAAAATCAAATAATTTCGACGGTTTCAAGTTTCAACACTTCGACAGTATCAAAACGGGTTCGGATGGGTGAACGTCGAGTCGATTACAAAGAATTGAGAATTTTTAAACGATAATTTATTGAAAAAATATCACTAATAATAAAATAGAATTATGTAGATATGTCTTTTTGCCACAATGGCTTGAAAAAGAAAGTAAATTCTAAGAAAATAATAAAAAGAATACTCCAAAAATAAACTTAAAGATTATTTTAAAATAGAAAATAAAAGAACTCTAAAAAATAGTCCACCGCTTTCTGCTAAACAATAGCCAAACCTGTCATACAGATGTCATCTCATATTACTGAGCTGAGGTGTAATTTTAAGAAAATTGAATTATTTTTTCCTTATTTTTCCTTATTTTAACAAGATTTGTTGCTATTTCAAAACTGTACCTACCGATACACACATTTTTTTGAAATATCCCCAAAAAACCTATTAATTGTAGTTTCTAAATAATTTTGTACCTCATACTTAACACAAATAACTTTGTACCTCTACAAATCGCGGCGTGCGGTCCAGTAGAACAATTAAATTTATTAGAATTCATCGCGACGTTCTATTGAAATGTATACTGGTTTTCTGCCTTTTCCGCCTTTTTAAATGCCTTGTCGATATTGTCTTTAAAAAAAATAAGTAGAAAAGGTTTTAAAAATACTTATTTTTATCATACAAATTATTTTATTTTCATTAGTGATTACCAATGATTTGAACAATAATTACTAAAAACTCACGAATCTCATATTACACAAACTATATATAGTAAAAAAAGCTTTATACCTGTCTCATAAAATATTCCATTAATTTGAAATGTGCTCCAAGATTCATCGACTGGTTGTTTTTTTCTTAAAAATTTTATGTATGAAACATGGTTTCGGGTAGAAGGCCAAAAGGCATTTCCTTTGTTAGGGGAGAGCCAGGAATCAAGGACAACCGCCACCTCATCATTTTGAAATTCAACTACTTTATACATGATCGACTAAAAATGCAACAAACTACATTTAAAACGAAAATCTTATGCATTAGCAATTCTACAATAATATTCCTAAATACAATAAAAAGCAAGATTTTACCGACTGATATTCATTTTAAATATACTTTCACCATAACTTTCCGATTACACCGACAATGCACTAACGCTCATCAACTTTCAAACTTAAAATGGCCACCTTCACGTTGTTTGTGTCGTTGACCTTGACTATACTAGAGGTGGGTTGCAATTTCACGAAGTCGCAGTCTACTTCAGCTGGAATAAAATATCAGTGACATTTAGTCACGTTTTATTCTGCTATTTTACAGTTTAAAGGTCCTACTATATCCAAAAATACTTTCTCAAATGGCCTCGAAGATGTTGTAGTGATGATCATAGGTAATTTAGTTTTCTTGTTGCATTTATTCTTCTGACATTGCTCGCAGGATTTGACGAATTTTTTAATGTCTTTGAACATGTTCTTCCACTGATATTTTTCCTAGATTCGGTTATACGTTCTGTTCACTCCTTGGTGCCCTCCAAGAGGACTAACATGATTCTCCTGCAAGATCTTGTCGATCTCTTCCCTGCTGAGGTCTTGGTTTATGTTGTTATGAAATATAGTAATCCGCACGTCACTGTCTTTAAAAACGTATCGTATCATTATCCTAATTGCATTTATCTTCAAATGTTGTGACCTGCATTCTTCTGCTGAAAACGCAAGGTCGGTGATATTGTTGTTGTCAACGAACTGTCGTAAAGTCATAAGCGAATAGTAAACATTTTCTTAGCTACCGACTTCGAAATCTGAGTCCTTTATAATTAAATAGAAAAAATAACGATCATTGTGCCGTAAATACGCAACATCGCGTACTTTCTTACCTTGAACTTGTAGTTCGCCGTTATTACCGTCGTATTCAGCAGCATCGTCAAATTTTTCACTCGCGAAAAATATAATATTAGTTTTATTGGGAACGTCAACGAAAGTTTCCGGTGAATCGATAACGTTTTTATTGATAAAAATTTTCTTTTCGATCTCTTTCAAATATGTTTTATATGAGTTTAGATCGGAAGAATCTATTTTGTAAATTCGCGACAAACTATCAGCGTTGGAAATTAGTCTCCCTGGTTTGTATACTATTTTATAGTTGTATTCCTCCAGTTTCAACCTAAATCTTGTGAGTCTAGACGAGGGGTTGGAATGAGAGAAAAGATAGGAAAGTGGTTTATGATCACTAACTATTGTAAAAGGTTTTCCACCCCATAGGTAAGGTCTGAAATGCTGTGTCGCCCAAACTATGCCCAAAATTTCTCGCTCTATTGTCGAATAGTTTTGTTCCGCCTTATTTAAGACAAGACTGGCATAGGCTATCGGGCGATTATTCTCGCCTAGCTTTCCTTGCGACAGTACGGCGCCTATCGCATACTTGCTGGCGTCCGTTGTCAAGATGAACTCTTCTTCAAAATTTGGATACTGCAGAACGGGAGGTGTTACGAGCTTTTCCTTAAGTTTGCAAAAAGCTTCGTCGCAAAGAGACGTCCATTCAAAGTTCACGTTCTTCTTCAATAGATTATTCAAGGGATAAGCGATTTGCGCGAAATTTGGAATGAATCTCCGATAGTACGAGGCCAATGCCACGAAGGATTTGACTTGTTTTGCATTTTTCGGGGTTGGATATTCCTGTACGGATATGACCTTGTTGGGATCGGGCTTTACGCCTTCTTCCGAAATAACGTGTCCCAAATATGTTATTTCTTTCCGCAGGAAATACCATTTAGAAGGTTGTAGCTTCAAATTATTTCGCCTTAGAGCGTCAAAAACTTCCACCAATTTTTTATTATGATCAACTAAGGATTCTCCGTAACAGACTATATCATCTAGATAAACCAGGCACTTAAGACCTTGAAGACCGGTAAGAACATTCATAAGCCGCTGGAAACAAGCTGGGGCTCCTTTCAGACCCATGGGCATCCTCTTATATTGATAATGACCGTAGAAAGAAAAAGCTGTGAGAGGTTTACTCTGCACTTGGTAGTGGAAAATCCACTACCAATCTAAAACGTTTTTGGTCATCCCCTTGAGATTTCTTAGGGACAATGAGAATCGGTGAATTATAAGGTGATCGACTTGGTTCTATAATGTCATCGTCCAGCATTTTCTTTACCTGCTGACCAATTTCGGTTTTTGCCTGCTCAGGAAGTCTATAGGGTTTTACAAAAATGGGCTTTTGGGTTATCAAAGGGATAGAATGTTTGATTACGTCAGTACAAGTTAATTTGTCACCTTCTAGATAAAATATATCATTGAATTGTTTACAAATGTCAAGTATTGTGTCTTTTTCTTCCGAATTCATGTAACTAGTATCTATTTGAGATTCTAACAAGGAAATTCTTTCACCTGATTTGATTTCATCAAGATGAACAACATGATATTTGTCTAAATCGTCAAAATTAACATTTATGTGATTTATTCGAACTTCATATTCGGTAGAATTTATGAAATTTACTTTGCAGGTTCCATTTTTAGGGTTAACGATAGAATTCCCTACATACACTCCGGGTTGAATTTCTTTGTTTAGACATATTTTCGGGTCTGTGAAATTGACATAAATTTTGGCAAAGTATTCCGATCTAGGCGGTATCGTTATGTCGTAAGGACTAGTTAGTTTAAAATGGAATAATTCCGAATCTATAGGAATAGTGATTTGTGAGGTACTATAGTCTATTGCAACTCTAAATTTTGAAAAAAAATCTTTCCCTAAAATTCCGTCTGCTACTATAGGAAATCCGTCTGGTACTACGTGAAATTCATTATTTATTAAACTTTTCCCTAGTTGTATTTGACCGTAAGCGACGCCTATGGATCCCACGAGTTCGTTCGTAATTCCTTTAAACTTAATGGTTTTATCGGTATAGACTATAGCGTCATCATGAAGACAACCTAATTTTATAATGCTGATGTCGGATCCTGTATCAACTAATAAATTTGCTTTCGCACTACCGATTATTGACATAGGGATATTTACGCATGACGTATTAACAACATTTGAAATAGTGAAAATGCGACTTTCATTGTTTTGAACTTCTTGTATTGAGTTTATTTCGGTAGGGCCGGATATTATGTTTTGATGGGAAACAATTATTGGTTTTTCAAGGTTCCGGCGCGAGTACCGCTGTTGGACGAAGTACTCGCGCCCTGGTCGTTTCCCTGAAATTCTGGGGAGGTATTGGAAGGCTGCTCTGCATTACTATTTGTATTATATTTACTGTTATTATACATGCGTTTTCTGCACTCATCGATCGTGTGGCCGTATTTACGGCAGTATCGACATTGAACTTGGGCTAAATTAATATTTCTTTCACTTTTTACTTGAGGTCCCGTAGATGCAACATTGTGTCTTGGATACCCCGGAAACCTGTTCGAATAACAATTTTCCGTGGTGTGATTTGACTTGCCACACTTATTGCAAGATTTTGCAATAAGTTGCAATGAGACTATTTGCAATGAGACTATTTGCAACTATTTGCAATGAGAATTAGACGATTTTAGATTTCGTTACTCCTCACAGGCTGCCTCGACAGCGTCCGTGAGATTTTGGAATCTGCTGACTTTAATAATTTGTTGAATTGGGGGCCGTAGGCCGTCCACAAATGCCTTAAGGGCGGATTTTCTGGTTAGACTTTCTATAGTGTTTCGGGCTTCATTGCCTTCGCTTGCTACACAAGCGTCAATTAAATCAGTAGCCAATTTTTCTATTCGGTTTGCGAAATTTCTGACATTTTCATAGTGATTTTGTTTTGAATTCGTAAGTTCTACTTGTAATTTAGCAACCGTCCGTCGTTCCAAGTATTGTTCTTGTAGTATTGCTCTTAACTCGGTCCAGGCAGCGATTTCTTTGTATTTTATGATATCATAGGCACGACCTGACAATCGCGATTTTACTATATTTAAAAACATTAGCTGGCTTGCCCTAGTTGTAGCCGTTTCCCAAACAACATCGCAGCAAGAAATAAATTTATGTAGATTTGATCTATCCCCATCGAATTCAGGGATTATTTTAAAAGCGAAATAAGTTGAGAAAGCCATTGCTGCGTTGTCGTTTTCGTTATCAGAATTATCAGTATCAGACATTAAAAATGCACAGATTCATAAAAACAGTAATAGTTGTAAGAGAAAAAAAAGAAAACAGATAGGACCCAAATTTTGTTTGGAGAACTCACAGTGACTGTAGATATTGTTGGTCCTTGTAATGGTCACGAACAACCAAGCTCGTGTGATTCGAACTTCTCTTCAGCCAAGATAGAGCTGAGAAGACACCGCTGAGGCGTGGAACCACTCCGGTGAATCAGGATTACCGGACGCTCGTAGCACCCACTTCCAGGATCTCGATGACTTCCGTCGTCCCTCAAGAACTGCTCCGCGATTATCTGCTCTGCAGGGCTGGAACTGGAATACCGCTTCTTCGGTTTTCACGGTTTTTTGTATAACTCGTTGCCTATTAGCGACTAGACTTTCACTACGTAGAATTACGCTCTGGTACTGTCTTATGTCCCGACACGAACTTCAAAGTAACTACTTTTCCGAAGATTTCCGCCCGGGTTTAACACAAGGTGTACCCCACACCTGACACCAAATATGTAGGGAATATCTAGTTAGGACGAGCACTAAAACTCCGAAATCCTCCAATTTGTTTTATTCCAGTTCCCAAAAATTATCAGCTTACAGAAGAGGTTCAAATCGACACGTTTATGTTACAAAATTCGAATTCGTTCTTCCCGCTTTCCTGAGTTCTCTCTTATTTATTAACTTTTTCAGTCATGTGACCGACGCTAGTTTTATGGCATTTTCGCCAATAGCGAAGCGACAACTCTTATGTTTTAACCAATCAAATTATTCAAAAAAAAGTGCTTACTTCTTCCCTGAAGAACTACAGTAACTCGGCCAAAAGAGAACTCAGCAAAACTATCGAGTTGCGTAAATTAAAACAATGATGTAAAACATTATTATTAAATATTCATGTTTCAAATATTTCCAACCAGAACGACACGTGAGAAATTACAACTTATGGACTTTACGTATTAACAAATAAGCAAAATACCCTGAGAAATCTAAGATAAGAATAAAGGAATGTCAACCTCGTAGAGGGTGTAAAGCTAAACTTTACAACAATATCTACAACTGGTAAGTTACTCTAACTACTATACATATTTTACTTTTACCATACTTATTTTATTTTATAATATTCAAATTATTTTAAATATCAAATACATTAATTTTTAGGTATTGATTGTCCAGAAAATAGTTTTAGCACAGCTTGCATTCCTTACAAAATATTTGGAAACGAATATTGCCCAAGCTTGAAATATTGCGATGTTGCTGACAAATGCTATTGTTCAGCTGGATACAGCGATGTTGAATGTAACAAAGGTATGTTTTATTTTTTTTAAATACTTTTTTATCATAATATTAAATTATTTGCACACACATTAAATATGTCAATGCGTTGTTATAAGTCTGTAATCATTAAATATTTTCATATGTGTTCAATCAAACTTGTTTAGATTGCCCAAAAGGAACGTACGGTCAAGGATGTCATCATGTAAATCCTGTGAATATCCTTTTATAGGACCCACATGCAATACTAGCAAGTTTCTCATACCTTCATTCAATCTAACCATTTTTTGCTTATTTTGAGTAATTTTTGCCTATTAAAAAACACCTTCTAATGCAAATTTCATAAATACTTATAGTGAATAATAAGAATAAAAATGAAATAAAAGTCTAAATAATATTGTATTGTATTTCATACACAAGAACCCTGCAGCGATTTCAAGATGTCTATAAGAACTCATAATATATACACCAAAAGTAACTTAGTAGAGTTACTAATACATGTTCCCCCTTCAATACCCATCAATTTAACAGCATTCAACTACACTAGTGGGATATCGAACATTACAATACATTTGATATTTCAAACGTACCCCAATCGGGTGATCATTCTCGTCTCGAAACGGAAAACGTCGATGAGCTTCGATTATTCGAAACCAACGATCTTATCGATCAAAATCAATTCCAAACGAATTTCACTTCTTTTTGGATTGTATACGATAACGACAATTTGAATTCTTCCGTTGTGTTATTCGAGATAGGCGATGGAAATTCGACATGGCGCGGTTTGAGGAATCCTCTTTTGGAATCCGGCACGAATTATACGCTAGTTTTGTATATCGTGAATTATTGCAAGGATCGCGTAACGAGATGGAAGAAAGAGGAAAGATTTATTCTAACGGATTACGAAAGTAATTCGTGGAATTTATGGCTCTTGATGATATTAATTCCGATTATTGTTCCTTTCGCTCTTTGGTAATGTCTAAATTAATTTAATTTATTCAATAAGTATTTATCTCTATTTTGCATTTTAAGGTATATGAAAAAGAAAAACATTCAATGTATATTTCAAATTACATGCAGATATCCGAACAGGCCGTCAGGTTAGTAAGACATATACTTTGTTTCCAAAAATAATACAAACTCCTTGTGTTATAAACATTATTTCCATGAGAAATAAATTTGTTTGTGATATTTTATTTTAAAATTTCAGCAGCAGCTTCAAATTGAGACGTATTATATTTGGCAGTAAACAAAATACATAAATAACTTTGAAAGTTAAACAGTTAGGTAAAGGAGACCCGTTGAAACAGTTTGAAAGAAAACTAAATTCTCTACATGATAGATTTCTAAATTTGAGAAAAATGAAAACTGCGAATCGGTCTCAAACTACCACCACTAGAATTTGGTGCCACCTAAATCCGGTCCTGGGTACTAATAATGTGTAGATAAAAATTATTTTAATGTGAATAGCGGTATGGGAATATTTAAGAATGTTCCATTTAGAGCGAACTTTCATATTCAATATGGAACACCTTTTGTAGATTCTTTCAAAATATTAACTTATTTATGTATTATTGTATTCTTTTCGATTTGATATTTTGTTGTAATTAAAAAAAAGGATGTTAAGATTTATCTACCATAAGAATAAATATACAGATTGTACGAACTGATCCGCTGCAAGCATACAATGAGAATAATGAGATAGCTAATTGAACTTTTGCTATGTAAGGAATAAAGAGAGCATACGAAATAGTCACGCCCGCTATCCCCGCTATTCGCTAGTGGACGAAGCGAAGCGAATTGACGAATTCTAATATCGGCCGGCAACCGATAAACAAGTCAGTGTTCAGTTTGGATTTGTAACTTTAGTAATAATTTTTATTAGGTAGAGTGTACATCTCTTCGCATTAACGGAGCTCGGAATTCAACGTAGTTGTTTATCATTTTCTATCGTTGTTAAAAACAAGCTGAGATTTTTATCGAGAAAGTAGTTTAACGCAAATAAATTTGTTAACTAAAAAAAGCTTCAAGGTACTTTCAAGATACAAAATTAAACAACATTCTTAAAAACTTAAAATGAAAATTCTAATAAAAATAAATAGAATTAATTCAACAAATGTTCAAAACGGTCACCACCCTGCGCTAAGCAATAACCGAGCCTATTATAAAATCCTGCCCGGACGTTCGCAAGCATTTCGGGGCTAATAGCCCTCAATGCGTTAACGATTTGTAATCGCAACTCATCAAGATTATTAGCCCGCTGCTCTTGAAATCCGAAGATCCTAGATTTGACATATCCCCATAAAAAGAAATCACAGGGCGTCAAATCCGGTGATCTCGCCGGCCAGGAAATATTCATCTCCCTGTCTCGCGCAAAATTGCGAAATCCTGCAATTAAGCGGTTAGGAAACAGTTGCAATAAATATTCCCTGACAGCAGCAGCATTGTGTGCAGGACATCCATCTTGTTGGAACCAAATAGACGCAAATGGCACATCCAAATCGCGCACAGCGGGAATAATGTGGTTCTGCAGCAGTACCAGGTATCTTTGGGCATTGAGGGTACCTTCTATAAAAAAAGGCCCTACAATGTGATTCCCTACTATACCAGCCCAAACATTGAGAGTTTGGGGGTACTGCGTGCGTGCAGCGTATGTTCGATGTTGATTTTCCCTTGACCAATACCGACAAATGGAGGGATTGTGACGACCGTGTATAGGAAACGTCGACTCGTCGGTGAAAATAATATTGGGAATAAAATTTTCATCGCGATTCGCCATTTCCATAACGCGTTCACAAAACTCCATTCGACGATACGTATCTTCGGGAAAAATTTCATTCGACCTCCGTAGTCTAAAACTACGGTACCCATTTCGCCGTAAAATATCGGCGACGGTACTATTTGCAATGCCGAATTCTAGGGCAATGTCCCTAGTGGATCGGGTCGAATTTTCTTCTATGGCTGCACATACCATTATTTCCCGCAGTTCGCGATCTGGATTTAAAATTCTTGGCACCACTGGGTCTCTTTGGTTACTCAAAGAATAACGTCCATGCACACGTAGATTTTCATTAATACGTCCAATTATACTGCGTGTTGGTAGTGGCCGTCCCGGAAACATTTGTTGAAATAATTCTATTATTTGAGGACATGTATTTCCAAGACCGTGCCACAGCACGATTTGGTAACATTCCTCATTGGTAAAATTCATACCCGAAGCAATTTTCAAAAACAAATTATTCGTTAAATACCTTTCTCTGTAATGAATAAGTTAATTCGATCGATTTGTTCTCGTCGCGATCGATGCCTTCGATGCGCGCATAGGTATAAATTCTCGATTCATCCGCCGACTCATCGCGCCGAAGCCACGCCTCCATAGTTCGACTAATTTTCTGTTCCTTACTATCTTATAATATTGATTGAGATTCTAATTCTAATGCTTGCAGCCGATCAGTTCGTACAATCTGTATATTAATATATACACTGTTAGAAATTTAATTTCGCATAATAGGGACATCAATGTTAAATTCTTAGCCGGCTAAAATCCAGTCTACCAGTGTACATTTAAATAGAACGTCGCGATGAATTCTAATAAATTTAATTGTTCTACTGGATCGCACGCCGCGATTTGTAGAGGTACAAAGTTATTTGTGTTAGGTATGAGGTACAAAATTATTTAGAAACTACAATTAATAGGTTTTTTGGGGATATTTCAAAAAAATGTGTGTATCGGTAGGTACAGTTTTGAAATAGAAACAAATCTTGTTAAAATAAGGAAAAATAAAGAAAAAATAATTCAATTTTCTGCTAAAATTACACCTCAGCTCAGTAATATGAGATGACATCTGTATGACAGGTTTGGCTATAGTTTAGCAGAAAGCGGTGGACTATTTTTTAGAGTTCTTTTATTTTCTGTTTTAAAATAATCTTTAACTTTATTTTTGGAGTATTCTTTTTATTATTTTCTTAGAATTTACTTTCTTTTTCAAGCCATTGTGGCAAAAAGACATATCTACATAATTCTATTTTATTATTAGTGATATTTTTTCAATAAATTATCGTTTAAAAATTCTCAATTCTTTGTAATCGACTCGACGTTTACCCATCCGAACCCTTTTTGATACTGTCGAAGTGTTGAAACTTGAAACCGTCGAAATTATTTGATTTTTAATCTAACCAAGCCAAAGCGCGGTGTGAAGTCCAGTAGAACAAATAAATTTATTAAAATTTATCGCGACGTTCTATTGAAATGTACACTGGTAGACTGGATTTCAGCCGGCTAAGAATTTAACATTGATTTCCCTACTATGCGCGAATAATTTTCTAACAGTGTATATACTCTACTACAGCGTTAAGGGGAATGTTGAATTCCAACAAAAACAAATTAATGTGAATACACCAAATTAACATCGCTTATTGTTGTACCTACACATACTCGAGAACCGGTGGTACCGATAAGCGTACTTCGGTCGGACGATAAGTTTAGTAGTTTCTATTTTTTTTAACTTCTGTATGGCTATTTCGATGCCATCGATCACGTTGGCTTCGCAGCCTTCGCCTACTGCGAAGGATACGTCCCTTTCGTCAAACACTTTATCTTCGTATTTACCGACGATGTGAACCGTAAACAGAAAATCGGGTTAGATATTTACTATTATTTCGGGAAATAAGCCACATATACTTGACCTCCTTCGTTGGTACTCGAATACGCCTCGCCTGCTTTGATTAAAACCCTTTCGATGCCTCTGTCTTGGTTGGGACTCAGACCTTCTGCTTTCCAATCCAGCCCAAGTAATCATTTTCGAAATTTACGTAGACTTTCTACGTACTTTTGTCTAAAATACCTTTTTCAAAACTATGTAACAAACATGGCACACTAGCAACCACCATTACACTCATCAGCTCCCACTGCATACACAACCGCTCGCTAGAAACACTGGGATAGCGTGGGGAGAGGGCTTATAAGCGCGACACCACCAACATCAAGCATGATTTGCATCCGAAACCTCGGGACGGAACGAATCACTTAAAGCGTCCGCTATCTGTGGTCATTTAAGATTATAGCTATATGTTCATATTTATTGTAACAACATACTCTTCGTTCGTTTTTATTATAAACTTTAAAAACCAGATCGATTTCTAATTTCGCCCATAACAACTGGCGCCCAACTAAGTGGCCGAAACACGGAATCGGGATATTTTTTTTCTCTCCACGAGAAAGTTACAAATAAAGGAAAATTTCACAATGTCGTTTTCGAGAGAAGACATCACGCATCTAGTCACCACCCTCGTCCAAACACTGAACGCGACTAAAACGGAGAACAAAACCTTCTCACAATGCCCGGTTAAATTCAAGGGAAGTCTGGGAAGTACGGACATGTGTACGGTCGAACATTTCCTTAGAGCAGCCACTATCTACAAGGAAGGAGAAGGAATTTCAGACCTTAAAGCGTTGGAAGGATTACCCATGGTATTGGACGACGACGCAGCTACCTGGTGGGAAGGCACCAAGTCACAAGCGACAACTTGGGCAGAAGCTTGCACTTTAATCAGACAGGCCTTCGCTCCCAAGAAACCCGTCTTCAAAATACTCCGTGAGATTCACGATAACATACAAGTAAAGGACGCGACTACGGCTAATTACATATCACAGCAACGTATAAAAGTAGCACGCTTACTAGAATCATACGAACTCCCGGAAACATTCCAACTCGACCTCGTCTACGGAGGAATTTTGTCGGAGATCAGAGAACGCCTACCTAGAACCTCCGTCAGAACCTTCAGGGATCTCGTAGAAGGAGCCACGGCCATCGAAGAAATGATGAAGGAACGTCGACAAGACTTGGATACCTCAGATAGAAAATCTGACGAACGAATAAAACGATGCAGCTACTGCCGATACCCGGGGCACACGGTCCTAGAATGCAGACGCCGCCAACGAGAACTATCCCACGATGGAATAAAATCGGAAATATCAAAATCTATGGGAAAGGATGACTCAAACGTTACCACCACCACTTCTACCGGAACTATTTTGAAACAACCATTGTCCTGTTACGGATGCCAAAAACCGGGAGTAATACGGAGTAAATGCCCGGACTGTAACACGAAAAAGCAGGTACAACCGACGTATCGTTTTTGCGCAATAGATGTCAAACCCAAGATAGCAAAAATTAGAAGCCGACCCGCAGTCTCAATAAATATCGCTGGGATCGAGGGAACCGCATACCTAGACACTTGCGCTAGAATTTCCATTGCCAGTCATTCTCTTTACGAATTACTGCTAGAAGACGGACACCGATTTCTAGAAACGTCTGCAGAAATAGCCTTTGCGGACGGCACTCCGCATAACGAGAAAATGCTCATTACAACGGTGTATGTAATTTTACAGAAACGTACCATACCCGTAACATTCGCAGTTCTACCAAATGCCCGGAAGAATCACACGCTTCTAGGCATCGACTTTATCGAGGACAACGGTATATGCATTATGGAACCATGGAAGAAGTGGTTTTTCGCGGATCAACCGGAAACGCTATATCCCTCTCTACAACTAGACGCCCCTTTTGCTCCGCTACCCGTAATCAATACACTGTCGATACAAACAGCCGAACCACATCCCAGTATGAAAGCTTCACCCACTGACGAAAGGCGACCGGACCACACCGATAAATCTACCGACCTTATGGAAATGACACTCGAGGAGTTACGAGATTACTACGCTATTCCTAATATGGAAACACCCGTCCCCAAGGAGGAAAACCCATATGAGTTGCAAGAAATTGGAAACTATGGCCCGGATCCACTATATAAGAGACGACGTCAGGCACAGATAGAGCGAGGAAAATACCGCGCACCAAGCAGTCCGGAGCGCGGAGAAATGGAAACCAGGTCCTTTTGGCTATTTACCACATCGCCAGTAAAAAGAAAATTGGATATTGGGACAGTAAGCATCCTCCAATTACGAGAAGACGAAGGTACCAGTCTTAGTGAAAAGCAAATACACCAGATGGATAACCTCATCGAAGAATACGCCGACGTTTTTGAAGAACAAGGCCCGCCAACACCATTCGCAACGCACTACATAGATACGGGAACCCACAAACCAGTAGCAGTTCCACCGTATCGAATGCCTCCAATAAAAACAGAAGCTCTCAAAAGGGAAATCAATGAACTACTATTACATGATATCATCGAAGATTGTGATAGCGCTTGGGCCGCCCCTGTAGTAATGGTTCCTAAGAAGGATGGAGGATGGCGTCTATGTGTTGACTATCGTGCACTTAACGCCATCACCACGTCCAGTTCGTATCCACTCCCACGACTGGATGATTTACTTCATGCCGCGAAAAGTACACCGTATATGACAACAATGGATTTGCGTGCTGGATATTGGCAAATACCAATTCACCCCGAAGACCAAGACAAAACCACCTTTGTTTGTCCTTTCGGGATGTACAGATTCAAAAGAATGCCTTTTGGACTTCGTGGAGCCCCGGCCACTTTCCAACGGCTAATCGACAGATTTCGATCAGGCCTAGGAGATATCATTATACTCGCTTACTTGGATGATTTAATCGTATTATCCGAAAATTTCGAAAAACATTTGGAAGAACTAAGAGCAATATTGACAAAGTTGCAACAATACAAACTACGCTTGAACAGAGGTAAATGTCATTTCGCAAAGGATGAAATACACTATCTGGGGCATATACTAACAAAGGAAGGTATCGGTACAAACCCTAGTAAGATAACAGCAATCCTTGAAAGACCATCACCCAGAAATCTAAAAGAACTCATGTCATTTCTACAAACGTGCTCTTGGTATCGAAGATACATACCTCAATTCGCTATGATCAGCCGACCCCTTAGTCAATTATCAAAGAAAAATGCAACATGGACATGGGGCACCGCTCAACAGGACGCGTTCGAAAAATTGAAAACTCTTCTCACCACACCTCCCATTCTGATGCAGGCAGATCCAAATAAGCCGTATGTTGTACGTACAGACGCAAGCCAATACGCCATCGGAGCAGCCTTACTACAGGGGGAGGGACTAACCGAAAGACCCGTAGAATATGCAAGTAGACTGCTAAACGACGCGGAGAAAAATTACTCCACCACTGAGCGCGAAGCACTAGCACTTGTATGGGCCGTTAATAAATTTCGCGGATATCTCGAAGAACAGACGACCATAGCCATTACCGATCACCAAGCACTAAAATGGTTAATGACGTTAAAGTCACCCAGTGGAAGACTGGCTCGATGGGCACTTCAATTACAACCCTATTCGCTTTCCATTCAATATACGCCCGGAAAGGCTAACGTACTTGCTGACACGCTTTCACGACCACAAGCACCAGACCACGTACAAATCAACACTATAAACATAGACTTACCAAGAACCAATCCAACCGAACTCAGAAATGAACAGATGCTAGATCCAGAAATAAGCAGAATTATCGAAGAAATACAAGGAACCCCAGGATCTGAAGACACACTTAGGTGGCTAAATAGAGGTTACATGTTAAATCAAGGTGTACTCTATCGTTATTCACCAGACGCTAACGAGGAAGAACCCCAACTCGTGGTACCAAAAGACGCCAGAGCAAATATAATTTCTAAACATCATAGCGACCCTACAGCCGGTCATTATGGTATAGAAAAAACGACCGTAAAAATCACAGCACGATATTTTTGGATAGGCATGCGAAAAGATATCATTGAATACGTTAAACAGTGTGATCTATGCAGAAAATATAAAATATCCAACCTTCCACCCGCTGGCCTAATACAAACGCCAACAATGGAACATCGTTTTGAAATAATAGCATTCGACTTATTCGGTCCTCTACCAGAAACACCACAAGGCTACCGGTGGATATTTATCATAGAAGACTTAGCTTCTCGATGGGTCGAGCTTTTTCCCTTAAAAGAAGCTACAGCTGAAACATGTGCTGAAATCCTGCTAAACGAAATATTTCTGCGTTATGGAACCGCTAGAAGAATAATAAGCGACAACGGTACACAATTCACAAGTGCAGTAATGCAACAGCTAACGCACTGTAGTATACCATCCAGCGGCAAATCCCGTGGAGCGTAAGAATAGGGACTTAAAAACCCAACTAGCAATATTCGTAGAAACAGATCATACAACATGGGCAAATATGTTGCCAGCCATTCGATTCGCTATGAACACCACAGTTACTGCGGCAACATCATTCTCACCAGCTTACTTAACATTTGGGAGAAAACTACGAACACCAGATGATGTACATCACGACATCAGAACCATTGTTAACCAAGAAAATTTCATACCACAAATCACACCCAAATTACTTCAACTGGCAGACACTCTTAGTATTGCACGCGAACATTGGGAAACCCAACAAGACAGGACCAAAATCCAGGCAGATAAAAAGAGAAGACCAGACCCAAACTATCACCCAGGTGATAAAGTTCTGGTTAACGTTAAACAACTCAGCAGCGCAAAACGAAAGAAAACAGGAAAATTTTTTCCAAAACGGGATGGACCATATACTATACTACAGAAGCATGGCCCTTCAAGCTACGAAATAGCCGATCCAGATAATCCTACAAGAAGTATAGGAACCTACCACACATCTATGCTAACTCATTTTTTAGGTCCATCAGATGACATCGTGGCACCACTGAAACCAATTCGAAGACGTGGACGACCAAGAAAGACGACCATGGCTGAATCCTCATCGGGACGATTATCGGATCCAGAGGGGGAGAATGTAACAAACATGGCACACTAGCAACCACCATTACACTCATCAGCTCCCACTGCATACACAACCGCTCGCTAGAAACACTGGGATAGCGTGGGGAGAGGGCTTATAAGCGCGACACCACCAACATCAAGCATGATTTGCATCCGAAACCTCGGGACGGAACGAATCACTTAAAGCGTCCGCTATCTGTGGTCATTTAAGATTATAGCTATATTGAAAGGGTCCTACTTGACCGACCCTGTATATATTCTTAAAATTAAAATTCGTCGAATATCGAATGGCCCGAAATATTCGAGAGATAACAGAACCCAGACGTGGTAAATTAAGATGTGTCGACGGGGTGGATGGCTAATGGGTACGAGGCGTCAAAAACAAATATACAAAGAGATCGTCGTAGAAAATCTCAAGAGGCCTGGGAATAAAAAAATAGGTGTTGTGGAATTTTTGGGTTTCGCCGGGGAGGAGAGGAAGATAATCAAGAGGATGGTGGTAGGATGGCGATTATCGGGTCCCGAGGAAAAAAAGGAAGTCGCGGGGTGGCAGAAAGAATTGAATCACGGAGAAGAGTTCGAGCAGTGGTGACGAGTGGGTGCAAGGTGCGATAGGTGAAATTGTGTTGTTGTTCGAGTTTTTGGAATAAAATGAAGTTGCTGCGTAAATTAAGTTTACCTCGTCCAACTAAGGTATTCAATTTCAGGACTACTAGTTTCAATGGATTTAATTTCAGAAACAATGATTTTATTTTACTTTTTATTCCAGCTCTACTTTGATTATTTATATTCCCTGTTTCCCTCGAATTTACACATTTTATTTCTCTGATTTTTATTGCAACATTTTAACCATTTATTTTCTTACAGATATCTTGTTTACTTTATTTATGATTTATTTATCATTGCTTTTATATATTTACATTTTTTTGGAGTGTCTTTGGTCAGTGTGTAAAGTTAGCGGTTACGAAAGGGGTAGTGTTTATGAAAGGGCCTTGTTGCAGATAATTAACAATTTCTTCCCTGACGGTTCTCATTGCAGTAAAGCGATCGCTTCTGTGGTGAGGTACCAAGCCATGTGCCAACTATGATAGGCGGGATGTAGTAAAACTTGCTCGTTTCCTTGGCTCTTAACAAACTCTTCTTCTTGGTATGATTGTGATTAAAGGCATCTCCGCATTTCTTTATCTGTTTATTCACAGTGCTATCTAGCGGGACACCTGATCTACGAATTGCAGAATCGCTGGGTCATTTAGCGGTTTCCTGAGGGTACTTTACTATTTATTCCCAGCATCACCCCTCGATTTGCTTTTGGGTGTTTATTATCGGGTTTGGTTGATTGGTTAGCGAAAATCGGAGCAGAAATACGTATGAACGAACGAGTTCTAAAATTTTGTAAGAATGGACAGGATGTGGAGATACCCTTTGATATATCGACCCATTGTGAGAATGATCCTACGGTAGAACACATGGAGAACCAGCCTAGTATTGCTGTAGTCCCAGACGAACTCATTGAGGAAGAGGGTCTGATTTGCAATTTAGGGTCGGCAGTTCCCGCAAACTCGCGTTGTCCTGAAGCAACGTTGCAGGAGCTACACGAGAAGGTGTCTTCCCTGTCTACGCTGCAGGGTAACGAAGCCGACGCTCTATTCACCTTACTCTCGAAATATCGGTTACTGTTTAGCCAATTTCCCGGTCGCACTCATCTATATCACCATAAAATCCGAATGCGAGATGCCACCCCATTCGTACAACGTGCCTATCCTATTCCTTTCAGCCTCAGGCCCGCTGTTAGTAAGGTCATACAAGAAATGTTGGACCTAAAAATTATCAAACGAGAAGCTTCCCCGTTTGTAAGTCCCTTAACAGTTTCCCCGAAGAAGGATGGTTCTGTTCGTGTTTGTTTAGATGCCCGTATGTTAAATTCCCGCATGTTTGCTGACAACGACTCCCCTTCTCCCCCCGAGGAGATTTTTCTGTCACTGCCCCCCATCCGATTCATGAGTACTATCGATTTACGGGCCTCATATTGGCAAATACCCCTGAGCCCTGAAAGCACCCAATACGTGGGTTTCCTCCACGAAGGTAAAACATACACCTTCCAAGTCCTACCGTTTGGCCTTAAGTCGGCAGTTGGATCATTTACTCGAGCACTGGATATGATCCTAGGCCCTGAATTAGATGGGTTCGTAAAAAAGTATGTAGATGACCTACTAGTAATCTCCTCTAGTTTCGACGAGCACCTCGAGCATTTGGAAAGACTGTTCGTCCGATTGGCGACCGCGGGCCTTACCATGAACTTGGATAAATGTTTGTTCTGTCAGACCAAGGTCAAATTTTTAGGACATATACTAACCTCACAGGGTATTCAACCTGATCCAGAGAAGACGGACGCAATTCAGAGGTTCCCTAAACCCCAAAACGTGAAACAACTTCGGGGATTTTTGGGTTTGTGTAATTATTATCGTAGGTTTCAAGGGCGTTATAGTGAGGTTGTGGTCACCTTAACCAAACTTCTCAATAAGGATGTCAAGTGGAAATGGGGCCCCTTAGAACAAGGTGCTTTCGAGGAAACGAAACTTTTGTTCCTCAAAACCGTGATGTTAAAATTTCCAGACTTTTCAAAAATCTTTTATTTACAAACCGATGGTTCTGGGGTCGCCGTCGGGGCAGAATTATACCAGTTAGATTTAGATCAGCAACACTTAGTATTAGGGTTCGCCAGCCGTGTCTTACGGGGTCCGGAATTGGCCTACACGGTGACAGAAAAAGAACTCCTGGCTATTATCTTTGGTCTAAAAAAAATTTGTACTATTATTCTCGGCTACCCATTAGTTATTAGGACCGATCACTTTGCACTAAAGTTTTTGAAACAGTGTAAACTCTTGAATGACCGCCTTACACGATGGTCCCTATTTTTAAATGAATTTGACTATAAAATTGAACACATCCCCGGTCGTGAAAATATTGTCCCCGATATTTTGTCTCGGTATCCCCCTGGGCTGAAAGATTCCACCTTATGCGAGGCGCGATGTCCTTTGGTCGCCCATAGTCTTCAGGATGCCCTACTTGCGATGTTCGAAGTGAACAACCTCGCCGAAGTTCGGAATCTCCTTAAAGATTTATTATCACACCAAATTGCCGATCCGTTTTTCTCTCCCATCGTTTCTAGAATGCAGGGCCACCCAACCGTTTTAAATTATTACCAATATCGATTGTTACCTTACCTACACTATTACAAAGATGTCCTGGTCCATCGACACCCTCTAAATAATATCTATAGACTATGTTTACCAGATATATTATTCGATAAAATCATTAAAGCTTACCATCTTCATTATGGGCATTTTGGGACCTCTAAATTATATGTTGTGCTCAAAAATTTGGTTTACGCCCCCAATTTGCGACCTAGGATACAGAGAATCTCCCGAAGTTGCGATATTTGTCAGCGAACCAAGTTTCCCCCTAGATACCTAGCGGGAAACAAGCATCCTATAGAAACTAGTAAGGTGGGGGAACTAGTAACCGCGGATTTTTACGGGCCACTACCGGTTGGACGGGGGGGGGTCTCCTACATCTTAGTGGTCATTGACACTTTTTCGAAATACCTTCGATTGTACCCACTCCGCCGGGCACAGGCCAAAATTGCCGTCAACAAGGTCTTAGACTTCAATCGCACTTTAAAAATTCAAACCATTCTAACTGATCATGGGAGTCAGTTTACTTCGGAGATCTGGCAGTGTTCCCTGAGTCAACACGGCATACGAACAACCTTCTCTTCAATAAGACATCCTGCTTCCAACCCCTCAGAACGGGTTATGAAGGAACTAAGCCGACTTTTCCGGGTATATAGTAGTCAGTCACACCCTGGTTGGGCCAATCAGTTACCCCAAATAGAGCGATTATTCAACAATACCCCACACATAACCACCGGATATTCTCCGAATCAAATACTTTTTGGGCTTCCCCCTTCCTCACATTTAAATGACCTCCTACGAAAATTCCTGCCAGACCCACCCTTGGAACCGTTGGAAATGGTGCGCGAAATGGTTCGAAAAAAACATGTAGAAAGGGCCGAGCGAGAACGCCGTCCTGGAAGACGCCTGCCTGATATCCTAAAACTTGGGGATTTGGTTCTGTTGCGTGAAAATCCCGTTTCAGATACAACTAGGAAAATTATATATAAATTTTGTCCATTATATTCAGGACCATATGAAATATTTAAATTACCGTATCCGAATGTGTATTCGCTAAGGGTACCAAATAGTCATATGGTTAAAGGAAATTATAATATACAAAATCTCAAACTCTATTTTCGCGAAACAGTCCCAGTTTAGTAATAGTATTAATTAGTGTTAATTATTATTTTTTCTCTTCTTTCATTTGATTATTGCATGATTTAATTTTCGTTACTGTTCAATGTTTTAGTGTTAGGGTTTGTATTTTTTTTCTCTCATTTTTGTTTATGTTTAGTCCTGGTTCTATAACTTTTGGTGTTTAGTGTTTATTTTTCATTATTGTAGTAATTGTTCATGAATGATCATTTCTTTTAATCCACCCAATCATCTCAACTAGATGGAGGTGTGAAAGCTATTCAGTCTCCGTACACCTTCACCTGAACAGCTCTCAGAGGGGCGTCTGAAAGGGTCCTACTTGACCGACCCTGTATATATTCTTAAAATTAAAATTCGTCGAATATCGAATGGCCCGAAATATTCGAGAGATAACAGAACCCAGACGTGGTAAATTAAGATGTGTCGACGGGGTGGATGGCTAATGGGTACGAGGCGTCAAAAACAAATATACAAAGAGATCGTCGTAGAAAATCTCAAGAGGCCTGGGAATAAAAAAATAGGTGTTGTGGAATTTTTGGGTTTCGCCGGGGAGGAGAGGAAGATAATCAAGAGGATGGTGGTAGGATGGCGATTATCGGGTCCCGAGGAAAAAAAGGAAGTCGCGGGGTGGCAGAAAGAATTGAATCACGGAGAAGAGTTCGAGCAGTGGTGACGAGTGGGTGCAAGGTGCGATAGGTGAAATTGTGTTGTTGTTCGAGTTTTTGGAATAAAATGAAGTTGCTGCGTAAATTAAGTTTACCTCGTCCAACTAAGGTATTCAATTTCAGGACTACTAGTTTCAATGGATTTAATTTCAGAAACAATGATTTTATTTTACTTTTTATTCCAGCTCTACTTTGATTATTTATATTCCCTGTTTCCCTCGAACTTACACATTTTATTTCTCTGATTTTTATTGCAACATTTTAACCATTTATTTTCTTACAGATATCTTGTTTACTTTATTTATGATTTATTTATCATTGCTTTTATATATTTACATTTTTTTGGAGTGTCTTTGGTCAGTGTGTAAAGTTAGCGGTTACGAAAGGGGTAGTGTTTATGAAAGGGCCTTGTTGCAGATAATTAACAATTTCTTCCCTGACGGTTCTCATTGCAGTAAAGCGATCGCTTCTGTGGTGAGGTACCAAGCCATGTGCCAACTATGATAGGCGGGATGTAGTAAAACTTGCTCGTTTCCTTGGCTCTTAACAAACTCTTCTTCTTGGTATGATTGTGATTAAAGGCATCTCCGCATTTCTTTATCTGTTTATTCACAGTGCTATCTAGCGGGACACCTGATCTACGAATTGCAGAATCGCTGGGTCATTTAGCGGTTTCCTGAGGGTACTTTACTATTTATTCCCAGCATCACCCCTCGATTTGCTTTTGGGTGTTTATTATCGGGTTATTTTTATTTATTTATTTTATTTGATTATTTTTATTTATTTATTTTATTTGATTATTTTTATTTATTTATTTTTATTTGATGATTTTATTTATTGATTTTATTTATTTATTTTATTTGATGATTTTGTTTATTGATTTTTATTTATTGAATTTTATTGGTTGGTTTTTATTTATTGATTTTTATTTATTGAATTTTATTGGTTGGTTTTTATTTATTGATTTTTATTTATATTTATTTGTCTCTATCGATTGATTTTTACTTATTTATTTTTATTTATTTATTTATACATTTACTTCTTTCTTTGGGTATTGCACGAGAGAAGTTTTCTTACTGGTTCTTTCTTCCTCTCACCCATAGAAATTGCGCCCCGAACCAGATTTTGTAATTTTATCCCGAATAAAAGGTATTATGGGATAATTCGGTATTTCATTTCGAGCCTATCCCTACTTCAGAAATTTCGTAGCAATGTATTAAAGAACGAGGGGTTACCACAACTAGGACGATCACTTGTTTTCTTCCTTTTGGCCAAGGGTAGGTAATTTTATAGAACTTTGATAGGGTGGTTACATTTCAATATGTTCATATTTATTGTAACAACATACTCTTCGTTCGTTTTTATTATAAACTTTAAAAACCAGATCGATTTCTAATTTCGCCCATAACAACTACATATTTTTTGAGTTAATTTTTTTGTAAAAAATTTGATCGCAAACTCTTATACATAATTTTTTTACGAGCATTCCCTTAAAAAGATATGGAAATGGTTTCCGAGGGGTGGCTACAAGAAAGGTCAAAGATTCAAAATAGAAGATAACATTGGTTCTTCCATTTTTACTGTTCGATCAATTATATAGTACGCAAATAAATTTAATTACGTATCTAAAATCGAATTAAAATTAAAATCGAATTAAATTCGTACCAAATCAAAATCGACCGTGTGACCAGAAGAAGTAAGAAGTAAAAACCCGAGATGTATTAAAAGTAGGTACATAATTCAAAAGGACATTATAATCTCATTAGGTAAATTTAAGACCTTATCAAGAATTATATTTAATTACATAACAACACTGGGTTTTATTGAGTTGATTATGTTCAGTTTGAGTTAGTTCTACAACGTTAGTTAGCAGGCAGCAGTTTCCAGTTTCATAGTAACATTTTGCAGATCTTACTAGTCATCGTTGTTTTGTGTGTTTTTAGTGTTGTTTTTATAGTTACCTCTTTTTAAAGACTTTGTTGATTGAACATCATTTTTTCTTCTTGTGAGCGGTAAGAACAATTATTTGCTATACCTAATTATTTTACAACGAATTTATAATCAGAGCCCAAAGAATACACATACGTATATGTTTCATGATTATTTATTTATATTGTAAGGGGTTGTGGGAAAAGTTGGTTGAAATTTAGAGGTTCGGCATATGTAAGGGGTCAATCACAGTTTCAGGATAGTGAACGTTTAATATTGACTGAGTAAAACGAGAAACAAACTTAGTTAAAATGTGCAAATGTACATAAATACGTAGAGGTGGAGAACTATCGATAGCACAATCGATAACTATCGATAGTCGGGACTATCGAAAGCAATCGATACTTTTTGATGCTATCGAGTACTATCGATAGTTCTAGATTTTTGATTTTCAAGACGAAAAATCAACAGCTACCGATTTTTTTTTCGGTCCCTAGGTCCTGATACCCCAATATCATCTAAAAATTTAAAAAACAAAAATAAATTATATCTCATTTCTATCAAATACTTTTAGAAGTTAGGCGCCATCTAGTGAAAGCTAACATAGTTTACAAGATTGCAGGTTCCGGTTTACCATGTTCAAAGATTTTACTATTTACACTAGAGGGCTAGGGCGTGGTAAAAGCGTCTGATAGGGAAATACAGAACTACAAAATCAGCAAAAGCAAAATTTGGCATTTGGCAAATTGAAAGTAAAAATATTTGTGAAAGTGCACCAATTTTAACTTTGTGAAATGGATAAATTTTTGATATCCGAGTCTAAAAAACGAGAGAGAAATAGTGGCTCTCATACAGGTAGGTTATAAAAATACTATTTTTAGTTTTTTTTGCATGTTTTATATTTTTACTATTTTTAGAACCAAGTGTAGAAACTCCTGAAAGTCCTGAAAGTGCAAGTGGCAATGAAGCAGATGATAATGATGCAGCTTCTACTTCTACTACAAGTACCACCACCAGTATATCTAGAAAAAGGAGAAAAATATCTATTGTGTGGAAATATTTTAAAAAAACAGGTGATAAAAGATTTGCCAAATGCTTGTCCTGTGGTAAGGAATATAAATGCAGTGGTAATACCAGCAATTTGGCTGACCATTTAAAAAGATTTCACTACAATGAAACTCTAAGTTCTGCACAAGAAAATCCCTGTTCAAGTAGTGATCCTAATTCCGCTATCTCAAGTTTTCGATCTATAAGTCCTTTTTTCAAAAGAACATTAGAGTATGATAGTTCTTCCCAAAGAAAAAAAGAATTGGATAGATCTCTGGGAATGATGATTGCAACGGACTTCCAACCATTTAATATTGTAAACGATGTTGGATTTCAATCATTTGTCAGACTTCTTGATCCAAAATATGTGTTACCTAGCAAATCTACAATAAGGGACACTGTATTGAAAAATTTGTACTTAGAAGGTGTTACCAAATTAAATGATATTTTAAAAAATATTAATTACCTTGCCATAACGACAGACTGTTGGACCTCTATTGCAACAGAATCCTATATTTCTGTAACGTCCCACTTCATAGACCAAAACTACGATCTTAAAACTGCAATTTTAGATGTTAAACAAATGACAACAAATCACACTAGTCAAAATATGGCAGACGCTTTAGTTGAAGTGTTTCAAGACTGGAAAATACAGAATAAAATTATTTGTATTGTCACAGATAATGCTGCGAATGCACTGAAAATGTGTGATATTTTAAAAATTAGGAACCTTCCATGTTTTGCTCACACAATAAATTTGGTTGTACAAGACAATTTGGCACTAGAATGTCTAAAAGAGATATTGAAAAAGTGCAAAGACATTGTAAGATTCATTAAAAGCAGCAATGTTGCTGCAGACACTTTTAGAGAAGAACAAAGGGTAGAAGGAGAAAACAAGGTACCTTACAAATTAGTTCAAGAAGTTTCAACACGCTGGAATAGCTGTTTAAATATGATAAAACGAATTATTAAAACATCAGATGCCTTGAACCGAACTCTTTTAAAAATTAAAAAAGCTCCATCACCATTGACAGCAGAAGAAATCACGATTTTAAAAGATATTGACATGTGTTTAGACATTTTTGAAGATGCAACGAACAAAGTATCGGGTACCAAATATGTAACTATATCGTTAATAATACCAATCGCTTTTGGCATATTCACCAATCTTGATGAGATTAAGAATGAATGTATGTCAGATGAGGGCAAAACACTTTGTAGTGGGCTTATAGAGTCGGTGAAACAACGCCTTTTTCCGTACGAATCCAGGAGTTTGGCAAGGATTTCCACCATTCTTGATCCAAGATATAAAAAGGAAGGTTTTAGATCCGAGGAAAATTCCAATCAAGCGTCTTATTATTTAGAGCAACAAATGAATATCTTAATGAGACAATCATTGGAATCTCAAGAAAAATCAGATAAACCCCAAACGGAGACTTCTTTACCAAAAAAAAAATCTTTGTTTTCATTTGTAAAAAACAAAGTGGAAGAAAAATCAAAAAGCGTACTAGCTGACGTAATTATACTGAAGAGACAGTATTTAGAACGAAAAAACTCTCCTGAGGATGCAGATCCACTATTATTTTGGAAGGTAAAATTAGTTTAGTTTTAAATATTACATATTTAATTGTACTTTTTTTAGGTAAATCAGGAACTGATGCCTCTGCCAGAGCTTAGCAAAAAATATTTGTGTATACCTGCATCTTCAACAGAATCAGAAAGAGTATTTAGTACTTCAGGATATATTATTTCAGAGAGGCGTTCAAGAATTAAGGCAAAAAATGTCAACATGTTAATTTTTCTAAATAAAAATCAATGGATTTTCACTTAAAATGAGTTGTTTTTATTAATAATTCAATAAAACAATATAAGACTTTACTTTGATTGATTTGTTTTATTTTTTTTAATTAGGAAGTAACTATCGAAAACTATCGATAGTTATCGATAGTCGTATCCCTCACTATCGAGAACTATCGATGGTGGTGACTATCGATAGTTCTCCACCTCTATAAATACGGATGAAAGTTATTATTCATCTTTTAGCCAAAAACGCGGGACTCTTGACGTTAGTGACTTGACGTTCTTGACAACGTTGACAGACGTCGTTTGTCGGACGGAACCGACTGGCCCTTTACGTCGCGTTACATCCTCCCCCTTGAATCAGCCAACATTGCGGGATGATTCACATCGGCCTTGGGTGGTCTTCCTCTACGCCTTGGGACGGAGAAATTTGGCTCGGCTCCCAGCGCATCAGGCTCATCTTCCACTCGGAATCGGCGGGGTGGTTGACGCATACGTGTCGGTCGGGCGCTCACAACAGAGGACTCCTGGAAATCACTTGGAGCTGGATCAGCTACCGGGTCCTCCGCCATCTGGGAGCTGTCATCTTCAGGAACCGTGGCGAACCTTCTGGGCGGCCTCCCGCGTCCACGAAGTGGCCGCACTGGGGACGGCGCTGCATCTTCATCTTGCGACACATAAGGTCGCAGTGCGGAAACATGATATTTTCCGACAGAAACTGTGGGGTTGTTAGGATGAGCTAGTTCATAGGAAGTGGGAGAGACTTTAGAAAGGATTTGATATGGCCCATCGCGACGAGGCGCAAATTTCGCGGAGATTCCGGCGCGGGCGTTACTGAGTGTGTGAGTATCCACGAGCACTTTTTGTCCTTCAGTGAAAATTACGGTCTTACGTAACCGCTGATCCGCATAAGTTTTAGACACGTCCTGACGATTTTCGTTAGTCTCTCGCGCACGTAACAACGCACTCACATGTCGTCGTAAGTACGGGGTTATTTCCGGAATAATTGTCTCATTCATCACGATTGCACGAATGTCTTTTTGCACATCCGCGGGTGTTCGAAGTTCACGCGCAAAATTGAGGTAGGCCGGTGAAAACCCTGTCGCCAAATTCGGAACGGTGTTCATGGCGAAACGTATACTCGCCATCACTTCGTCCCATTTTGTATGGTCATTCTGGACTAGAATCGAGATCTGGATTTTAAGATCCCTGTTCCTTCGCTCCTCAGGATTCGAAGCGGGATGATACACAGGAATCAGTGACTGGTGGATTCCACAGCAGAACGAAAGTTGCTGCATCACCTTACTGACGAATTGCGCTCCGTTATCGCTAACTAGGCGTCGAGGAGTACCATAACGCAGACATACCTCTTCAAACAGTTTTTTTGCACATTCTTCTGAGGTAGCGCTAGCCATTGGGAATAATTCGATCCATTTCGTAGCTACGTCTTCCACGGCGAATATCCACTTGTTCCCTCGATCAGTCACAGGCAACGGGCCAACGAGATCTATAGCTAAACACTCGAAACGCTGAGCAGGCACGGGCGTCTGAATTAATCCAGCAGGCTTCAAATTATTGGGTTTGAAACGTTGACAATCGACGCATCTTTTGACATGATTTGTCACATCTCGTCTAATCGTGGACCAATAATAACGGGAAGTTATTCGTTGCACCGTTTTGTCTACTCCATAGTGGCCAGAGAGTGGTGCGTCGTGACATTCTCGCAGCACTTCAGCCACCTTGCATTGTGGGATCACCAATTGAGGTTCCTCGCCATCCAAATCATGATTGAAACGGTAAAGTACACCCTGGTTCATTATGTACCCTCGGTCAGTGAAGCGACCGAAATCGACGGGTTCAGGATCTTCTGATTCAAGAGCCTCCACTATTTGTCGGATCTGTGGATCACTCATCTGTTCTTCTCGCAGGCGACTATTAGTCGTAGTGGGTACATCGATGGAGATGTTGCAGATATCGCAGCACAAAACTGATTCCGGTTCACAATCAGGTCGGGACAGCATGTCGGCTATGTGATTCGTCCTTCCCGGAATATATTCTATACGAAGGTCAAAACTCTGCAGCTCAAGTGCCCACCTGGCTAGTCTACCAGATGGAGAGCGTAACGACATCAACCAACGTAAGGGCTGATGATCTGTTTTAATGATGATAGGGGCATTCTCCATATGCTGATTCGCATTCATCGATGATCCCCTTTTCCAGAAGGGTTCTTACCTCGCATTGAAGAGCTTCCGTCTTTTGAGGAGTCATCCGGTAAGGAGGTACCGATATTGGTGTATCGCTTGTTAGCTTTATACTATGTTCAGCGAAGGGGGTGGGTTCACCCAACTCATCGAATATTTCTTTATTTTCCAGGACTAGTGTTTGTAGACGGGTACGCTCGCCAGCGGTCAAATGCGATGCTTCTTCAACCCTCAATTCAAGATCGACGAGATTAACCGGGGTACCCGACGAGATCGGCTCACAATTCAGCGGGTAGGCGACATAGAGCTCATCTACAAAACTAAACTGCATTTGTGGGATATTAATCAATAAATTTGCTCTTTTAATAAAGTCAATTCCGAGCAATGTTTTACTAGCAGTGTGCTCGGGAAAAGCAACAAAATTGGTGGAGAAAATTCGACCTTCCACCGTAACAGGACATTCAAACACGTAGGCAAGCTCAGTTCGACGTACACCATCAGCCAGGATGAGGCAGGTTTCTTTGGTGGTGTAGTTTACGTTTTTACTTAAGAGATGTCGAAATAATCTTTGGCCAGCAACCGAGCATTTAGCTCCCGTATCAACGTAAGCATAGCCCTGCAAACCGGAAACACTTACGCGCAAAATTGGGCGGGGGGTGGCATCATCCGTATCCGCCATTAGAAGTTCCGTTGTTGCGATGGACCCTATTGATGTAGGCGCCATCGAAGCTGCTCTGCAAGTGGGACAATTACTCCGAATAAAGCCAGGTGTGTTACAGCCATAACACACAATAGTCGAAGATGCGGGGCCCGAATTGACGCCCCTACTGGGCGTTGTGCGAACGTTAGTCGAAGGTCCCGTTCCCTGGTTTCTCGCAGCAAACTTTCTACATTCAGCTTTATTGTGCCCAAAATTATGACAGAATGAACATTTGGGTCGAAATTTTGGGTTGGTTGGTGAGGCTTCCTCAAGCCCCGATCGACGATCCTCAGTCAGAGAGTCTTCAATGGACCGAGCTCGTGCGATGAGTACATCGAAAGACGTTATATCGTTTCTGGATAATCGTTCCCGAATTCTACGAGAGAGTAAACTGTAGATCATGTCAATTTTAAATTTATCATGCAAAATTGGGTCATTAGGACCAGTTGGTAAGCGCGAAAGTAAAGCTCTGCAATTGTTAACGAACACGTCCGTAGGCTCTGAATCATCTTGGCATTTTGAGAAAAGTTCCTTGAAAATTTTGGGACCAGATATGCTTCTACCAAAAGCATAACGCAGTGCATCCAACACAGATTTCCAGGTTCCAACCGCAGACCTAGTACCCTGCCACCAAACAGCTGCTTGTCCGTCGAGTAGCATCGACAAACCTCGAATAGCATTTTCGTCACTCATCTGGACGCATTCTTTGTACACGCAAATCGCATCGATGAAAGCCTCCACATCGTCGGATTTGACACCGGAGAAACGGCTATTGCACCTCGAAAAATTTCCCGAAGGCTGTGATGGCAACACGGTGGTGTAGAAACTTTGATTATCCACAGCCAACTGCCTCATACCGTCGAGTAACATCTTTAACTGACTGTTTGACATTAGTACATGCGACATTTTAGGGTCGGGACTGTCCTCATCTCGCGAGCCGGTGCTACCGCAATCACTCTCCGAATGTTCCATCGTATCCTCCTGGCGCGAGCTCATTTAGCCGAAAATAATAAGGAGAATATAAAAGCGTACTCACAATACCGTGGTTAGTTGCCGTAATTGCAAACTGTCGAATGACACACTGTCCTAGAACTCACTGCAAAAGTTTTTACTCACACATGGCCCCACGTTGGGCGCCAATTTGTAAGGGGTTGTGGGAAAAGTTGGTTGAAATTTAGAGGTTCGGCATATGTAAGGGGTCAATCACAGTTTCAGGATAGTGAACGTTTAATATTGACTGAGTAAAACGAGAAACAAACTTAGTTAAAATGTGCAAATGTACATAAATACGGATGAAAGTTATTATTCATCTTTTAGCCAAAAACGCGGGACTCTTGACGTTAGTGACTTGACGTTCTTGACAACGTTGACAGACGTCGTTTGTCGGACGGAACCGACTGGCCCTTTACGTCGCGTTACAATATGCTTTTTTCACGTAATATTCATTTTATATTTATTATTAAATATGGGACGGCATTCAAAACCTGTAGTTTCTCGTTTAAAAAAACGCAATCGAAGGTTTTTCTTGGTAATTTTGCGATTTTTATTAGTATATTTGTGTTTTTTTCTTAAACTGACAAAATGAACTATTATTGTTGTGTTCCTACGTGTTCCTCTCGAGTGAAAGTGAACAAAGAACTTAGTTTCCATACACTTCCAAAAAAAGGACAACGTGTATTGGTAAAAACCAAACTTGGAAAACAAGAAGCTGTTGAACGAAGGGAAGAATGGATCAGAAAATTAAAATTAAGAAAGCCCGTGAGTCCATACTTGAGAGTATGTTCTCTACATTTTCATGAAAATGATTATTTTCCTACAGGTTTGTTTTAGGTTAGTTTTTATAAACATCTATTAATAATTTTAATTTGTAGGAGAAAATTCTAAATATCACAAATTAAAATACAATTCTGTACCATCCAATAATCTGCCTTCATCGAACGAACCCCTACCTGGACCTTCTTCTAGAAGCAGGAGATATGAAAATCGTGAATTAAACAAGAGTTTAATTGAAGCAGAAGCTGAAAAACCGCATTTAGTTGCTGAAAAGTGTTCATCGCCCATTGAAGAAGTTGCTGATTTGGGAGTGGAGCATAGCCATGAAGAAATCCAAGCTGCAGAGCAATTAATTAAATTGCTACACGTACAACCAAACTTTTGTGGTCCAAAAAATTTTAAAGACTTTTCAGTCCAGGTAAATACCCCCGAGGTACTAACATTATCTCACTTCATCCAAACCGAATCAGTCTTAAATAGCTTTACTGGGTTAAATAGTTTTAATTTATTAAACTGTTTGGTGAACCAGTTGGAAAAAGTAAATTTGGATAAAAAAGTACATCGCCTCACTATAAAAGATAGGACAATTCTTTTGATGACCAAATTAAAAACAAATATGTCCTATGCGACATTGGCAGCTCTATTTGGTATTTCTCCTACTCTTTGTAGAGAGTACATTTTAAATTTGATACCTGTTTTGGGTAAAATTATGGAAGCCCTTATATATTTTCCCGACAAGGATGAAATTCAAAAAAATATGCCCAAGTGCTTTAGCGAATTTTCAAATGTAAGGGTTATACTGGATTGCACAGAAATTTTTGTGCACAGGCCTAAATGTTTATGCTGCAGGATTAAATTTTATTCGCACTACAAATCCAATTTAACCGTTAAGTTTATGACTGGTGTGTCACCTGGGGGTATAATTACTTTTATAAGTGAACCTTGGGGAGGAAAATCTTCTGATAAGTGCATTTTTGAAAATAGTAACATTATTTCAAATTTAAATCCCAGAGATGCAATTATGGTAGACAAGGGCTTTTTAATTGATGACATATGTAATGTGCATCAAATAATTTTATTAAGACCTCCTTTTTTGAAAAAGCAAAAACAGCTAGCAGCTGCTGATGCGATTTTAAATGCAAAAATAGCCTCTGCTAGGGTGCATATTGAGAGATCTAATCAGAGAATAAAAATATTTAATATTTTATCTGGTAAACTAAAATGGTCATTAGTGCCTTACATAAAGGATATTTTTACCATTATATGTGGAATAACAAACCTTTCATCTTCAATTTTGGCAGATGAAAGGTTCCAAGCAGATTAAATGTGAAAGTGTATTTATGTACAGGGTGTTTCACAACTTATCCGACAAATTTTAACCACATATGCACTTTATTACATTTTTTTTTGGGAAATTAATTTCTCTCGTAACAATGCATATGTGATTGAAATTTGTCGGATAAGTTGTGAAACACCCTGTATAATTTAAATCTATATAAATATCAATTAGATGTGTATAAAGAATATTCGTTATAATTTAAAAAAATAATCTTAACTTAAAGTATATTTTCTTTTTGTAAATCTTAATTACCTCTTTCACTGTTATTTGGATTTGTTCAAAAAAACACTATTTACCAATTTTTTGTAAAATTTTAAGGAGTTAAAAGAAACACAAGTTTAATAATATAGCAATTTATTTTTAACGATTTAATAATTATTCTAAATTACTGCATAAAGCATGCAACATATTTTCAAAATATCTTTCTTTTAAAGTTTTCTTTAAATTGTATTTGCCATTTTCTATTATTAAATATTTGCTTGATTTTACAGCATCTAATATAGTTTTATTTGCTCCTAAATGAACAAAAAAATTGGTTAATTATTAATTTAAACAATTTTATTAAAATAGATAATCTGTATAATTAATGTATCAAAATATATATTAAAAACCCATTTGTGTTTTTTTACCTTCAAAAATATATTTTATTTCCAACAATTTATGTGGTTGTCCTTCTTCAAAAATTACACCATCTGCTGAAAATCCCAGCCAAGTTCTGGGACCAGTTTCTGGGTAGACCAAGCACATTTTAATTGAGTTTGAGAAATTATCTCAAATTGATATACATCCTCCCTAAAACAAAACAGAAAACAGAAAAGGGAAATATAAGCAAGTCAAAATATCAATATCAAAATCGCTTTTGCTTGATAGTGCTTTTTTGGTTTTGGTCTCTTAAACACCTTGTGCATTTTATAAGCAGTGCTGAAATATGCTTGCACTTTCCACTCTGGCCAGCTTTGCACGAACACATCATTTTGGAAATTTGTATTTCTGAATGAACTATTTTAAATACACCCTCTATTTTATGCGGTTCACTTTCCAATGCCGACGATTGTAGACACAGAGCAATTATAGATATTGGGGTTGATTTTGTTTTACCGACTAAAATTAAATGTCCAGCATTTAAAACATGTTCACCTTCATAAACACATTTCGAATTAATTGTTCCTCCCATGTACTTCATGTAAACTCTATAATACTGAACCTAATTTCACTCATCTGTAAACAAATAGTTGGTATATTTACACTAATATAGGTGATATTGAGATTTTTTATACATACCTTACTTGCTTTAAAAAACACTAACAATAAACATATATAACAAAACCTAACCTAACACTCTAAAATTAATAATATCTTTAAAAATAACTTAAAAACGAAATAAACAACACTTAAAATTAGGAAGAATCAAGGAAAAATCTTATTAAACACAAATGTAAACAAATACCAATGTACTCAAAGGAGAACGATAACGTGGCCGGTAGAGGCGCTGGTGTCTAAACTTTTTTCGCGTATTGAAGATGATCCGGTAATGCTTATTCCCGAAGAGCCGATACGGCATAATAAGGAGTGTTTCTAAAATTCCAAGCTTTACAGAGCAAGAAAATGCTGGGTGTACGATTCTGGAAAATGCATTTATATCTTCAGAGGAATATGAGAGGTAAAATTTTATTTGTATGCTATATAATGTGATATGGTTACAATTTAGTTTTTTCTTTTTGATAGAATATCTCAACATCAATTGGAAGTGGAAGTGTGCCCAAATAAAACAAGTATTTTGTCAGGCAATCGTATTGTTAATTTACAGTACGTGTTAAAGTGGGCATTAAAAATACAAAGCAGACATGCCAAACATTGTACATGTGGTGAAATGCAACCAGTCGCAATAAAACAAGAAGGACTTGGTCTGATAAGTCTTATTACATTTAAATGTAATTTGTGTGGATATACCGAGGACCATTACACTGATGATCCAAAGACATCAACTACGAATGTTGGCGCTGTATGGGGAACACTTGCCAATGGTACCAACGTTTTAAGGAACAACCTTCCTATATGGATATACCTACTATATCCTATAGATTGTTCCATAACATGGAAACAAAATTAGGCAGTTCGTGGAAAGACCGCTTATGGATATCCCTTGAAGAGGCTGGGCAAGAAGTACGCAGATTGGCTCTGCAAAAAGGACAGGTCGACAAGAATGGAACTGCATTCACTTCCGTATTTGTTGATGGAGGTTGGAGCCGTAGATCTTACGGACATAGTTACAATACCGCATCAGGAGTTGTAAGTACCCCCTAATTTATGTTCTGTAGCTTTTAATTAAATTTGCATTTAATTTAATTAAAATGCAAAAGTTTAATTTATGTTCTCTGCCTTCTTTTGTAAAATTTTATTGAATTAAAAGTGAAGGTGATGATTTTCAATATGGCCCATGCATTTTATATTCCTACTTATAATATAATTTCATTTTAGGCTGTAATAATCGGAGAGCTTACCAAAAAAATCCTTTTTATTGGAGTAAGGAATAAGTTGCTGTATATGTACCAGAGCTGCCAATAAAAAAAAGCTATTGGAACGCATCATCTGGGGCAATGGAGAGTGATATTTTAGTACAGGGGTTTCACGAAAGTGTAAATATGCTTCAACTAAAATATAAGCGATTTATTGCTGATGGGGATTCCAGCGTATATTCGCAACTGAGACAAAAAGTCGATTATGGACACGAGATTTTGAAAACGGAATGTAAAAACCATGTTATTAAAAATTATGGCAAACAATTATATTCTTTAAAGAAGGATACAAGAGTGAACAAATCAGGAAGAGCCCTCCTCACAGGAGACTTGATCAAGAGACTACAAATGATAGTGCATACAATGCTGAGAACTTCAATAGGTCCGGATGATTTTCAAAAAAATGTTGGCAACAGTTTAAATCACGTTTTGGGGGAGCATGGACAATGTACTGAACTATATTGTGACAAGCAAACAGACAAAGAAAATAATCAATTATTTACAAAAGCAAAGGATACAGGGATATACATACAACTTATATAAAACACCCCGTGTTTTAAGTTTTAAAAAATTTATTTTATTACAAGGAACAAAGGTTGGTTTGAATTTTATTTTAATGTTAACAATTTAACTGTAGATTCTCAACTGTAAAAACTAAAACATCGTATAAAAATTAAAATGAAGTAAAGTGCTGAGTTGCTGATTCCACGGTTCTAGGCACTAGTCGATGAACTGAACATGATCGCTGATTTCCGTAGGAATTCAGGTTACTGGCATTATAACTTACATATACAAGCCGCACTTGATAAAGTCGTACAACTGTGTCCCAGGCTAATTGATGATGTAGCGAACAATTATGCAGAAATGTTTATGTCCCTGCTTTGTAAGTACCAAAGTGGGAAAAGGCTCAACTTAATCCAAAGAGGTTCTTTTGAGACAAGGTGTTATATGGCAGCTTTACAGTATAATTTGGGCGTTTCATGGTGCACTTCCCCTTGGGAAAATATTTTAGAGTATAATCCAGGAGAAAATTTAAAAAAATATGTAAGGCAACGAGAACACCAACACATTTATAGGAAGAGGAGAAGAAAGGAGGAACCTAGATGTGAAAAATTTAAAGAAGTAGAAGTCAAACAAACAAATATTGAACAAGAATATGGACCGTGTAAAAACATATTTTACTGAAGCCGAATATAATTCAGAAAAAGCATGCATAATTCAACGTGTTCAGGTATTTAAATATTTATGTATTTTATTTTTTACTGTTTAGATACAATACGAACAATATATAAGGAACAATGTGTGTTTTTTATTTTAGTGTACCGAGGAAACAATTAAAAATATTGAAAAGACTACTCGTGGGCAGTGGTCAAATCAAATATATTTGACAGAGAGGCAGAATAGGTACAGCATCATTTTTTGGTGAACTTATTAAAAGAAGGCATAGTACCCCTTGTCATAATTTAGTTAAAAAAATTATTTATGGGTCTAACGCATAGACCTATTAACTATGGAGCCGGTTTAGACAAAGAGGTAGTGTTGTCGATGAATGAGAGAGATGCAGCTAGTTTGGGCATATGGCAATGAGAGATTGGACAATGCATTAGCTAATAGTAAGAAAGCAAAAGACCACGTGAGTTACGTTTTCAGATATGCAAGGTAGCTGGGGTAGGGGAGGGTAGCTTATGGTAAAATAGGGTTGAGGAGTGCAGCAGAGGGTATTGTGATTTATTATTTTTTTGCCGAGCAAAATGCGTTTTACAGCTGAGCCTAATTCCCACGCATTTGCAAACACAGTTCTTATTTTGTATTGTTAATTGGAACATCCTACCTATTAGCCAGTACAGATTTCGCAATTTAAGACCTAGATGCTTTCTCTTGTAAAAAATATGTTTTTTCCTGGTCATTCTTCTGTTCAAGTGGATACCAAGATAAAAACAATATTTAAATATTAAGCGTATAAATAATTTAACAGATTAATAGCCTTTTTTCACGCACCCTGTATATATATATATTTTTTTTTGGTCCCGCCTACTTTTAGCCCAAACTAACTCCATCTCTCACGGACCTCTCTCTCTATCATTGGAAACGCTGAATAACCTAAAAATAACGATAGTGCCTCGTCCATTCTTAATAGGTCTATGGTCTAACGTCTCCACACCAGCTATTGAATAAGGCAAACAAATGGAAGTTGTTGCCAAGAAAAAATTTGAAAGCCAAAGAAATTGCGAAGTGAGCGACGCTGGATTGTTTATCCATAAAGAAACCGGATATTTAGCTGCTTCTCTAGATGGTAAATATTCTGATATCTATTCTCTTATCCTCTTATCATTTTATTTGTTACAAAATTTAAGAAATTTACAATTTTTAAAACCTCGTCTGTTTTAGGTCTCGTAGGATTAAATGGACTAGTAGAGGTGAAATGTTTGTTTGCAGTCCATAAATCTGGTATGAAACTGGAGGAGTATACCAAGACCAGAAAAGGCCGAAATCTATTGATATGTAAAAACAATTGAACCTGGATCATACTTTCATTTTGGATTACAAAATTGCATATCAAATATTATCCAACATTCAAATGCAGAGATTTTAGAAAATACAATTTATTTAAATATTAATATTGATGGTTTACCACTTTTCAAAAGTTCAACAAGCCAAGTTTATCCTATTTTATGCAGTATTGTGAAAAGTAATGTGGTGGATATTGTGGGTATTTATCAAGGGAATGAAAAACCTAAAGACCCTAACTTATATCTGGCTGATTTTGTCAATGATGCAGTAAATCTCCTAAATAATGGTATGTTAGTTAATGACAGACTTTACAATGTAAGGATTAAAGGTTTTATATGTGATGCGCCTGCCAAATCGTATGTTAAGTGTGTTAAAGGTCATAGCGGTTACTTTTCTTGTACAAAATGCTGCATTGAAGGTGATTATATGGCGGGTCGAATATGCTTTTCCGAAGTTAATGATATTGTTTTAAGGACCGATTCTGATTTTAGGTCCCAAAACCAGGAGAATCATCATACTGGTATTTCAGTTCTTCTAGATATACTCCACATTAATATGATTAATAGTTTTCCTCTCGATTACATGCATTTAGTATGTTTAGGAGTAGTAAAAAAGCTTTTACTTCTTTGGTGTTGCGGAAAACCAGCAACAAAGATCTCTTTTCAAAAAATTTCCAATATATCTGACTCGCTTGTTAAGATTGCTGTATCAATACCATGCGAATTTAACTGGAAACCTAGAAGCTTAATGGAGATAAAAAGGTGGAAGGCTACTGAGTTTAGACAATTTTTATTTTACACTGGGCCATTAGTTCTTAAAAATAATTTAAGTGGTGACAGATATTTAAATTTTCTGTCCCTTCATATTGCCATGATAATTCTGTCAAGTGAGAGATATTTCACTCATATCAATTATGCTTCGGAACTGTTAACATTTAAGAGTTTGTATGGCTCAGAAAATATATCCCATAATGTTCACAACTTGTTACATCTTAGAGAGGATGTCAAAAATCATGGTCCAGTTGATGATTTCAGTGCTTTTCCCTTCGAAAATTTTTTACAAAATATTTTAAAATCAATTCGAAAGAGTGACAAACCTTTACAACAAATAATTAAAAGACATATCGAGCAGTTACAAGTTAATATCAAAAAGGAACATCTCAAAAAATTTCCTATGCCTAAAGATGAGCATTTTAACGTGCCTTTAATAAAAATATAAATATGTTTAAAAGCATTGTTTTTAAAAACTATATCCTTAAGACAGTTTTTCCAGATAACTGTTGCCGATTAAATAACGGAAATATAATATTAATCAAAGATATAGTATTAATTGATAAATATAAAATTATTGGTCAAAAATACCAGGTTCTTAATAGTTTGTATCAAAATCCGTGTGAATCAACAGATTTTGGAATTTGTAAGGTACAGGTTGACAGTGTCAGTACACTTGAAATATTTGATGTAGACGAAGTGAATTGCAAATGCGTCCAAATTGAACATAATTCCAATATTGTCGTTATTACATACGGAGTAAGTAATTTTAGCAACAAACTAACAAATCTCTAAGCCCAGAAACTGAAATACATTTTCAAATTTATTCCATTTAGTAAAGAGGATTATATAATTTCTTTCTCAAAAGGTGGTCAACAACAGTCATTGTGTTGTTTTGGGTTGTACTTGAAAAATCGTAGAATTCGTTAGATTAAATCGTTAGATTATTAATTATAAGAAAAACTACAACCCTGGACATTAAAGCATTTACAACTATTGTTAACCACCCATTGAGAAAATTGTTGATACAGTTCTTTAATCCTATTACTCTTAATGACCAGGAATATCGCAATACCTGAAATGGTTTATTTCGTGGAATTTATGTCATTACAAAAATTCTAATAATTCTAAGAAAAATATGGTGGGTTTTTTTTCAGCGATTGGAACGATACTTTTAAAGGAGGATCCACATTTAATAACATGTTGTATAAAGCTGGGTCCACATTACATTTAGTAACATGTCGTATAAGATTGTTATTTAACATGTTACTTGTTAGATGTTGACTAGAGTACTTGCAAGTTATATAGCAGAGAAATTTGCGAAAAATGATTAAAAATGATGTAACATGTTATATAGCTTTGCTATATCACAGTGTTATATATAGCAGCAAGTGTGGACCATGCTTTAGAAGTATCGCTATAACGATATCGTATATTGTAAATTGTATTGAACTACATCTTAAAAAATCGTTTTAACAACCCTGCTTAGATCTTTTTGGTCTACTTTTTTTAAATTATAGCTGATTATTACATTATTTTTCATTATAGGTGAATGAATATCAAAATGAGTGAACAAACGTGGACTGTTGTCCAATTTATTGATGATGGAACTGTGGAAGCAGTTCCATCTAATTGGATACAAGGGGAGAAATGTCACTGGCCCACGTATTCCAGCCAAAAGTTATTAAATTGCATAAGAAAATACGAACCGCTAAACACTTGTTGGCCTTGCCATGATGTGCGAATCTTTAGAAATGCAACTTTTGGTAAGTAATTATTTTTTACTCTGTATAATAAGTAAATTTTTAATCTTATTTTTTTTATAGATGACTATTTAAAAGCCAGAAACAAGGCAAGGCGGGCCGAGGACACAAGTGATTTGAATACCGAAGAGGAATCATTAGGTGCAAAAAGAAAAATCGTCCAAAGAAAGCTTTCATCCAGTCACAGTAGCATGAGCAGTGAAGAAAGCCAGCTTCCTCCACCACCAAAAATGAAAAAATGTCCAACCGTAAAGAGACCATTGAAATTGGGTTACCGCACAAAAAAAGATGGTATGAATATGTATAAAAATGTGCCTAAAGGGTTAAAATGTAGAGATCCACCAGATATAAATAAAAAATAAACTAAAAAGAAATGTTTTTGTTGAAATACTCATCATGTTCGTTTAGAATCTAAGTGTTAAATGTACGCTGTCATGTGGCAACGCCGCGAAGCACTCGCGATAAAAAAAGGGTGACAGCTGACAGATGAAAAAGAGTCTTAAGAACGATACGTTGGTTTGATTAGACACGTTGTAAGTTAAAATAGAATCTGAACAATAAATGGTTTACAGTATTAAACGAAGATATACTTTCTTTTGCTAAATCGCTAAGTTAACATTCCGTCCGTTTTAACATGGTAGCAGAGCGTGGTTAGCAAAAGAATCTTTTTGAAAATAAAATAACGGCTGAACGACAGGCAAGATAGAAAAGAAGATGGCTGAAAGTAAAGAATGCACGCTGCCGGTCTTTGATGGAAAGGATTGGACCAAGTGGAAGTTCAGGTTGATGCTAGTATTGGAAAGCAAGGGGCTTGATAATGTGATCGAAGAAATGATAGCAGAGGAAGATGAAACAGTAGCCACAGCATGGAGAAAAAACGATGTAAAAGCAAGGTCAGTTATTGTACAAAGCGTGTCTAACTCACAGTTAGAATTGATAATAAACGAAAAAACTGCACGTGACATGATAGACAAACTGAATTCGATTTATGAGCCATTGTCAACAGCATTAAAACTAATAGCGAAGAGAAAACTACTGGATTTGAAAATGAAAGAAGATGACGATCCGACAGAATTTATTTCACGGTTTGAGAAGCACATAAACGATATAAAGAGTACCGGAGAGACTGTAACCAATGATGATAGACTGAACCACTTGTTGTTAGCGTTGCCCAAAAGCTTGAGCAACATTGTAGATATAGTTGATGCTTTAAATCCAGACCAACGAACGGTTGAATATGTGAAATCGAAATTGTTAATCGATTACAAGAAGAAAGATACGAAACAAGACGAAGAAACACGGGCATTTAATACACAAGCATCGAGCAGCCACCACAAATCCACCCCATGGAATCGAAACGGACAAACTCACCAGTATAGTAGGAAGTGTTTCAAGTGCGGGCGTGTTGGTCACATACAAAAGTATTGTCGTCAAAATCAAAGTGATACGAGAGGCAACTTCAGAGGCAACTTCAGAGGTAACTTTAGGGGTGGTTACAGAAATAATCGTCGAGGAGCAGGTGGAAACGCGGCAAATCAGGCCCAGGTAGAGCAACGGAGTGAAGAAAATTCGGAAAACAGTTTCCATGCCACCGTGTTGAATGCAGAGACCAATGAGGGAGGTATAGAAGAAGATGAGATGGTTTGGTTGATGGACAGCGGATGTTCAGACCACATAGTCAACGATAAGAAGTATTTCTACGAGGAAAGGCAGGAAAATGATGAAAACCAGGAAATCAACGAGGTAGTCGAAACAGTTGAAGAAAATGAAAATGAACCGCCCCAGGAGACGAGACAAGAGGTGCCGAGCGAAAGACCTAGAAGAAAAAGAATTGAACCAGTCTGGCATAGGGATTATATGATTGATGCAAATTTGTCTAGTGTGGACGCTCCAAGTACATATAATGAAGCAATGAAAAGCGATGAGAAGGAGTTTTGGAAGAAAGCAATGGTGACAGAAATCAGATGTTTAAAAGAAAATGAAACTTGGGAGATGATCGATATAAATGAAGTGCCGGCAGATAAGAAAATTATTCAAGTGAAATGGATTTATAAGGTCAAGTCAAATAATGTATTTAAAGCAAGATTAGTCGCGTTGGGCTATCAACAACCTAGATCCCTGGAGGAAGAAATATACTCATCAGTCGCTAAAATGTACACTCTAAAAACAGTTTTATCGGTTGCGTGTGCCCAAGGATGGCATATTGACCAAATGGATGTGCAGAGCGCATTTCTCAATGGAGAGATAAATTCCGAAGTGTATACTTATCAGCCAGAAGGATTCATCGTAGATGATTACAAAGTGTGCAAATTAAAGAAAGCGCTGTATGGGCTGCGTGAAAGCCCTACGCCCGTATGCATAGTCAGCCACCAGCGAGTCGCTAAAAGTTCTCTTTCGCCTATCTCTGAAGATTCTCCGGCGACAATCTTTCCGCCAAATTACAAAGCAGAGTTGTTCTCTCGCCGTTCGCTCTTTTGGAGAATCACTGACGGTGTCTAGCCCCCACTTGACCATGCGTTTCCCATGCTGTGCATTGTTGCAAATGTGTAATACATTTCATTAATTAAAAGAAATAATTGGACTAGTGAATATAGTAATAATTAGTTTATTAGGTTTAGTATGCGGTCTATGTAATATTCACGATCTATCTACTTTACCCTACCCTACTCTACCCGGATGTAAGTAGTTATTAGGCGGTAGTGTAGTAGATAGTTAAGTAATTAAAGTAAATGTAAAAAAAACATAATTAATTGAATAAATAAAATTGTATTATTTTGTCAATAATGAAAATATAACAATAAAAACAAATAACAATTTTTAATAGGAAATCAATTTACACAATCTGTCAACAATGCACTCTTTTTGAAGCTCTCGGCTGAGAAATTTTGAAGGCCTCGCTATCGGTCACCCAAATTACCGAAAAGTTTACCGAGTTTTTCCTTAGTTTTTCAGTTAAAGTGTTAAATAGCACTGACAAGTGACAATGGCAGCAAGATATACAATTGGCGATAAAGAAATTTTTATTCAAATACATGCTAAATATCCAATAATTGAGGATAAAAAAAGTGATTCCTATAACATTGAAAAAAAGAAAAAAGCATGGAATCAAATTGTAATTGAATATAATTCGGAGGCTAGTGAAAAGGTAAGTTTAACTTTAAATACGATGTTTTTTACATTTTTGATATTTTTCATTGTAAACAAATATTTTCGGTACCTACTTAATGTTTTTTTAATTTTTTTAGAGAACTGTAATACAACTGAAAAGGTTGTGGGATAAGCTAAAAAGATCCCGAAAAGGCGAACTTGCCCAGGAACGGCAAGAATTAATGGCTACAGGTGGTGGACCACCAAAGGCACCACCATCACCAAAACCAGATATAGACAGTCTGTTACCACACCTGGATTATGATATACCTATTTCAAACGATTCAGATGGTTTAAATTTAAATAAAAATGAAAGAGGTAAATTATTTTATTTTCTTAATTTATATTCGTAGTACAGGGTGTTTCTAAATTGCTATATAAACATGGTTTCAAAAATATTTCCTGAATAAGATACAACCCTTTCAAATGTATATTAATGTTAGAAAATATTTTCAGAGTTGCAGACACTCGAGGTTATAACTCCTGAACTTCAGCTACCGTCAACGTCAACGGCTTCTAATACGGAGGCAAGTAGAGGTAAAAAAACGCCAAAGAAGAGGTCTCATCTGGACGAAATAACGGTTGCTCGTCTCAAACAAATTGAGTTGGAAACGAAGCAAATGGAGGAACTCCATTCAATTCGACTGGAAGAGGCCAAAATTCGTCTGGAAGAGGCCAAACTAAGAAAAGAGGCTGCCAAAATAGTCTTGCGCCAGGAGGAAGAAAAATTAGAAAAAATAATAATGTCTGATTAGTGTTCAATGTTTTATTTGTTGTATAAAGAATTTAGTTTTTTATTTTGTATACCTATTAGTATTTTTTGTTTAATAATGTTACATTTTTCAATAAAAAATATTCTTATTTTTTAAAGCCATATAACTACTTAATTAAAATAATTATTGACAATATTCCTCCTCATAAGGTTACCTAAGCCATCGTTGCCTACTACAGGTATTGGAATTTCTGGTATATTATTGTTCACTTCCTCAAATTCGTCAAAATTCTCACGTTGAGTAACTGCAATATTGTGAAGAACAGCGCAAGCTACAATAATGTGGGCAGAAGTTCTTAAATTATTGTTAAGTCTTCGGCTCAAACAAGGGAATGTACGTTTTAAAACCCCAAATAATCGTTCTACAGTATTGTCACGAATTGCTATGATTTGGGCGACTTGCCCTCTTATCGTGTTGTTCAACTCGTGCTTCGCCGATTCCTTTATCGGCGGAACCTCTTTGCTACGGGGCGTAGCGGTAAAGTCTTGGCTTTCTCTTTACTCTGAAAATGGGGGTTCTACTAGGGGCCCAGAGAATGATACTCAGAGAGATAATAACAAACAAGTATATTTCTTAAACCTAAGTACACAAGGGTGAGATACTTGTACCTCACCAAGCGATGACAAATAGCCCTACAAATTACCCTACCTCATCTAGAAGGTCTAGCAGACTTCGGGGCACGTCACGAGGGCCGGCGAGATCTCTTTACTCTTTCGAGCACTTATAACACCGTTACACTTTAACTCGGTGGAACTATAACACACGCTCGGAACTACTTATACAATTCGATTTGGCCCGCAAGAGATCGCGCGTACAGTCCCTTATCGTACCCCGGGTTAATAATAGGTATATGTGTGCAATCGATACACCCCAAAACGTTGGGAAAATTTGCTATTTGCCGAAATTGTCTAAATGTCTCTTGTATATTTTCAGGAAATTTAATGTAAATTCTGCTTTGAGATGCTATTTGTTCAGAAACTTTTTTTATAACACGGCTCACCGTAGATTGATGAAATCCTCTCAAATCTCCACACACTAACTGTAATTTTAAAATTAACTAGGTACTACATTACCTATCCTTTAACAATATTGATAAACTAACCTGAAAACTTCCGGTTGCATAAAAGCGCAATGTTATGAGAAGAGCCAATAAAGAAGGTACTGGTAATCCTCTATTTGTAATCTGCTGATCTATTACAATAACTGGTTGTAAAATATCCCGTACCACTTCTTTACGGAATCTAAATCGTTTTTTAAATTCAATATCATTGAATTTTTCCATTGGATTGTCTATATCTCGAAGGTACCTATAAGAAAATACTTGTACATTTTATTACCGTTAAAACAATCCCCTTTAAATTACTTACTTTAAAATTGAGCCATTCCTCCTTATCGGTAAGTGCATAGGCAAAGAGCACGTTTGCCAAAAGTAATGTAATTATCAGTTTCATCTAGAAATTTTATTAATTCATAGATAAGTAATCGATTTAAAGTGATAAAAATAATTGTGAGAGTACTTACGTTTTTTTCTTCCTTTATAACTTTAAGACAATTGGAAATGTATTGTTTCGAAGTGCAGTTGAGACTATGAAATGTATTTCCGAAATGAGCCTTTTTATATTGGATAAATATTTTTTTTTGATATTAGGAAATTACAAAATTACATATTTCTTAATAACATTGTAAAATAATTGTATCTTTAAATCTGGAGTACCTATATTGTTTGTCAACAAATATAAATAACGATGTGTTTTTAATATGTTTAATATGTTAATGTTTAATATGTTTAATATTGTTGTTGTTGTGAAAATTTATTAATGAATATTGATTTATTTTTGTAGTTTTTGTACTCGATAGTGGAACTATCAACTTTTTGAAAAAGTGATACATGACAATTTTTTGTTCGAAATTACTTGTATAATCACCTCCTGAAGTTTGGCGGTTTTTATAGTAGACACCCTGTATATATGCATAATAAATAAATATAAAAAAAATAATTCAAAATTCACAAGATATCAAGAGTAAAAAAGAATGCTGGATGCTGGGTAAATGGTATATGGATCTAGCCCAATAAAGGACGAACAAAAAGAAGAAGAAAAGGATAGATTCTTTTTTTTAAGTAATATGTTGCCAATAAAAAAGCAAATACGAATTATTTGCGGTGTTGCTCTCCTTTGCTAAGGAGACCTTAAAAGTTAATGGTGCAAACGAAATGAATGTAAGGTGTCCATAAGGTTTAAGGACCCCTTATTTATTCTCTCCTTAACTGAATGTTGGTACAAACGTTGTAAAATTGTTTGCAATATAAGCTAGCGGTGCATCAAAGACAAGTTCCATTAGACACTTAGTAAAAAAATAGTAATCGTGAGTATTGTGGGATTGCAACTTTCCCGCATTTGGAACGCATTCAGAGTAACTTCGTATGCGCAATTTAAATTTGAATGTTCGCGAAGGGAAAAAATCCTCTTTAGGATTAGTTCAAGATAAAAAATCCCGTGTGTAATATATTGAATAAAATATATGCTTAAATAAACATAAAATATTTATTATAATATTTAACAGATAGGTATATTAACAACACAACTAATGACAATTTTTAACGAATTGATATTGTTGAAAGTTGTACAAATAAATTTCTAAATTGTTGCTACGACCGCGTATGTGGCAACTCCACATTGATTTTTATTGTTTCTGGACATCAAAACGTAACCATCCATTCCCCAATCGGTTCCCCATGAATTTTTAACAATCCAATAATCTTTTCCATTTTTACTGCCATATCCAACAGCCAATACACCATGATCTAATGATTGTCTATCACTTTCACATGAATCGTCATCAAATACACCTGTTAAATTGTAAATCGTCTTATTATTAATATATCGTTCGAGAAAGTATAAGAAATAAGTATTTACCTGAACTATACAATTGGAAATTATAAGTTGCATCAATTCCAATCGATACAGGTCCAATCAATGCAACTTTTTCTTGTAGGTCTTGTTCATCACCAATTGCTACTCTTGTAAATGATGTAATTTGCACAGCTACATCAGATTTGTTAAATTTACACATGTCATCTATTGCTTCATAGGGATAATCCTTTTCGGACATAATTCCGTTTTTTTCTATATATTCAAGTGCGTTTATCATTAATCCTCCTTCACAACCATCATCTTGTTTGTCACAATCTACCAAATTTTGTTCGCTTAGAGAAACCAATTTGCCAGTTTTTCTGTAATTTGCTCCTTCAACTGTTCCCGTCTGTTAAAAATCAATTTAATATTTATTAATATTTTATGTTCGTATTAATAAAATAACTTACAGTACTGAAGCTCCAACATGATCCGCAGGCTAATTGATTTTTTATTTCTGTTACAGCCCCCATTTTTCTCCAATCAATTTCGTTAGGAAGTTCACCTTCGTAATCCAATTTAGTTGGAGTGATTTCTTTATCTTCCGTCCTTTCACTCTTAGATAATTTCATCATATCTTTAAATTCTTGAGGTGTAAGATCAGCAAATACAGTAACTCCCATTCTGTATGTTGAAAGGCCTTGCTCTTCTTTTGCATTATGAGCTTCAATTCTGCGTAAGTTGGATTGGAAGATCGAGAATCGTTTCGTTTCTTCTAAAGCGGTTTTGTACACTTTCTTGTTTGTAGACTAACAAAAATTAAGTTACATTTTATTACCGTTAAAACAATCCCCTTTAAATTACTTACTTTAAAATTGAGCCATTCCTCCTTATCGGTAAGTGCATAGGCAACGAGCACGTTTGCCAAAAGTAATGTAATTATCAGTTTCATCTAGAAATTTTATTAATTCATAGATAAGTAATCGATTTAAAGTGATAAAAATAATTGTGAGAGTACTTACGTTTTTTTCTTCCTTTATAACTTTAAGACAATTGGAAATGTATTGTTTCGAAGTGCAGTTGAGACTATGAAATGTATTTCCGAAATGAGCCTTTTTATATTGGATAAATATTTTTTTTTTGATATTAGGAAATTACAAAATTACATATTTCTTAATAACATTGTAAAATAATTGTATCTTTAAATCTGGAGTACCTATATTGTTTGTCAACAAATATAAATAACGATGTGTTTTTAATATGAACCTTACATTTTGAAAATTATTTATTTTTATCAGATTTAATTTATAAATCATTCTTTGCAAAATTGATTATTTGCTGTCTTGTAATTATAATTATTCGAAAAATATTATTTATCGATAAAATTGTCTAAATATTTGTATTTATTTAAGGAAAATAGTGATTTCCTATTACTTATAATATTCTGATGAGATTTGACAAAATGCATAGACATTTCAAATAGTTGCAATAAAGTTGTGATAATGGCAAATTTAGTAAAATATCAATTGCAACATTGAAATGAAGACGATCTTATCAAAATTTCGTAGCGAATTACGAACTGTCAAGAACTATGTAGAACTCTCCAGAATCATTTAAATTAGTTGAAGACTAATAAAAATTGTCAGCAACAGCGACACCAGTGCCACCCTAGGGAAAAAGTGCTCAAGTGAATCCGCGGGCAAAGGAAAGCCGAGAATTTGTTACTGCGCGATCAAACATATTTTGAAAAGCTTCCAAAAGTGAAAAGTATCCAAACAAAACTTAAATCCCTTTCTACCATTCTACAATCTTCCTCTACCACCAAAAACAAACCCAAAACAACACAACAAACTCCCCTAAAACCTACCCTCACCCTCCAAGGTAACCTCTTCCCTCCTTCGCCTTCTTCATCTCGTTTATTTCCTCATCCACCTCTCTATTAACCTCACCCCCTCTAGTATTTTCACCAATTTCTCAAGAACCTACCTCAAGCCCCACCTGCATAAATATCCGTAATTTACCCTGGGGCGTTCTTCCGAACGCGATATTTCAATGCCGCCCCCAAAAACTTTTCCTCCTATTGAACATCACGAACTCCTATTGTTACAACTTCTGTATTAGAATTGTTTTATCTCTTTTGTTGTAGTAATTAATGAAATACCTATTTATTTAACCAGTTAAAAGTGCTTCGATAAATAATAAATATTTGTTATTTATTTCAGATGGTCGGCATTTATTGTTCAATTAGTAGTTGTTGGGGATCCACAGCTAGTAAACACACATTTCCAAATCCCAACAAAAATGTTGATTTGTTTAACAAATGGTTGAAACTCTGTAGAAACACAAGATTACTGGAAATGAAACCCGAAAACGTTTTTACAAACTGTCGAGTTTGCAGATTGCATTTTATGGAGGAAGATTTTGAAAGGAATAATAGGCTTAAACGAAATGCTTACCCTACAAAATTTTTACCGGGTAAGTTTATTTTTTTTTTAAATACTGTTTTTTTGTTTTGATTCTAATGTGCTATTCTAAAATTTTAAACCTTATTTTTTTGTAATTGTAGCTGGAGATTTATTGAATTCAACATCTCATCAGATGCAACCAGAATCTGAATTAAATATGGAGTATGTTTTTGAAGCAAATGAACCTGGTCCATCAACGACAACCATTCCATCAACGTCATCTTGGGATCATGACTATGCTCAGGATGAGAAAATTGTAAATGACTCTAAAACGGAAAGATGTGTGACTCCAAAAAATGGTAAAACTGATAAAAAAAGAGTTCATTTTTAGTAATTTTTCTTTTATAGTATATCGAAGAAATAGTAACAAGACGTTATTGTCCATTGGATTCACTCGACAGCCCCAACTAAGTCCCAAAAAAAAAGAGTTTATATAAGCAATTGACTCATTTGAAGAAAATTAATTATAATTTAAATATGAGGAAAAGTCATTTAAAAAAAAGGTTATTTATGGCTAGTAAATTTTATAAAAATAATAGCTTCGATAACCTAGTTAGGGACTTAAGGCCCGTCCAGAAACGTTTTTTTCAATGTCAATTGGAAAATGTTAATAAAAAAGCCAAAGGTCGAAGATTTTCAGAGAATGATAAAATTTTTGCACTCGCTCTTTTGAAACAAACTGGTTCTGCATATAAATTTTTAGCAAATATATTTAGTTTACCATCAAGGCAAACAATATTAAATTTTTTAAGTAGGATAACAATTAAACCTGGCTTTAATAATGTCATTTTCAATGCATTAAAATCAGAATCGAAGCAGTTTAATACCAATCAAGACAAATATTGTATGATTATTTTCGATGAAATGTCCATTGCTACCCAAATTAATTATAATTTTAAAGAAGATAAGGTTGATGGTTTCGATACAACTGAAGCAAATAGTAGCAATTTTGCAAATCATGCCCAGGTACCTAAATTTTCATTTTAAGTGAAGAATAATTTATATTTTATTTCATTATTGTAGGTGTTCATGGTCAGAGGAATTAAACAGAGGTGGAAACAACCAATTTTATTTAATTTTACTGCTGGACCGGCGAAAAGTATATATATAGCATTAACTTTAAAAACATTAATAAGGAAACTAAAGGAAGTGGGATACATTGTGTGCTCAGTTATTTGTGATCAGGGAACAAATAACTGCGCTGCATTGTCATATTTAGTGAAACAAACAAGGGATGAAAAACTAAGAAGAGGTGAAGAAATGGATGTTGCTGAATTTTCTTTTGAAATAGATGGCCAAAAAATAATTCCTCTCTTTGACCCTCCCCACTTAATTAAATGTATTAGAAACAATTTTTTGAAAAACAATCTAATATACATTTCTGAAGGAGAAAAGAAAATAGCTAAATGGGAACATCTGATAACTGCATATAAAATCGATCCACACTTTGGGAGTTTAAGATGTATGCCAAAGCTAACAGATTGTCATGTTATGCCGGAAAAAATACCAAAAATGAAAGTTTTTTATTGTACCCAAGCCATGAGTAGAACAGTGGCAGTAGCTATTAATTTGATGGCTTGTTCAGGTATTGTTTGTGGTAAAATATTTATAATTCATAAATAACTTTGTCATGTTATTTCAGAAACAACTGTAGAAGTAAATGGGGAAGTTTTAAAAATGGAGAAGGAGGCTGTGGATACGGCAAAAATTCTGGAGTTTTTTGACAATTTATTTGATAGCCTCAACTCCATTGGACGATCTCCAAAAACTCTAAGAAGGCCAATTCGGGAAAACTCACCCCATTTTGAATTCTGGAATGAGGCCATTAATGAACTAACCAACATGGAATTTGTAAATGAAACGGGAAAGAAAAGTAGACCACCGTGTCTTAATAATTTTATTAAGACAATAAAAAACTTTAGGAGTTTATTTGAATTATTGAAGGGATATGGTTTTGAATTTATGAAAACCAGACAGTTCAACCAAGATCCCCTTGAAAACTTCTTTGGACAAATGCGCCAACGTGGAGGAAGATACGTGAATCCAACGTGCGAAGCCTTCACAATATTTTTTAAAAGCCTCCTGATTAAAAACATGACTGGCAAGCATGCTGCAGGAAGTAATTGTGAGGACGATAGAGATGCTATGTTCCTAAGCTTGAAAAATCTTCTGAAAGAGGTATGATAATATTTAGTTTTTTCTTTTTACTAAATAAATTATACATATATTTTTTACTTAAAGGAATCACAACTTGATGAACAGGAACACATGCCAGAAATTTCAAGAGAAATTAATTTCCCAGAATCTGCGGAAATCAATTATATAGAAAACCAGGTACTCACCTATGTTTTAGGTTTTATTTTAAAAAAAGTTAAACCTAAAGTAATTGACTGTAAAGATTGTGTAAAGAAGCTACATATTTTCAAAAAATGCTGATGAAAATCATGCACTTGTACTTAAAAAGGAGTACAATCGTAATAAAAGAAGCTTAGTATACCGTGTTGGAAAATTTTTCGCGCATAATAGGGAAATCAATGTTAAATTCTTAGCCGGCTGAAATCCAATCTACCAGTGTACATTTCAATAGAACGTCGCGATCAATTCTAATAAATTTAATTGTTCTACTGGACTTCACACCGCGCTTTGGCTTGGTTAGATTAAAAATCAAATAATTTCGACGGTTTCAACACTTCGACAGTATCAAAACGGGTTCGGTTGGGTGAACGTCGAGTCGATTAAAAAGAAATGAGAATTTTTAAACGATAATTTATTGAAAAAATATCACTAATAATAAAATAGAATTATGTAGATATGTCTTTTTGCCACAATGGCTTGAAAAAGAAAGTAAATTCTAAGAAAATAATAAAAAGAATACTCCAAAAATAAACTTAGATAATAAGATTATTTTAAAATAGAAAATAAAAGAACTCTAAAAAATAGTCCACCGCTTTCTGCTAAACAATAGCCAAACCTGTCATACGGATGTCATCTCATATTACTGAGCTGAGGTGTAATTTTAAGAAAATTGAATTATTTTTTCCTTATTTTTCCTTATTTTAACAAGATTTGTTGCTATTTCAAAACTGTACCTACCGATACACACATTTTTTTGAAATATCCCCAAAAAACCTATTAATTGTAGTTTCTAAATAATTTTGTACCTCATACCTAACACAAATAACTTTGTACCTCTACAAATCGCGGCGTGCGGTCCAGTAGAACAATTAAATTTATTAGAATTGATCGCGACGTTCTATTGAAATATACACTGGTAGATTGGATTTCAGCCGGCTAAGAATTTAACATTGATTTCCCTATTATGCGCGAAAAATTTTCTAACACTGTATGTGAATCCAAATAAAAAAAAAACAATTATTGCGTATGTATATCGGAACAAAAATATATTTAAATCAGAATTTGAATAAAAATCAACTTATCTCCCCTTTAAGATTAGAAATTAATAAAAACATTTTTACATGCGAAAAACACATTAATTTAAGTAGAGCAATTGTTAACAAATTTATAAATGTAAATCTTTTTAATCATCTAAAACAAATTAACAATATTTTAAATATGAAAGATAACCGACAATTACCTGCCACTGCCACCAATATATTTGTTAAAGCAAGGAATGTGGCTTTAAAAAAATATCATAAAAAAATTATCAAATATTAAATATTCCAAGTGTTTTAGATGTTTTTGGAAACAATATTAAATGTTTTTTGTTTAAATAAATTTAATAAATATAAGTTAAATATTGTTTTTATATCTACGTCGTCCTAGTTTTTTAAAAACGTTTGGGTGACCTATATATTCCTATTAAAAATAAATGGTTGGGAAAGAATTTAAGCGGTGATTCCTAGTCAAACATTTTTTTAATATAAAAGTTCTTTTCTTTCGACAAGGAATAACCCATTAAATTCTTTCTCAACCATTTATTTACACCCTGTATTTACACAAACAAATCAAATATATAAAAAAGAAATCTTTGGCAATATGGCAACGTTGTATTTAGTTCCTTCGAATTTGTAGATGTCGCTTCTTAGCTTTAAAATTATGACATTGAGTTATGCATCTATATTGTTTGATCTAGGGTTAGGCTATTGTAATTGTGGCGAATCCATATACAATGGAGTTACACCCCTGATATTCCACGGTTAGCCGAACAGTAAGGGACAACTCGGACGAGGCCAACTGATCGAGAACTGTCAGGAGATTGACGGTTGACAGAACGCCATCAACGACCTCGAATCTTTTCGATCAACACGTTTCTTTTTGTTTTTCTTCAACGTTTTGTGAAATTATTTATTTAAATAAGAAATAAATCGATTATTTCTAAAGTGGGCTTATTACTGTTCTTCGCACGAAGCCACATTGGTGACCCCGACATACGAAAACAAGAAACGAACGAAAAACGTTGTTAGAGCGCAACAAGAACATGTCCGACGACGAAACCTCTCCGGTTTATTACGAATCGACCGCTGGTCTATCCCAACGATCCGATGAGCAGCCAGTAATCGCTCGCGTGGGGATAAAAGCGCCAGAATTTTGGACTACGGAGCCAGAATTATGGTTCCTACGACTGGAAGCACAATTTCGACAGGCTAAAATAGTATCGGATGAATGTAAGTTCGATCATACCGTGGCTAGTTTAAATAGCGATGTTTTGTTAGAGGTTGCGGATATTCTACGTAGTCCTACCAAAGGCACATCATATGAAGATTTAAAAACTCGGCTTTTAAGTAGATACGATGTTAGCGCTGATGAAAAGATCCACCGACTAGCAGAGATAACTTTAGGAGACATGAAACCAACACAGCTTCTCCACCGTATGCAGGCACTAGCTAGTGGTAGCATAAAGCCAGAAGCGTTAAAAATGATGTGGCTCGATCGCCTACCACCCCAAGTTCGTGGGGTCATATCAATTCTGGACGAGAACCTAGAGGAGCAAGCAAAAAAGGCCGATAAATACTTACGCTGTACGAGCATATCAGTGATGTCGGCTGAAGAGAAATCTACGGCAGTGAGGATGATGCCAACTGAACCAAACGAACAGGTGAATACTTTATCAAGACCGACTAAACGCGATGGGGGAGACACAGAAGGTCCAATCAACACAGAGGTCCGGTGACGATTCGGTAGATGGACAATGTTACTACCATCGAAGGTTCGGATCGCGTGCAAAGAAGTGTCGACTTCCGTGTTCATTTTCGGAAAACAAGATGCGGGCGTAGTAGTAGCGACGACTACGGCGCCCTATACTCCACGTCGTCTATTCATTGCCGACAAGGTTCTTAAAACCCAATTTCTCATCGACACCGGTGCCGATCGGAGCGTATTGCCGCGGAGGGGTTGTACCGAAATGCAACCAAGTGAGGTGTGTTTATACTCGGCTACGGGCGCGTGCATTAGGACTTACGGACAAAAACGAATAACGTTAAACTTGGGCCTCGATCGGCCGATCGCGTGGACGTTTATAGTTGCAGATGTCACAAATACAATCCTTGACGCCGACTTCTTGGCCTACTACGGCATCAGCGTGGATATAAAAGGCAGGCGCCTGGAGTGCCCAACAGCCAGGATTAGTGCCGCGTGCGAGGCTAGAGAAGTGAGAACGTTGGAAGTAGGACTGTCTAGCATCCATCCGTACGACCGGTCGAACGGTTCCGACTGCGTGCAGAATTATATCGAGACTCACGGGGCTCCGGTATTTTCTAAGCCACGCAGGCTTCCGCCAGATCGTTTACAGGCAGCGCGCAGTGAATTTGATAATCTGTTGCAGGCAGGCGTTATCCTGCCGTCGAAGTCGCCGTGGGCAAGTCCCCTTCACATGGTGAAGAAGTCCAACGGCCAATGGCGGGCGTGTGGAGATTTCCGCCGATTGAACGCCGTTACCAAACCCGACCGGTATCCTGTACCGCATATACAGGATTTCGCTAACCAACTACACAACAAAAAAGTTTTTTCCACCATCGACCTGACGCGCGCGTTCTATCAGATACCAGTTGGACCCCAGGATGTGCAGAAAACGGCCATAATTACACCGTTCGGACTGTACGAATTTCGCCGCATGCCCTTCGGCCTTCGAAATGCAGCCCAAACGCTCCAACGATATCTGGACCAACTTTTCCGAGGATGCTCCTTTGTTTATATTTACATAGACGACATTTTAGTGGCCTCAGCAACCGAAGTAGAGCATGAGCAACACTTGGCGACGGTACTACAGATTTTGGAGACAAACGGCTTCCAAATTAATAAAGACAAGTCCAAATTTCGGACTCGAGAAGCCAAATTCTTGGGTGTTACGATATCTCAGACGGGAATCGGGCCGTTATCGAATAAAGTTGAGGCAGTTCGCATGTTTCCGCAACCTACAACATATCGACAGTTACGTCGATTTATGGGAATGTTCAATTTCTATCGCCGCTGGATACCAAACGCCGCAACCGAGCTCATGCCACTAACCGAGTTATTGTCCGGACAGAAGAGGAGACAGCAAGACCTCACCTTGACGTCAGCAGCAGTAAATGCTTTTACCAGAGTGAAAGAACTCCTAGCTAATGCAGCCGAGCTAGTTTTCCCGGCACCCCATGCCCGTTTGAGCATGTCGGTCGACGCTTCAGATACGGCGGTCGGCGGCATGCTGCAACAGTTGGTGGACAACGAGATGCAGCCTATCGCTTTCTTCTCACGTAAATTGTCCACAACGTAAAGGAATTACAGTACGTACGACCGCGAACTGTTGGCCGTATTTGACGGCATCCACCATTTTCGCCACTTTAATGAAGGCAGGCAATTTACGATCTATACAGATCATAAGCCCTTAACGTTTGCTTTCCAGCAACGTCACGATCGACAATCTCCACGACAAGTCCGTCAGCTCGAATTTATTGGCCAGTTTTCGACCGATATCCGACATGTTCAGGGAACAGCGAACATCGTAGCCGATTGCCTCTCGCGACCAGGGGTAGATGCCGTCGTAGCGGCAGTCACTATTAACTTCGACCGTTTAGCCGAAGCCCAGGATACAGATGAGGGCCTTTAGCAAGTCTTGCAGGATCCTAACAGCTCTCTACATCTGCAACGTGCTGTTTTACCTAGCAGCGAACGTTCGCTTTATTGCTCGATTCAAGACAGCCGGGTACGAGTTTATGTACCAGAGGCGTTTCAGCGAGATGTATTCTTCAAATTGCACACGCAGTCACGAGCGGTTTGCTCATATCCATATCAACATTGTGGGACCCCTTCCGCCCAGCCATAACTTCCGCTATCTCCTGACGGTTATCGACCGATTTACAAGGTGGCCGGAGGCCATCCCTATTCCGGAAATAACCACTGAAGTGGTAGCCGGTAGACTTCTTGAGACTTGGATATCCCGCTTTGGTGTGCCGCTAACGATAACTACCGACCGAGGGAGACAATTTGAGAATCAACTGTTTCGTCAACTTAACACGACGCTGGGGGTACAACATATTAAAACAACGGCGTACCACCCACAATCAAATGGGTGCATCGAACGTTTCCATAGAACCCTAAAGGCAGCCTTAATCGCAGCGGACACGATGTCATGGACTGAAGCCCTCCCACTGGTTATGCTGAGTCTACGCAGTACTTACAAGCAAGACATTTCGTGTACAGCTTCAGAGCTGGTGTATGGCGCACCAATACGACTACCCGGACAGTTACTGGTTCCCACTGCAGCTGTGCCTGATGAGCATCGATTTATCCAACGACTTCGTGAGACTATGGGAGCATTACAGCCCATACCAATGAGTAATCACTCATCCCGGGCGGCTTTTATCCATCCTGACTTGCAAGAGGCTACACACGTATTTGTTCGTACTGATAAAGTGAAGCCTCCGTTGACACCTCCACACAGTGGACCCTTCAGAGTGCTAGAAAGACAGGACAAATACAGAGCCTTCAGAAATGATCCACTCCCACGTGACCAAATTCGAATTTATCCTAGTAAATTTATTATTGTCAAGTTGGTACACGAACAATAAGTTACTAAAATACTGTCATTAATGTCAAGTCAACGTCAACTCGACCATTAGCGGAACATAACAAAGGGCAGCCATTATTCTGCGAGCATCGAGGTTAGAATAACGTTTGTTTATTTTTCCTAGTTTTTCGTGTGTTTTTCCTGCTATTATTAAATTAGTTTTTTTCAAAACTCTATTTAAACTTTTCGAATCGTTTTGAGGTAAGTCAAGAACAGCGACGTTTAATTTTTAAATTTTAGGTTATTTTTCGTTTCATTTTTAACAATGATTTTACTCTAGATGGTGTTTACATCAGAACAAGACGCCTACATTGTGATGGCCCACTTTCGCAGTGGAACACGCAATGTGGATGGAAGTTGGACGTATTCTGTTCAATCTTGCATTGAACAGTTTACCGAAGCATTTCCTGAAGTCAACATCGAGTACGGATACTTCAAAGATAGGAAGAACATACTCGTCAGAAGGTACCAGCAGAAGTTTTGCATCTGCAAGGGCAAGAGTACAGGGAGGCCAACAATCCTAACGGAGAACGTTGTGGAGGATATTCGGACACGAATTGTACGGAGTCCGAAGAAACCCGTATCCCAATTGGCTCTACAAACTGGTAAGACCGTTATTACAATTTAATGTTTAAAATCGACGTTACTTCAATTTCTATTTTTAGGTATGTCGGTAGGAACTTGCCACAAGGCACTTACGGAGAAGCTACACATGCACCCTTACAAAGTATCGTTGGTGCAAGAACTGCTTCCGATGGATTATAATAAACGCGTCGAATACTGCAATTGGTTCAACACACACTTGAATAACGACGATTTGTTGGATAGAACGTTCTTCACGGATGAAGCCTGGATCCATTTGTCGGGGTATATAAACAAACAGAATTATCGAACTTGGGCAACGGAGAACCCCCACGAGACCATTGAAGCACCCCTGCATCCCCAAAAAATTGGAATCTGGGTAGCGGTGTCTAGGAGGAGGATACTTGGACCTATTTTCTTCAGGGAAACCGTTACAGGCGTACGTTACCGTATGATATTAACTGAAGCAATGGATCAAATGCATGATGATGAGCTGCAGCTGGGCTACTTTCAACAAGATGGGGCCACAGCGCATACCGCACATGCAACCTTGGAGTACCTCGAAGAATTCTACGGGAACAGGTTAATCAGCAGAGGTTTGTGGCCCCCCCGTAGCCCGGATCTAACTCCTCTAGATTTTTATCTATTCGGTAGGTTAAAAACCAATATTTTTAAAAACCGGATGCAAAATTTAGAGGAGTTGGAAGCAGCCATCGTGAGGGAACTTGGACTAATTCAAGTCGACGAGTTGCAACGGGTGTTCGAGAATATGAAGAGGCGAGTCAATTTATGTATTCAACACGAAGGTGGACATTTCGAGCACTTATTATAAACACCCGTTGTAAAATATTCGAAAAAGAAAATAAACAATCTGAAAAATAACAGTTACCGATTTCATTTTTCTTTTATTTTGTTTAACCCCTTTTTTTCCTGCTTATTTAAAACAAAACAAAGCAAATTTCATAATATTGACATAACCTAAAACTCATGACATATAATAATATTGACGATTAATATTCTCACGCCACTGTTTTGATATCTCTTCACAATAGGGATATTTGTTAAAAATAATGACAACTGTGTACGTAGAGTTGCATATATTTTTAGGTCACGTGGGAGTTGATCATTTATGAAGGCATTGTACATGACAGTAGATGTCTAGAATGCTCCTCAGTGGATTTCCATGGATCGACTCAAGCCAGCCTACATCCCAGCATCTCGCCAGCAGTGGGAAGAGCATTCGTATGCTAACCGTCTGCGACTAGAGGCGTGCCAACAGGACCGTTCGCAACCGGTGGTTTCCTCACTGGGGGGAGCCCTGTGGCGAATCCATATACAATGGAGTTACACCCCAGATATTCGACGGTTAGCCGAACAGTAAGGGACAACTCGGACGAGGCCAACTGACCGAGAACTGTCAGGAGATTGACGGTTGACAGAATGTGGTGATTATTTTAATGGAAGAGTAATACTTAGGCCTAATCCACTAGCAAAAATAAGGACAGATCAGTCATTTTTGTTGCAAACTGATGATTCTCACCATCGTGATGTGTCACCACTGACAAAATTAAATATTGGTATGGTAAGTGATTTTCCCATTGATTATATGCATTGTGTTTGCCTAGGGGTGATGAGAAAATTATTGAACACCTGGGTAGGAGGCTCATTGCATGTTCGACTCCAGGCACGACTAGTAACAAATTTATCACAACATTTAGAATCTCTTAAGGAGAATTTTCCAATTGAAATAAATAGAAAACCAAGGAGCATTTCAGAATTAGCTCGATGGAAAGCCACCGAGTTTCGAAGTTTCCTATTATATTTGGGACCGTTAGTCTTAAAAAATGTTGTTAATTTAGCAATATATGAGCATTTCCTTTTATTTCATTGTGGGATCTTGATTTTACTTTCCCCAAAATTTTTGCGATTGTATGGAACTGATATGGCTTCTGAGTTGCTAAATACTTTTGTAGCTCATTGTAAAGAAATTTATGGTTTAGAATTTTATGTGTACAATGTTCATGTTTTAAGTCATCTTACTATGGACTCCAATAAATACAATGACACTTTGGACTCTTTTTCATCATTTCCTTTTGAAAATTATCTGGGAGAAATTAAAAGTTACATAAAAAATCCAAATAAACCTTTGCAACAAATTTACAATCGAATAATTGAATTAAATAACAGGCCTCTGAATACATATTCAACTACAGACTCACCAGAATTTTTATATGAACATGTAAAAGGTCCTATATTAGTAGGTCTCGAATATTATAAACAATACAAGAAAATAGTTTTTACTAACTTTATATTAACCATTTCGGATTATTCCACTGCAAATTGTTATTGTTTATTGGCTAATATTGTTATAAAAATTTTTAATATCGTACGAAATGATAAAAATGAACAATTTATTATAGGCAAACAATTTTGTAATTATAAGTCACTTTATGTGTATCCTGTAAATTCAGAAATTTTTAATATATTTCTTGTTAATAACTTATCTTGTTTAAAAAAATGGAATGTAAAAGAAATTTCAGGAAAGTGTCTGGTTTTTCCTTATGCAGAAAATGTCTTTGCTTCATTTCCATTACTGCACACTTGTTGAATTTTGTGTTAATTAATAGCATTAGGTACTGTATTTTCCAAATTTATGTTTTTTTTTGTTTTCATTTGTTTTTTTGTTTCCAAATTTTAGTAATACAATTATGTATTAAGAGTTGATGTTTTACTTTAACCTATTTTTATAAACCAGCTTTTATAGGATGTTTTAGAATACAGCTGTATACCTAGTGCTGTATACCTAGGTAGTATACCAAGGTACCTGCTAGGCATATTATTATTATTTGATCGACGTTTAATCTACGTCTATTATACGTCAGCAGTAACGTCAGCTGCTAACGTTTTAATGACGTCATTGATATGACGTGATTGTGGTGGGACTTATTGACGTGATTTTACCGTCAATAAAACGTCATTTGAAAACGTGACTTTAGGTACCTGATAACGTATTTTTCACGTTTTTGGAACGTGATTTGGTTGCCTGGGATGCGACCTTTTAAAATTGTATAAGTTGATTTAGTTGGAGACAGTGTATACCTTATTTTACTGTTGAAATACTCATCATGTTCGTTTAGAATCTAAGTGTTAAATGTACGCTGTCATGTGGCAACGCCGCGAAGCACTCGCGATAGTAAAAGGGTGACAGCTGACAGATAACAAAAAAGGGGTCTTAAGAACGATACGTTGGTTTTGATTAGACACGTTGTAAGTTAAAATAGAATCTGAACAATAAAATGGTTTACAGTATTAAACGAAGATATACTTTCTTTTGCTAAATCGCTAAGTTAACATTCCGTCCGTTTTAACATGGTAGCAGAGCGTGGTTAGCAAAAGAATCTGGTTGAAAATAAAATAACGGCTGAACGACAGGCAAGATAGAAAAGAAGATGGCTGAAAGTAAAGAATGCACGCTGCCGGTCTTTGATGGAAAGGATTGGACCAAGTGGAAGTTCAGGTTGATGCTAGTATTGGAAAGCAAGGGGCTTGATAATGTGATCGAAGAAATGATAGCAGAGGAAGATGAAACAGTAGCCACAGCATGGAGAAAAAACGATGTAAAAGCAAGGTCAGTTATTGTACAAAGCGTGTCTAACTCACAGTTAGAATTGATAATAAACGAAAAAACTGCACGTGACATGATAGACAAACTGAATTCGATTTATGAGCCATCGTCAACAGCATTAAAACTAATAGCGAAGAGAAAACTACTGGATTTGAAAATGAAAGAAGATGAGGATCCGACAGAATTTATTTCACGGTTTGAGAAGCACATAAACGATATAAAGAGTACCGGAGAGACTGTAACCAATGATGATAGACTGAACTACTTGTTGTTAGCGTTGCCCAAAAGCTTGAGCAACATTGTAGATATAGTTGATGCTTTAAATCCAGACCAACGAACGGTCGAATATGTGAAATCGAAATTGTTAATCGATTACAAGAAGAAAGATACGAAACAATTCGAAGAAAATCCACCCCATGGAATCGAAACGAACAAACCCACCAGTATAGTAGGAAGTGTTTCAAGTGCGGGCGTGTTGGTCACATACAAAAGTATTGTCGTCAAAATCAAAGTGATACGAGAAGCAACTTCAGAGGCAACTTCAGAGGTAACTTTAGGGGTGGTTACAGAAATAATCATCGAGGAGCAGGTGGAAACGCGGCAAATCAGGCCCAGGTAGAGCAACGGAGTGAAGAAAATTCGGAAAACAGTTTCCATGCCACCGTGTTGAATGCAGAGACCAATGAGGGAGGTATAGAAGAAGATGAGATGGTTTGGTTGATGGACAGCGGATGTTCAGACCACATAGTCAACGATAAGAAGTATTTCTACGAGGTTCGCAAATTAGATAAGGCCATAAATATTAAGGTAGGAGACGGTTATTTAATAAAAGCGCTGGCTGTAGGAAATATTAAAGTAAGATTTAGAGTTGGTAATTTTGTGACGACAAACAATATCAAAAATTGTTATTTTGCACCTGAAATGTCAAAAAATTTGTTAAGTGTATCGAAAATAACTGATAATGGTAATAAGATTTGGATTGAAAAGGATATTCTTGAAATTTTGAATCCAAATGGAGAAACAGATGCGATTGCAAGTAAATGCAAAAATTTATATGAAATAAAAGGTAAAGTTATATATAACATAGAGTCAAATAATACAATCGTTGTAACCGAAAAGGAAAAATGGCATAAAAAATTAGGGCATGTTAATTTTAAGAGCTTAGCGAACATGTGTAAATTTCAAGCTTGCATTGGACTACCCAAATTGTTAGATAATGTTCATTTAAAATGCGAAACCTGTTTAGCATCTAAAATGTGTAACTTGAAGTTCAATAATAATAGAAGGAGAGCATTAAATGTTTGTGAAATAATTCATACCGATGTTAACGGACCTATAACGCAATTGGGATATGAGGGAGAAAAATACTTTGTCACGTTTATAGATGATTTTAGTAAGTTAATTATTGTGTATTGTATAAGATCTAAGGATGAGGTTTTTGGTTGTTTTGAAAAGTATGCTATGTTCGTAATGAATCAAACGGGTAAGCCTATAAAGGAATTGAGATGTGATCGGGGAACTGAATATTTAAATAAACATTTCTTTGAATTTACTAAAAGACACGGAATATGGTTGAGACCTAGTCCGAGCTACACACATGAATTAAATGGTGTTGCTGAAAGATGTAACCGTACCATCATGAATAGTGCAAGATGCCTATTGCGAGATGCGAATTTAGATAAAAGGTATTGGCCCGAATGCGTTAAAACTGCGGTATATTTGAGTAATCGAGTAATAAAGTCAAATAATTTCGATAAAACCCCATACGAAATTTTCATCGGAAGAAAACCAGATATTTCAAATTTAGAGGTGTACGGAAGTAAAGCGTTTGTTCGAATTAGTGAAACACAAAGAGGTTCTAAGCTAGAACCAAAATCTGAAAAGGGAATTTTAGTAGGATACGGGGATATGGGGTATCGCATATTGATTAATGGAAAAGTAATAGAAAGTAGGAATGTTAGATTTATTGGACCAGGTGAACAATTCATACGAATTTCTAATGATATTTTTGAACAGGAAAGGCAGGAAAATGATGAAAACCAGGAAATCAACGAGGTAGTCGAAACAGTTGAAGAAAATGAAAATGAACCGCCCCAGGAGACGAGACAGGAGGTGCCGAGCGAAAGACCTAGAAGAAAAAGAATTGAACCAGTCTGGCATAGGGATTATATGATTGATGCAAATTTGTCTAGTATGGACGCTCCAAGTACATATAATGAAGCAATGAAAAGCGAAGAGAAGGAGTTTTGGAAGAAAGCAATGGAGACAGAAATCAGATGTTTAAAAGAAAATGAAACTTGGGAGATGATCGATATAAATGAAGTGCCGGCAGATAAGAAAATTATTCAAGTGAAATGGATTTATAAGGTCAAGTCAAATAATGTATTTAAAGCAAGATTAGTCGCGTTGGGCTATCAACAACCTAGATCCCTGGAGGAAGAAATATACTCACCAGTCGCTAAAATGTACACTCTAAAAACAGTTTTATCGGTTGCGTGTGCCCAAGGATGGCATATTGACCAAATGGATGTGCAGACCGCATTTCTCAATGGAGAGATAAATTCCGAAGTGTATACTTATCAGCCAGAAGGATTCATCGTAGATGATTACAAAGTGTGCAAATTAAAGAAAGCGCTGTATGGGCTGCGTGAAAGCCCTAGACTGTGGTATAAATGTTTTCACGAGTATATAGTTTCAGAGGGTTTCAATAATTCAAAGTATGATAATTGTTTGTATATAAGGCGCAATGATAGGGGGATTGTGTACACAGTTTTGTATGTGGATGATTTGCTGTTATGCGGTCCAAATTATAATAGTTTAGAAAACGTTAAAAGTAACTTGAGGGAGAAATTTAAAATGAAGGATTTTGGAAAATTAAAAACTTACTTGGGTATCGACATTAAGTATGATTGTAAGACTGGATGCATGACTCTTGATCAAACAAAGTATATAGATCATCTTGCTGAGATTTTTAATGTATCAGAAAGTAAGAATTTTAAAACTCCAATCGAACAAAATTTGAAGTTAACCAAGGCAAGTGAGTGTGAGCTGGAAATTCAGTATAGGAATTTAATTGGCGCGTTACTTTATATAAGTCAAGGAACTCGACCCGACATATCATATGTAGGATTTGTTGTATTACTTTTCGTATTATAATATTCGTAGTTGATTTGTCGTATTATAATTATTCAAAGTACGCGCCTTACGTTATGTTTGAATGTGTTTCCGTTGTAGGAAGACTTGCGCGGTACGGCCAGTCGTTGGTTAATTGTCAAGACGGTAAGACGTCCGCCAATTTCTGTCGCTATATTCAGAATTATATTACTGTTCTATATGTGCTTTTTGTATTTAAACCCTAGACAACTATAAAAAGCCTACATTTTGGGGGCCTGTCCGGGATAGTGAGTGAAGCAAGCGGAAAAAGTGAAACCAACGGCCACGCCGCACGACGATTAAGGCGATAAGACGAAGACGATTAAGACGAAGTCGATCACGACGATTAAGGCGATAAGACGAAGACGACCAAGACGAAGTCGATTGAGACGATAAGACGAAGACGATCAAGACGATAAGACGATCCAGAAAAGGAATAATAAGGAATTTCGACGTTCCTGCTGGAAAAAGTGAGGTTAAGACGACCAGTGATTTCGGTGTTTCCCGCGAACGGAAAGCATCGGTCCAGTGCGCAGCTGCCAGAGAGGTTTGTTCCTGAAACGACGAAACGACGAAAAGACGAAACGACGAGCAACGGAACGACGGAGTAGAAAAGGATAGCCGAAAGAAGGTGGCGACGCGTTCGATTTCTATTCGACCGGTTCCTGATCGAGCGAGGCGTTCGTTCGAAGTGTCGACATTCGGACCGAAGTTGGCAACAGGTTAGAAGTTTTGAAGTTTGACGGATGACAGATAATAGGTACAGATTACTGATTTCTTTTGTTTGTTTGTTTACTTTTTGAAATTTGAAAACGATTTTGTTGCGGTAATACTAGAATTCCGATTTATTTGGTTTCTCTGTTTATTTTGTAACGGGAGAATAGAAAACCATTTTTTTGTTGGTGTAGTTTTTAAATGCATTGATATTTTTCTGAAAATTTGTGAAGATTTTAAACGCATTGATATTTTTCTGAAAATTTGTGTAGATTTTAGATTCATTGTTATTTTTCTGAAAATTTGTGTACATTTTAAATGCGTTGATATTTTTCTGAAACTTTGTGTACATTTTAAATGCGTTGATATTTTTCTGAAAATTTGTGTAGATTTTAAACGCATTGATATTGTCTTGGAATTTGCGTGAATTGTAAGCGCATTGATTATCTTTAAGAATTTGTTGTAGATGTGAATGCAATCTGTTTATAAGTTTGATTATTTTTATATTCGGGTTTGACGAATTGTACTATTGTTATTTTTGTATTTTTTTTGTTTCTTGTGAATTTTTTGTAAGCATATTTTGGCTGGGATTTTTTGTTGGATTGCTTTGTTTCTATAGTTGAACAAATAATTCCAGATAGTTTTGTTGTTACACATTTTATTTTTAATTTTTGTGAATCTTTTTGAGTGTATTCAAAATGGCCGTAGCGCTGCGGAGTTTTCCTATAATAGAGCAAAATATTAAATCTAGTAAGTTGCGAGGAATAAGGGCGCTACATTGCATAATTTTCGGTAATGAGGGAGAAACGCGGAAACAGAGAGGGGCAATTCGCGAATTTTCTGGTTTTTTCTTTCAGGCTGCTGCTTTGGAAGCAAAATTAGAGGAGGTTAAAAGTAAGGTTACTCATTCTGATTTGATATATGTGTGTAATATTTTGAATTTGGATTATTCGGGTTCTACTGACGACCTGGTGGGTCGAATTTGTACATTTTTGAATCATCTTGAGATTCCTGGCGATGCGGGTCGGGAGGAAAGCGACGAAGATAATATGTCTGGAGATGACGAAGCACAAGGAGTTGCGGATTGGATGGCTGGTTCAGCTACACCTCTAAAACTTGTGTCGAGGAAACAGACTGGGTTACCCAACATTCAGAAGCATGTGGTTGAAAGGAATTTAGACGGGATTCCGAGAGCTGCCACAGTAGCAGAAAATCTAGACGACGAACATTATGAAGAAAGACGTTTAAGTAGGGATATAAGATCCGAGAATATGAGCGATGGCTATAATGGTAGACGAGGAAACAAGGGGGGATATAGTGATGTTTTCTACGAAGCTGATGAAGGGAGGCGTTATGTCAACAGAAATTCGTGTGAGTGCAGAGATGAATATTTAGAAAGAGAAGAAAGACGATACAGGGGAGATCAGGGAGATAGATTTAGAACCGATTTAGACGAAGTTGAGGATCCCATGAGCAGGTTAAACATTGGAGGAGGGTTCTCGCTTACATTCAGAGACGTAGAAGATACTATTCGACCATTTGATGGGAGAGATGGGTATCCGATAAAGAGATGGGTCTCCGACTTTGAAGAAGTTGCAAATTTGGTGGGCTGGAATGAACTACAGAAACTTATTTTTGCAAAAAGATCACTTCAGGGATTGGCTAAATTGTTTGTCCAGTCAGAAAGAGGAATTAGATCATGGAGGATGCTGAGAGAGCTGTTAATGGAAGAGTTTGAAGTTAAAACCAGTAGTTCTGAGGTTCATCGGCAATTGATGCAACGGAAAAAGGGAGATAAAGAATCAGTTCAAGAATATGTTCTAAATATGAGAGAAATTGGAAGTCGGGCAGGATTAGAGTCTGAAGTTATTATCCAATACATAATTGACGGGATTCCTGACGATTCAGCGAGTAAAGTAATTCTGTACGGGGCCAGAAATTTCACCGAATTTAAAGAGAAAGTCAAAATTTACAATCGGGCAAAAGCTGGAAAGAATACTACTGGTCCGGATCAGAAAATAAGACGGGACTGGAAGAAAAGAGGAGATGGAGATGGACGAGTAGGAGATAATGGGTCAAGTGAAGTAATGGAACGAAAGAAGGCTGGAACTTGTTTCAATTGTGGGGCAAAAGGACATGTGTCTCGTAATTGTCCTGAGAAAGCTAAAGGGCCTAAGTGTTTCAAGTGCAATCAACATGGCCACCTTGCTAATCAATGCACCAGCATAAGTGTTCGAAACGATTCGACTTCCAACACGAAGAATCGGGTGAATGTGATTTCAGAGACGCCGAGGAATAGATTAAATCTAATAATTGATTCCGTTGAAATTACTGCGTTGTTTGACACAGGAAGTGATATAACTGCACTTCGGAAGGACGTTTATGATAATTTTTTTGCGAGCAGTATAATGCTCAAGGAAGAGAGCATTCCTTTGAGAGGACTTGGAAATAGTAAAGTGGAAACGTTGGGATTCTTTACTCGCAAGGTTGTCGTCAATGATGAGGAATGCATACTTGACATACACATAATACCCGAGAGTGCTTCTAATTTTAGGGCCATAATCGGTAACAAATTGTTGTCCCAATTGGACATCAATATCAGAGATGGTAACATAGAGGTTTATAAAAGAGACAGGGATAATTTTCTGATGCATATATCCGAGGGGTTGGAGCAGAGTGAAGAGCTGGATTTAGGGCATATTAAATCAGAGGATACCAAAGAAAGAGTAAAGTTGTTAATAGATAATTACAGACCAAACAGGTCTAGGACGACAAACGTTGAAATGAAGCTGATTCTGAAAACCGAAGAGCCCATTTATCAGAGACCCCGAAGGTTAGCATCTACGGAGAGGGAAGAGGTAAATAAACAAGTGGAGAAGTGGATTGAGGAGGGGATAGTTAGGCCGAGTCATTCCGATTTTGCAAGTCCCATTGTTATCGTAAAGAAAAAGGACGGAAGTTCACGAATATGTTGCGACTACAGGAGGTTGAACAGAAATGTCCTCAAGGATCGGTTTCCTTTACCTCTGATAGAAGACATTTTAGACCGACTTCAGGGAGCGACTGTGTTTAGCACGATTGATCTGAAGAATGGTTTTTTTCATGTACCGATGGAGTCAAGCAGTATCAAGTACACATCGTTCGTGACTCCTGATGGTCAATTTGAATTTTTGAGATGCCCATTTGGACTTTGTAACAGTCCTGCGATTTTTCAAAGGTTTATTGCAGGAATTCTGAGACCCTTGACGGTTTTGGGAATAGCCATTTACTATATGGACGATATAATAATTCCTAGCAAGAATGATGAAGAGGGCTTAGAAAGATAAAAGATGTTGTTAGATTTGGCGCGTGATTATGGATTGCAAATTAAGAAGAGTAAGTGTCAGTTTCTAAGAAAGCGAGTGGAATTTTTAGGATTTATAGTGGAGGATGGTAGAGTTCAACCTTCGGAAGAAAAGTCATTGGCTATCCGAAGATACCCCATTCCAACTACTATTAGACAATTGCAAGCGTTTCTGGGACTTACTGGATATTTCAGAAAGTTTATTTCGTCGTATGCCGTGATAGCGAGACCATTGTCCGATCTGTTGAAGAAAGATGCAATTTTCTTTATGGGAGAGGATCACCTACGGGCTTTTAACACTCTTAAGGAACTTCTCAGTAGTGAGCCAGTGTTGCATATTTATAGAGCTGGATACGAGATAGAATTACATACTGATGCAAGCCAATTTGGATATGGAGCCTGTTTACTACAGAAAAATGAAGACGGGAAATGGCATCCGATATATTTCATGAGCCGGAAAACCAGCTGAACAAAAATACACGAGTTACGAGTTGGAAGTGTTATCCATCATTGGGGCGGTGAAGAAGTTCCGTATATACCTCCTAGGTACCAAGTTTAAGATAGTAACGGATTGCCAGGCATTCCAAAAAACTATGGAGAAGAGAGATCTTACCACGAGAGTTGCTCGGTGGGCACTTTTACTAGAGGAGTATGACTATAATATAGAGCACAGGAAAGGAAATCGTATGCAGCACGTAGACGCATTGAGTAGATGTCATAGTGTCATGTTAGTGAGGGAGACAGTTGAAGAGTCGACGTTGAAAAAAGTTAGAATGGCGCAAGAAAAGGACGAAAATATTCTGGCGATAAAGAAAATTTTGAAAACGCATGATAGTTATAATGATTACTTTTTAAAGGGTAATATTCTCTATAGGCACATAGGAGGAAGAGAAGCTGTAGTGGTACCAAAACCATTGCAAACCGAACTAATCAGAAGGGCACATGAGATTGGACATTTTGCGGTCACAAAAACTAAAGAAATTTTGCAGCGAGACTTCTATATTACTGGGATTATAGAAAAAATTGAAAGAGTTATACGAAACTGTGTTGCGTGTATTCTGGGAAATAAGAAAGAAGGTAAGAAGGAGGGTTTCCTACATGCGATACCAAAAGACGAACCGTTGAGTACATACCATGCTGATCATTTGGGACCAATACCGTCTACCAGTAAAAATTACAAACACATTTTGGTAGTTGTAGACGATTTTTCAAAATTTGTGTGGCTCTAGCCGACGAAATCAACGACAACGAAAGAAGTAGTTAACTGCTTAATTAAGCAGCAAAAAACATTCGGTACTCCCAAAAGAATCGTAACAGACAGGGGAACGGCTTTTACCTCTAAAGAATTCGATGAGTATACCAAAGCTGAGGATATTCAACATGTCCGTATCACTACCGGCGTTCCAAGAGCGAATGGGCAGGTGGAGCGGATAAACAGGATACTGATTCCTGTTCTTACCAAGCTTACATTAGACGATCCTATGAAATGGTATAAATTCATAGATAATGTACAGAGTGTTGAATTCAACCTTTCATAGAAGTGTAAACTCCACACCTTTTGAAGTTATGTTTGGTGTTAGGATGAGAAACAAGAACGAAATAAAAATTAAGGAGATTATTGAACAAGAAATGATAGAAGAATTCGACGAAAAGAGAAAAGAATTAAGAAACGAAGCTAGGCGACAAATTACTAAAATTCAGGAAGAAAACAGAAGGGGTTTTGATAGAAAAAGAAAAGCAGCACGTAAGTATAGAGAAGGTGACCTAGTCGCCATCAAGAGGACTCAGTTCGGACCGGGTTTAAAGTTAAATAGGAAGTTTTTGGGTCCATACGAAATATTGAAGGTAAAGAGGAATGATAGGTATGATGTTGGAAGGGTGGGAGTTCATGACGGTCCAGCAAGAACATCCACTTGTGCGGAATTTTTAAAACCATGGGTTGATGGGGATGAAGAATCCGAGTCGGATTCTTGTCAGGAGGGCCGAGTGTAGGATTTGTTGTATTACTTTTCGTATTATAATATTCGTAGTTGATTTGTCGTATTATAATTATTCAAAGTACGCGCCTTACGTTATGTTTGAATGTGTTTCCGTTGTAGGAAGACTTGCGCGGGACGGCCAGTCGTTGGTTAATTGTCAAGACGGTAAGACGTCCGCCAATTTCTGTCGCTATATTCAGAATTATATTACTGTTCTATATGTGCTTTTTGTATTTAAACCCTAGACAACTATAAAAAGCCTACATTAATAAACAAAGACAAAAGGCTCCATCCTTGATAATACTAGTATACTATAGGATTTTTTTGTTTGCAAACCACTTATACTGCATATTACATACCTATTATTTTCTACACTTATTGTATAAGGATCTTTGAAATTTGTTTTGTTAGATATATGTATACTTAAGTCGATAATTATCATACATTATTATACACATTATTATGCATATCATTAAACATATTATATGCCAAATTTAAAACGGCTACGTACCACATTTATATTAAGCACCTGTCCCTATTTTGAAAATATCAAATATTCAAATCAGATCAAGGCCTTATCCTGTTTTTTTTTTCCTACAGCCTACAAATGCTCAGATCGTGAAACCAGCTTTAAACATCTACAGGGTGATCTCGAGGACGGGGCTCTCGAAGTATAATTAGAGATTAAACGACTTACCTGGAAGGAAGTTCAATCCTCAATTATACGAGAGAGCCCCGTCCGAAGAGATCACACCCGCCCCCTCCCAACCCAGAATACACGATCTGAGTAGAAACATAATGACTAGCATATCGGGTGCGGGGGACGGCGGGATGAGGTATCAAATTTTTCTAACTTTAAACAATACGCCGAAAACGAGTACTGAAGCATATAAGTACTACAGGGTGATCTCGAGGACGGGGCTCTCGAAGTATAATTGAGGATTGAACTTCCTTCCAGGTAAGTCGTTTAATCTCTAATTATTACATTATTTTTCATTATAGGTGAATGAATACCAAAATGAGTGAACAAACGTGGGCTGTTGTCCAATTTATTGATGATGGAACTGTGGAAGCAGTTCCATCTAATTGGATACAAGGGAGAAATGTCACTGGCCCACGTATTCCAGCCAAAAGTTATTAAATTCGATAAGAAAATACGAACCGCTAAACACTTGTTGGCCTTGCCATGCTGTGCGAATCTTTAGAAATGCAACTTTTGGTAAGTAATTATTTTTTACTCTGTATAATAAGTAAATTTTTAATCTTATTTTTTTTACAGATAACTATTTAAAAGCCAGAAACAAGGCAAGGCGGGCCGAGGACACAAGTGATTTGAATACCGAAGAGGAATCTTTAGGTGCAAAAAGAAAAATCGTCCAAAGAAAGCTTTCATCCAGTGACAGTAGCATGAGCAGTGAAGAAAGCCAGCTTCCGCCACCACCAAAAATGAAAAAATGTCCAAACGTAAAGAGACCATTGAAATTGGGTTACCGCACAAAAATAGATGGTATGTATACAGTGCATTTCTTTAATGCCCCCCCCCCCTTTTATTTTTTGAACGGATCAACTTAGAAAATTGAAATTTGGGATAATGAAACTAACGCATGATTACTATATTTTGGAGTAAAATTGACAAATAATAATTTCAAGATGGCGACGGGGCGCCATCTTGGGAAATAAATTTAAATGGAAAGGGGTGTCTTGTGATACATCATTTTGAAGCTCCTGACAAATACTGTACAACCCTGGAATATAAAGTCAATATCTGCACCCATTACAAAATGGCGGAACATTAACCAGGACGTCTTAAAGACGCCTTGATTTGTAACAATGTACGTCCTAAAGACGTCTTTAAAACATTTTATGGATATTAGCGTACATCTTTAAAACGTCATGAACGTCGTAAACAAACGTCTTTAAAATGTTTTTAAAAGGTATCTGTGCTATCTGGGTAGTACCTACCTTAAGTAATATTTTAACTATTTGGGAACTGTTCAAAATCACTTGGATTTGTCCAGAATCATTTTTAGAAATGATATTAGAAGCATTTGAAACAGTTCAGGACTATCTAAAGGATCTCACAGACCAACGCGAAACTTTTCCGCCGCGGAACATTCGTTCGAAGTTTTACTGCTATTTGGTTTAGGTGAAGAGGAAGAAATAAGGTAAAAATAACTACGTTATTACGAGTATGTTGATTATCAACATATAAGCAAGCATAATAATAGTAGGATATTTATTTTAATAATTTTTAATAGGCCTTCATGACTTAAATCGTAAATAATGCGATACTTTTTCATAAACTCGATTAATTTTTCGACAACTGCCATTTTCACAAGTACCAAATTCCGCAGCGGCAGCGGAAAAAAACAGTGCAAGCAGCGTTTCGAAATTAGAACGCTGCGTTTTCGCTACTATTGCGAAACTTCCGCTGCGGAATCGCAGCCGCAGCGGCAGCGGAAGTTTCGCGTTGGTCTGTGGGATCCTTAAGAACTACTCTTACTTTAGTCTACTCTATCTCCTGATAGCGAATGGAGTATAAAAATATTAAGCAGTATATGATGAAAAAATTATTTCAGCTACTACGTATCGAAATTGATCCTGTTCTTCAAGTCCTCGCAGTTCATTGGGTCAGAGGGACACGTATTGTACGGCCCGACGGACTTTCTGGCGAATTTCGGCGGTTTGCTGGGGCTTTTTACGGGATTTTCGATACTCTCTCTCTCTGATGGAAGCCATTTATTTTTTAACCGTGCGTTTGTGCTGCAATTCGAGGCTGTACGGTTACTGGGCTGGGCCGGATAAATGAACTAAATATATTTTAACCATTGGTTTTGTTATAATGGGAGCAAATTTTATTCAATTTGCACAATTAGTAGCAATCGAACCTTTATCGAGTACGGACGTTTTACTAGTTTTAATTTCGATAAACAAGGTGAATCGTGATAAAAACAATTAACCGAATTCGGAATAAAAAGATCGTGTCTACTTGAGTGCGGAAAACAGACAATGCTGTGATCGTTTATTAAAATGTTAGTGAACTATCACCGCTGGAACTATGAAAAAATCTAAACAATTCATATTCTCCGTCATACCAATACATAGGAAATGCAGGTGTTCGGCCAACCCAAAACACACAACAAAACGCATGTATGCAACCACCTCGGTACGAACAACTACCAACTAACAGTTGCTCTAGTCAGCATCAAACTACAGTCAACCCAAATCAAACCCAGCAAACGCAATTTCAACTTCAACATCAATCAATCCCCATAGAAATACCTAACAACCAACAGTACAAGACATCTACTAACATGGTAAATGAAATCCTTAACTTCAGCACATCAAGTGACAGTGAAGAAGAACCATCAACAAAAACCAATACATGGCAGGACATACAACCTCGCAAAAGAAAACGAACTAAGCACTTTCAGCCTGCTATCAGTCAATAAATCACAACAAGCAACAAATTCTCAACTCTAGAAAGAGAAGAGGAAAGTCAAACTACAGATATCGTACAAGATACAAACCCAAAGCCACCACCAATATTTGTACACGGCGTACAAGACTACAATAAAATGGTAACTGCCCTCACAGATGTAGCCGAAATAGAACAATACGTTACAAAAGCTATGGTCAACAATGTAGTAAAAATAAACGCCAAAATACCCGAAACATACAGAAAACTAATTAGCCATATGAAAGAGACCAACATAATCCATCATACCTATCAACTAAAAGAAGATAAAGCATACAGAGTAGTCATACGAAACTTGCATCAAACTGTGCCAGTTGACTACCTAAAGGAAGAACTCCAAAAAGAAGGATTTAAGGTAAGGGCTATAACTAATATTCATCATAGAATAACAAAAGAACCATTACCAATGTTTTATGTAGACCTTGAGCCAGACCCAAACAATAAAGATATCTATAACTTATAAATAATAAAGCTATTAAAGTGGAACCGCCACACAAAAACCACACAATAGTACAGTGTACACGCTGTCAGCGGTATAATCATACAAAATCATACTGTAATCTACCTTTCGCCTGTGTGAAATGTGGAGGCGCTCATGACACAAAAATATGTTAAAAGACCAGGGATTTGCCAGCCAAATTTGCCTTGTGTAAGGGGAACCATCCTGCTAATTATCGTGGATGCAACGTATACAAAGAGATACAACAGAAAACTAGACCAGCACCAACAAACTATAGAAATTCACATCAAATAAATAGTAATTCTCCGCCAACAAATCAAAATATACCACAACCAACCCAACAAAACTCGAGTAAAACCTACAGTGAAGCAGTCAGACAGGGACAAAACAACAACACACCCCAAGAGATTACACTTTCCAACTTTCTGGAGGAATTCAAAATAATGTTTAGTCAACTCATACAACAAAATAATATGGTAATAAACATGTTATCAACTGTCATTAGCAAACTTTGCAAATAATGGCTCAATCACTACGCATAGCTCTATGGAATGCCAATGGCATTCTGGCCAAACAACAGGAAGTCATACTATTTCTAAAAAACAACAACATAGACATACTCTTGATAACAGAAACTCACTTCACCAACAGAAGCTATATGAGAATCCCATACTACGAGACTTATCACACTGAACATCCAGATGGAACCGCACACGGAGGTACGGCAATCATTATAAAAAAATCTATAAAACACCACGAACTTGAGAAGTATGAAGAAAACTTTCTATAAGCTACAACAATCCAAGTACAAAAATTACCTACACCGATAAATATTTCTTCTGTCTATTGCCCTCCAAGACATAACTTAACAAAAAATAACCTCAAACCATTTTTCGATTCTCTAGGAAATTCCTTCATCTGTGGAGGGGATTTTAACTGTAAACATACCCACTGGGGATCCAGAATAATCACACCAAAAGGTAGACAATTATACAGTTTACTGCAGAAAAGCAATTATCAATACCTGTCAACAGGGGAGCCAACATACTGGCCCGCGGATATCAACAAGATTCCTGATCTGCTAGACTTTTATATAATCAACGGTATCTCCTCCAATTATTTAGATGTGGAAAGCAACCTAGAGTTAACCTCAGACCATACACCTGTGATAGCAACCATTAGCACAACAATCATAAAAACTGAGCCAAAACCGTCACTCTACAACAAGAACACTAACTGGGAAGTCTTTCGAGAACAACTCCGCAAAAAACTACAACTAAATATCAGTCTCAAGACCCAAGAAGAACTAGATGACGCCACAGACTACCTCACTAGGGCCATACAAGATAGCGCGTGGACTGCCACGCCAACGATTCTGAATAAAACTAGATTAGCGAACAATTTTCCAAAAGAGATACTTGAATTGGTTAGACAAAAACGACAAGCAAGAGCAAAATGGCAGAGATCACGTAATCCTATAGATAAGAATACCTTCAACAGATTAGCAAATCAACTAAAAATTAAATTGAAACAAAACAAGGAAGAAACTTACCGACACTATTTAAGCACCTTATCGAGAGCGGATCACTCCATATGGCAAGCAACTAGAAAAGAGACCACAAAATACAAAATCACCAATAAGAACAACAGATGGCAGATGGGCAAGATCTGATCAAGAAAAAGCAGATGCTTTCGCTCTTTACCTACAAAACGTGTTTACTCCCCATGAAGATGACTTCGACCCTACCACTAACGAATTTTTAGAAGCACCACTTCAAATGTCATTGCCCATAAAAAGAATCTCATTCCTAAGGTAGGAATTACTTAAATTTAATACTTACCTAAATCGAATTTCACCAACATTAGAAATCCCTTACTAAGAAATACCTTAGGTAAAAATTTGATTTCGACAATTTTTTGAATTTTATTGGTAGCATTGGCTAATTTTGATGTGTAAACCGAATAAGCGGAGATCGAAATTGAATATGTTGAGAGAAAAGAAGAGATGTTGATGATCCGGGCCATCTTTAAATTATGTTTGTTATTTTTAAATCTGCTGAAGATGTAGTCTGTACATTAATAGAAAAATAACCTTTCCGATTTGTAAAATATTTCTACACCTTCTCCTCCAGGATAATGGATCTTTACATGTATGTGTACGTTCAATGGTTCCAAAAACTTCCTGTGTTTCAAATTAAAAATGATCTTCAAATCTTTTTAATATTTGTAATACCGTATACACCGTTGAAAATTTAATTTCGCATAATAGGGAAATCAATGTTAAATTCTTAGCCGGCTGAAATCCAGTCTACCAGTATACATTTCAATAAAACGTCGCGATGAATTCTAATAAATTTAATTGTTCTACTGGACCGCACGCCGCGATTTGTAAAGGTACAAAGTTATTTGTGTTAAGTATGAGATACAAAATTATTTAGAAACTGAATAAATTTTTTTTGGGATATTTCAAAAAAATGTGTGTATCGGTAGGTACAGTTTTGAAAGAGCAACAAATTTTGTTGAAATATGGGAAAAAATAATTCAATTTTCTGCTAGAATTATACCTCAGCTCAGTAATATGAGATGACATCTGTATGAGAGGTTAGGCTATTGTTAAGCAGAAAGTGGTGGACTATTTTTTAGAGTTCTTTTATTTTCTGATTTAAAATTATCTTTAAGTTTATTTTTGGAGCTTCCTTTTTATTATTTTCTTAGAATTTACTTTCTTTTTCAAGCCATTGTGGCAAATATCTACATAATTCTATTTTAATATTAGTGATATTTTTTTAATAAATTATCGTTTAAAAATTCTCATTTCCTTTTATTCGACTCGACGTTCACCCATCCGAACCCGTTTTGATACTGTCGAAGTGTCGAAACCGTCGAAATTATTTGATTTTTAATCAAACCGAACCAAAACGCGGTGTGAAGTCCAGTAGAACAATTAAATTTATTAGAATATATCGCGACGTTCTATTTAAATGTACACTGGTAGACTGGATTTCAGCCGGCTAAGAATTTAACATTGATTTCCCTATTATGCGCGAATAATTTTCCAACAGTGTATATCGAAAAAGACAAAAAAAAATATGTTTCGTCCAGTTTCTAAAAACTCTCCTCCCATTTAAAATTTTCATCAAAAGAGTCTAAAGACAGTCAAGACTTAAGTCACATGAAACCACATGGAAAGTATGGTTAAGTATTTCCTAAATGTTTTAGGCAAGCCCAGTGAGCTGTCCTAACTTTAGGCATTTCCTATGACCTTTAGGTATTACTTAGTGCATGGTGAAACGCAAATTGTACTTAGGAAATCCTAAACCTGGTTTAGGTATTACCTAACTTTAGGAACTGGTTGGTGAAATCGGGCATAAGTGGTTTAACACATACATTGATATAAACTTGTCTTCTTAAAATCATCCAAATATTCATTCACATCCTGAAGTATCGGCATCATACAATTAATTAACACCTTGCATTTTTAAGTTTTTAGAGATTACAAGAACCCTGCAGTAATTTCAAAATGTCTATAAGAGCTCATAATATATACGACAAAAGTAACTTAGTAGAGTTACTAATACATGTTCCTCCTTCAACACCAAACAATATAACAACAAAATTCAACTACACCAGTGGGATATCGAACATAACAATACATTTAATGTTTGAAACGTATCACCCCAATGGGGTGATCATTCTCGTCTCGAAACGGATTAACGTCGATGAGCTTCGATTATTCGAAACCAACGATTTTATCGATCAAAATCAATTCCAAACGAATTTCACTTCTTTTTGGATTGTATACGATAACGACAATTTGAATTCTTCCGTTGTGTTATTCGAGATAGGCGATGGAAATTCGACATGGCGCGGTTTGAGGAATCCCCTTTTGGAATCCGGAACAAATTACACGATTATTGTGTATATCGCCAATTATTGTAAGGATGGGGCAACGAGATGGAGGAAAGAAGAGAAATTTATTCTGACGGATTACGAAAGTAATTCGTGGAATTTATGGCTCACGATTCTCATAATTGATTGCGATTATTATTGTTCCATTCGTTCTTTGGTAAGGTGTAAATTATATAATTTAATTTATGCGATAAGTATATTTATCATTATTATGCATTTTAAGGTACATGAAGAAGAATAACATTCATTATGTGTATTCAATTACATGCGGATACCCGAACAGGTCGTCAGGTTAGTAAGACATATTATATTATACAGGGTGTCCCAATGAAAAGTAGCCCCTTTATTGAGTTAATGATTTTTAAACGCATAATCATAAAAACATGCGGTTTTCGCAGATATATCTTATTTTGCTATAACTTTTGTATCGCCTGTAGAAGAGTATATCTTTCAAAATATTTTTACATATACGGGGTGTTCCATTTAAAAAAAATGGTTACTGTGTATTTAAAACGGAAGATTTTGATACAACACCCTGTGTTGGTAATGCATATTTTCTGTATTACTGTAACAAAACTTATAATAAAATAAAACATATTCGAAAAAACCGCATGTTTTTATGATTAGGCGTTTAAAAATTATAAGCTCTGTAAATGGATTACTTTTCATTGGGACACCCTGTACTATACAGGGTATGTAATTTGGCCGATGCAGGTCTTTGTAAATTATTTTTTTACGGGGATCCCCTTAAAGATATGGAAACGGTTTCTGTAGGGGGGCTACTAGAAAGGTAAAAGATATTTGGACCTGTGTTGAAAAACTTTTTATTTTGTACAGGGTGTGTATAAAAATTGTAGAAAGTTCAACATCAAAAATATCAAATTTCTTATTTTTTTTAAATGGAATCACCAATTTTTTTCTGTTTTAATGAAATCAGCAGTCAAAAATAAGGGAAGTTCATGTTTACTTCCCTATACCTAAACCTAATAATTTTGAAGATATTAAAAATTTTACTTAACACTTACTTTTCTGTTTTATTCTTAAATAATTCGGTTTTACAAGTTAGCTATGTAATATCGTACAAGTAGCAAAATTAATAATCAATTAATCAAGAATAATTTACATGGCCAACTTTTAAAAGCTATTTAATTCGGAATTAGGCAGAAATGTAAGTTTTATGTAAAATATTCAATAACTTTAAAACTATTAAGTTTAGGTATAGGGAAGTAAACATGAACTTCCCTTATTTTTAAATGCTGATTTCATTAAAATAGAAAAAAAGAAATAGGTTTGAAGAAATATTTAAAGATTAATATTTAAATATTTCTTTAAATATTTAAAGAAATATTTAAAAATGAAGAAATTTGATATTTTTGATGTTCAACTTTACGCATGTTTTGTACACACCCTGTATAAATTAAAAAGTTTTTCAACGCAGATTCAAATACCTCTGACTTTTCTAGTAGCCACCCTACAGAAACAATTTCGATATCTTTAAGAGGATCCCTGTAAAAAAATAATTTATAAGGGTCTGCATCGGTCAAATTTTTCAAAAAAAAATTTTTAACTCAAAAAGTATGCATTTTAAAAAAAAAGTGTTTTAGACAAATGTATCCTGAAATTTTACGTAGCTTTCGAAAATATATTAATATACAGGGTGTTCCATTTGAAATAAGAAAGTTGATGCCTACTTCCGGAACAACCGGATGCACTGTCAAATTATTTTTAGGAGGTTCGTCATATTGAATAACATAAGTATACCAAATTTTATTAAAATCGGATAAGTAATTTCCAATATACAGAAAGTTTAAGCTCGCCGTGACACACCCTGTATGTTTCCAAAAATAATACAAACTCTTGTGTTATAAAAATTATTTCCATGAGAAATAAATTTGTTAGTCCTATTTTATTTTAAAATTTCAGCAGCAGCTTCAAATTGAAACGTATTACATTGGGCAGAAAACAAAATAGACAAATAACTTTGAAAGTTAAACATTTAGGTAAAGGACAATCTCATATACACATAGATTCAAAAGTTTTGCATCGCACTATATCTCTGTAAGTAATTTTTTCTTCGCCAAGAATGGACTAGGTACTAATTAATTGATAAGTTTCAAGTAAAAAAACATCAACGGCTTTTGTACAAACTTTGTTTTTTTTTTAAGAAATGCCAGTTTACATTTGTTTTGTTGGCGAGTACCTTTTTGGTACGACAATTCTGCTAGCAAAGACAGTTTAATTTTATGATTTGGACTGCCAACATGAATCGTCAAGTCATAAGTGAGATTGACCGTGCCAGAATAATAGGTTTAATTCACGAAGGCCATTCTCAAAGGTTAGTGGCTAATCGAGTTGGTAGATCGCAAAGTGATGTATCTCGTACATGGAACCGCTATCTCTAGACCAATTCTCTTCGTGACAGACCTAGAAGCGGTAGAAGGCGTGTTACTAATGAACGGCAAAACCGCTATATCCACTTGGTGATCCGGAGAAACCCGACTATAGCATTACCAGCACTCCAAAGAGATATGAGACATGCCTTGGGAATTCCAGTATCGGTCTCTACATTACGAAGACGAATCCTTTCGACAGGATTGAGGTGTCGTCGACCAATGAGAGTACCCCGACTACTACCTGCCCACAGACTTCGCCGTCTACAATGGGCCCAAGAGCACGCAGTATTGCCTGAAGAATTTTGGAATTATGTGCTTTTTTCTGATGAGACAAGAATTTGTTTAGTACATGATAGCCATCGAATACGTGTGTGGAGAGAGCCGACGAGGGCAGCCCAACTCAACCATGCCCACCCTGTGTTGCCCTTTAGAGGAGGAAGTGCTATGTTTTGGGCTGGGATTATGTCCAATGGTCGCACAGAATTATTTCATGCTCAGGGAACAATGACTGGTGATAGATACCTCAGGGAGATTCTACATCCTCACGTAAGACTATGGCGAGCAGCTGTTGGCGACGCTTTCGTTTTTGTAGACGATAACGCCCGTCCTCATCGCACCAGAGCTGTAAATGAGTATCTACAAACCGAAGGCATTAATCGTTTGGACTGGCCTAGTTTATCGCCAGACATGAATCCAATAGAACATGCTTGGAACATGCTTTCCAGGGCAGTGGCAGCACGCAGAAATCCACCAAGGAGTGTACAAGAGCTTGTTAATGCCGCTCAGGAGGAATGGCGGAATATCTCCCAACAGAATATCAGAAATTTAATTAACAGTATGGGTAGGCGTCTCCAAGCTTGCATAAATTCTAGAGGTGGAAATACTCATTACTAAGCAAGTCTTAATTTATTATTTTTCCAAAAGAGTCATCAATTTGTAAATTTAATTTTCTTCCAAAAATACTCTTATGTTTAAAACAACTTTATTAGTGGATAATAAAATGTTTATACAAAAACCCTAGATGTCCATTCTTGATGAAGAAAAAATTACTTTTAGACATATTGGGTGATGCAAAACATTTGAATCTGTTTATTAAATGAAACTTATCTTAAACCACAACAATTACTACATTTTCCGAATTACACAATAGAAAGACAAGATAGATTTGACGGTAAAGGAGGACTAGCAATCCTAATTAACAAAATGATTCCATATCATATAACACAAATAAATATGAGATTACCAACTAGGTTTCAAATAATGGGAATAAAAATTAAACAAATTTCAGTAACTACAATCTACTGTCCACCAGATCTCAACATATCAAAAAAGACGTACGAAAATATTTTTAATAATCACCTTACATTGTAATGGACGATTTAAATGCACAAAATCAAGTCTGGGGATCAGGAATCACAAACTCGAAGGGCAAACATTTGCTAGAAGAAGCCATGAAAGACAAAAACATTACATTTCTAAATGACGGAAGAACAACCAGAATCACGTTACCGGGTCAAAATGCAAGCGTCACAGACCTGACTCTAACTTCTCCAGATATAACAGTATATTGTCAATGGAACGTCTTAAATCATGGGGGAATGAGCGATCACTCACCTACAAGCTTAGAAATCAGAATTAACACAAACTACAACAATGAAAACAATGAGAAACATGCAACTTATGATAAGCAACCAATAAGAAGATGGAAGACAAAGGAAGCGGATTGGAAGAAATACTCCGAGGTATTGGAAAACGCCGAAATAGATTTGTCATATGAGGGGTGGGAAAGAAAAATCGAAGAAGGGGCTAATATAGCTATTCCACAAACAAGAATCATGATGAGAAAAAGAAACCATGTGCAGAAGCCAATATGGTGGGATTGTAACGTTCTAAAATCTCCCCACAATAATCATTAATTCTATTACACATTTTAAATTCACTAATTGATTGTATTGAAGATTTGTTTACCTTTTGGAATAACTAGGGTTAATTATTCTACGAGTACGTTCGTTTGTCCAACAATAAATTCTTCTGTTTATTGTTATTGACATTTGTCTTTGTGCTCTTGACGAGTTAGTGTTCTGAGTAATTGACACTTCTGAAGGGTTATTTAGGTTGTTCCGTGGTTCCGCTGGTTCCATTTTGATTTTGGTCTTCGAGGCGGACAGACTCGTGGTATTACATTTTTAGTAATCGGGAAACATCTCGGATTTTCTACGGTCTGTCTGAAAATATTTAACTTCGTTAGTTGTTTGGAGCCTTGTGCTATTTGATTTGCCGTGTATTTTTGGCGTTAACGTAAGTTAAATCCGTTATTCGGGATCTATATCCTCTTGACCAAATCAACCACGTTTCGATCCCCGACTTAGAACACTAGGGGTAAGTCTTGTCTTCCTTCCTGTTGCAATCGTTAATTGTGTGTTTCTTAGGATCAATTTTTATTACCACTATTATTTTGAGTTGGATTTTCCAATCCGTATTTCCTTGGATCTTCCGTGGGGTTATTCGTATTTAACTGTCTTCCGATTGAACTGGGACCGATTCCTGCGTCACTTTGACCGCCTGTAGTTGCGACCGATAGCTGATTCGACAAGGTTCACCTGTTGTCCCGAGTATCTGCACTCTTCTGTGACACCCAGACCGTCACCAGGAACCTTGAGAAGCTCACCACGTGGGATCCGTCCGCCGTTTTCGGAGAAGTTTTATTATAATCATTTATTTCAATTTAATTTATCGTAGTTAAAGTTCTTTTACTTATTGTTAAATTCGTTTAATTCATATGCTAATTCAGTACGATAGTTAATTAATTTTCTTTTGTTAATAACGAAAATTCGACTCGCCTTTACCGTTTAGTAATTACTCTGTGAATTATAGATATTCCTTTGGATCTGGACCCCAACTGATCGATCAATTGGAGGACCCAGCTGTATCGCTATAGTATATTGACTTCGCAGAACTTCGTTTTACTTTGAACCATCCGGTTGACCGGATCACCATCGGTAAGTCGAATTTGATTTATACCGTGACTGCTATCTCGTACTGTTTGGAATTTCTTAATAACTATCTTCCTATTTCTTAGTTTTCTCTTAATATTTTTTTTGTATTGTATTCTATTATTTCTTTCGCTATTGTATTAAATTAAATACCTATAGAGTTACGAAAAGTGTGTACTATCAATTCCTTGTTAAGTTGGGAGTTGATATAAGATTATATTGTTAAGGGCACTTGGTCAACTTAACTGGCACCCGTTTTATATCTAAATATCATTTAATTTTGACTCACTCCCGTCTCATCTGAGTGTAGCCGCGTGCCCGGATGTTCAAGTCATCCACCTAAGTAACGAAATATATATTTACCGTTTTATTTTTGTAGTTTTATTGAAGGGGTAAAATTTTAACGTTACAGGATGATGAATGTGAAAAAGCCCGAACTCTAAGAAGTAACGCATTAAAGAAATATAAGAATGGCTGCTCCGAAGAAAACTATCTAGAATACAAGAAAATGACAGCCAGGGCAAGGAGAATCATGAAAAATAGAAAACAGGAGAGTTTCAAAACTTTTACAGAGTCGCTGAACAGAGATTACCCTATTGGAGAAGTTTGGAAGATGGTAAGAAAATTTGCATAAGGAAGAAAAGAAAATGGGACACACTACACCGAGTCGGAACAATGAGTAGAAACAATGCTGGACAAGATGACCCCGATAGACATTCCGAGACATGAAGAAGACATAATATACGAAAATATAGAACTGTAATATTCCTAGAAAAAAAGAAGATAACCTAAAAAGGAGAGTTGTCACTTGTCATTCGCACTCTTACCACGTTTGGCACGCACGGAAGTTGTATGAATAACATACTAGAAATAAATCTTGTTTCATCTTGCTTGTGAGTGTAATTTATCCGAAATCTACATACATTACAAGAACCATCACCAACAATCAGCGAAGATGAAGTGAGAGCGTTTTTAAGTAAGAAAAAGAGGGATTCGGCACCAGGAAAGGACCAAATAACTTACTCCATGTTGGACAACTTACCAGAGATCATGCTCAAAAACCTGCTAAATATTTTTAACAGCATAATCAAAGGACAAGTACTCCTTCCTGAACAATGGAAATCATCTATAATAATACCGATTCTAAACCCGGGTAAAACCCCGAACTGTCACAATAGCTACCGCCCAATAGCATTAACATCGTGTGTAAGCAAAACGCTAGAAAACATATTACAAATGAGAATAGATCACCTTTTAGAAAGCAATAGAATGTTTAGTGACCTACAAATTGGCTTCAGAAAAGGAAGAGGGGTAATGGAATGTCTCACAAAACTAGCATTAGAGATTTATACGGCATTTACAAAAGGGAAAAGAACGTTATGCATATTTTTGGATATAACTGCAGCGTACGATAATGTACGATTAGAGAAACTTGCAGAACATTTAAATGAAATGAAAATAAACGCGGATCTAATTCGACTTATTACAAACCTACTGAAAACAAGAAAAATATACATCAGATCTCCAAACTCCGGGAAACTAATTGGTCCTAAAGAATCCTTGAAAGGGTTACCACAGGGATCACCACTAAGCCCACTTCTATTTAACGTGTATACAGCAAGTTTAAGGAAATTTGTGACTCGTAATATTAAGATTATCCAATATGCAGATGACATTTTACTGACTTTCTCACACTCAAATATTGAACATTTAAGGAATACTATGGAAGAAGCGCTGCAACAAGTTAATGAATGGCTGACTGAACATGGCATGACAATCTCAGTTAACAAAACTAAGGCAATGATATTTAACAAAAGGAGACTCCGACAATATAGAACCTATTAAACTACTTCAAATGAATATAGAATGGGTTGAATCATATAAGTATTTGGGAGTCACCTTTGATTCGCAAATGACATGGAGAGAACATATAAGTAATAGCGGTCAGAAAGCAAATAAAGGAATCAACGTGATGAGAGCTCTCACCAGAACCTATTGGGGAGCCAACCCGACAGTCCTATTTAATATCTATAGGGGAATTGTGAGACCACATCTAGAATACGGAATGGGAGTAATTTGTAAGGCTTCAAAGGAAACATGGAAAAAACTAGACAGATTACAATACCAGGCAATTAGAACAGCCTTAGGCTACATGAAATCGACTCCAACTAATATATTACTAGCGGAAGTATCAGAAACAAGCTTATATTACAGAAGAATGTAGTTAAACGCAAAATTCTGCTCAAAAATATTGTCACTAAAAAATGATGAGATAGGAAGATCGATGATCGCATTCTATGAATTATATAATGAAGAACCGATATACTGGAGAAATAAACCTTCCCCAAATCTATTAGGATTAGATCTAGCCTTACAATACATAGACAAACTGAAAATTACAGAAAGTTATCCCTGTTATTGTCACAAATACTGGCCCCAAATACAAAAACTGGATTGGAAAAAATCGAATATATCTAAAGGGAGTCTAGGATGTAATGAAAAATTTTTGGAAATGATGGAAGAATATAAAGAATACTATCATATTTTTACGGATGCTTCACTAGACAAAAGATCGGGAACATGCGCAGTAGGAATCACTCAAAAGGAACCAAAATGGAAATTAGCTCGAAGAATCGGAAACTTTACACCAATTTGTACAGCAGAAATAATCGCTATTAAAGAAGCTCTAGAAAAAATCGACGAAAAGCAAAAAAAAATAATAATCATTTCGGACTCGATGAGCGCGCTACAAAAAATAACCGCCACAAAATTAATGCCTAAAGATGATAGTAATACGATATCTACCAGACAGCTACTATCTGACAATAAAGAAAAGGGAAAAGACATCAAGTTAATATGGATACCGAGTCACTCAGGCATCATAGGAAACGAAGAAGCGGACGAACTAGCCAATCAAGGAAGACAAGACAATTTAATAAGGGAATGCAAATTACATTACACCGATATTTGGCCGAGAATCGAGGAAGAAATACGGAACAATTGGGCTCAATTGTATCGGAATTAGAGTAAAGTTAAAGGAAAAAATTTTTATTCTTTACAAAATACACCTAGAAAAATACTGTTGAAAATAAAGAAATATTTATTATACAAAAATTACATCTCCCTGTATGTTTGCAAAAGTATAAACAAAACTGTATGGTTTCTTATTGTATACCGACCGAGTCAACATTTTTTCCATGAAAGAATTTATATAAAAAGTAGAATTAATTCTTTAGCCTTTGTTCTTTAATGTAGACGTGTCTTCCGAATACTTTAAAAGTGAATTTAAAATAAAATAATATAGTAAATTTCGATATAAAAGACTGTGTTTTAATCGGCCCTTCTGCGATAATGACAATTTTAAAATAAAAAGACAATAAATACCTTGGTTTAAAAATGTTAAATTACCAAGAAAAGTGATAACAACTATCAATAGAATGAGATCAACGCATTGTAGCACTCCACAACACCTATATAAAATAAATACTAAGGAAGATCCCTTCTGCGATTGCGGAAAAATAGGAGATTTGAACCACATGTTTCTGGGATGCACACTCAGATCTTTGCAAAATAATGAACTATATAATAAACTGCTTAAGTACAATCGCCATGAGAATTTCGTAGACGTTGTAGAGCGCATCCTGAGAGCACTGAGTGGTACTAAACGGTAATGGAAACTGTAATTTGTAACTAGTAATGGTTGTTGCATAGTAAAAAGGGGATAGTATAAACGCAGTCGTGTAATACTGGTTTTCTACTCAACTTTATTCTTTTTCTTGTTCGTTTTATCCATATACCTATTAGTATATACTGCTAACTCCCTATCTATTCCATGAGAGAAAATCGTAGCGATTAAAGAGAGAGATCCGACCGTCCGTGGTTTGCTTAGTCGTTTATACGCAAGCGCGTTAATTTTAAAAGGACCAATAGCGAGTAGCTGAGGCCTAAAAAGAAAAGAAGGAAAATAATACTTGAAATCGTGGTTAAATTCGGTAACCTGACATATTTACACAGGCAAGTCAAAGTCGATTTTAAAAATATATCAAAAAATATACCAAAATAAAAGCTAGCACGTTTCTGACGTTTCATTTGCTCTTTCAAAAGTAGCCAATCAAGAAATCTTTCACTTGAGCATGCGCATAAATAAGCAGGCACACCACAGTATAATGTTTGCTACGGGTTTTAGACCGTAGTTAGCAGTATAGAACTAATAGGTATATGGTTTTATCCAATTTCTTGTAAAACTTGTACAATTTATTATACTATTATAATTTATAATAATAATTATATAAAATGTATAAGAATTTTATGTAATTATTAAATATAGATACATAGTATAAAAAATTGTACAAGTTTTACAAGAAATTGGATAATATCGAAAATAATTACTTTCACAAATAAATTAACGACAAAAACGTTTCATTTTAAAAATATATTTAAAAAACATACAAATTTGCGGATTTAAAATTAGATATTAACTAATTCAATATAATTTAATACCTACATTTATAAACATAAATATAATACACTTAAATAGTACAATATTAAAATAGTTCACCATAACTTTAAATGTAAACCTACATATTATGAATAATAATTTAGACTTTAAAGTACTTTGGCCTATTAACAATACAATAAATAGTTCACAAACCTTTTTCTGAGAAATCCAGTCATTTTATATCGGTGGTCGGTAGCTCGCCGAACCCAATAGAACTTTCTCCATTTTCTGTAACAAAAAAATAAGCAGTTAATATGATAAAAATGATATTTGGGTTTAAATTATGTACGAATGTTAATTATATTTACCTTGAAAAGAAAGCATGACACAGCAATCTTGTCTGATTTCAGACCTTCCGATGATTGGAAATCTGCTTTGGAAAAATGGCGGTCGATGCTGCAACAATTTCTAAGTCATGTAGCAATAGAATGGTAGAATCACGTTAACAATACACAAATTATTCATTTATAAAACTCACAGCAAATACCAAGGCACTTTGTACAGTGCATTTCTTTATTAAATTATTAAATGTTCCGCCATTTTGTAGCAGGTGCAGATATTGACTTTATATTTCAGGGTTGTAGAGTATTTGTCAGGAGCTTCAAAATGATGTATCACAAGACACCCCTTTCTATTTAAATTTATTTCCCAAGATGGCGCCCAGTCGCCATCTTGAAATTTTCATCTATCAATTTTACTCCAAAATATAGTAATCATGCATTAGTTTCATTATCCCAAATTTCAATTTTCTAAGTTGATCCGTTCAAAAAATAAAAGGGGGGGGGACATTAAAGAAATGCACTGTATAATCGATAACTAACAATAGTTGGAAGAAACATTTATTCGGTTGTATTTCAAAATTTCAAAACTCTTCGAACTGCACATGTTCAAAAATCGTTAATAATGATCTACGGCATGTGGCGTGGGTTGCTTGCGCTGTTTCTCAAAAACGATCGCCGCGCCATCTACTCGCATCGAGTAAAACTAAATTGAACGTCGAAAATTTCTCATAAGGCTGTCCTGGGCCTGGAACTCGTCACAGAACATACATAAACAAGAAGGGACATCTCCGTGAGAATTTCGTAGACGTTGTAGAGCGCACTCTGAGAGTAGTAGCCGTACTAAATTAATGGGTGTTGCCTAGTAAAAGGGGATATCATGTAGAACTCTACACTAAAATTAGTAATATAGGTTTTTTATTCGATTTTTATCTGACTTTTAATATTATCCAATTTCTTGTAGAACTTGTACAATTTGTTACATTATTATAAAATGTATAGAATTTTGATATAGATAGTAAAATAAATTGTACAAGTTTTACAAGAAATTGGATAATACAAAAAGTACCTACTCTCATAAAATAAGTAAACACAAACACTTCTACTTAAAAATATATTGAAAAAAATGACAAAATTCATTAAATTTAAATAAAATCGCTAAATAAACCGAAATATTATGGCGGAACCAGAAAAATTCACTACGCGGTATAAAAACAAGCAATAGAACGTTAAGATTTAACTTTAACTTTACACAATTCTTCACTAACAATTCACTAACACTACTATACACAAAACTTATACAACTTACAGGCAATAACAATGCCCTTTAAACTCACTCGAAAACAAACGAAATAAATGAAAAAAAAAACTTTTCGGTTTTAACTTCATCTTGCACTACAAGAGAAAATATGCAGAATCGATGCGAATCAATACAAGACGCCATTATTGTTTTTGAAATACGGCGTTGAGCGGGTTGCTTGCGCTGACCTGAAATAAACTATTGTTGCGCCATCTATCAATAGTGCCGAAACTAAATGAACGTCTAAAATTTCTCATAAGGCTGTCTAGGCCCTGGAACTCGTGGCTACTGGCTCCATCGGTTTCGAGCGTCCATGAAACACCACTGCGCATGTTTTGCTATAGATGGCAGTGTATGAAAATGGCCTAGTAAAGTTAGTATGTTATCTATGTAAAGTCCATACGTTCTATTGGTCCGTTCCGGCCTTTTTTGGCGGGTTTCGAATTTTGATCTGTATGAAACATACAGGGTGACCCAGGGTCGCGTTAAAGTCCCATAACTTTTTACCTAATTGAGATATCGACTTGATTTTTTTTTCAAAAGGTAGGTACAATAATACTGCGTATTATTAAAATAGTTTCGTCTATATACAGGGTGGCTTAGTATTAGAAATTCACTAAAGTTACCTTTTTTTTAATGGAACCCCCTGTATATTATAACATTTTTGAATTCTTTAGTGAATTTTAGTGTGACTTTATGTACCATACATTGTACCTAAAACCAATCGTTTAGTGGTAATTCGACATTTTAGAAAAAAGTAGAGGTTTGAAAAAAAATGAATATTGCCGCTTTTGTAAAACTTAGAAGGCCGTGACTCTGGGTTATTATTAAACATGAAATGTACTACTGTGTGACAGGGATTCAGAATTGAATACTGTTTGTGTTCTTAGATATCGATACGCCAATTTACAAAATTTCAATTAAAGGTAACTTGATTTTTTTAAATGAAACTACCTACTTTTTTGTACACCATCTTGTAGGAAATTTTATTGCCTTTCTAACGATATAATATTGTCAATATTTTTACCTGCTAGTTTTCTCTTAATTCCGGAATTTCTTATAATTCGCGGTAATTTAGTAGTATTCGCGGTAGTTAGCTGTTGTTGGCCTAACACTATAGACATTGTCCTTAACAAATCCCCATAGGAAAAAATCAATTGGTGTCAAATCGCGGTGACGGGCAGTCCAACAACAGCTAACGACATGAAGATCCGGATAAGAGACGCTTTTCGATCAATTGATTAAAACATGCTAACGCGCTTTAAAAATTAGTTTTTAAGAAGACGTAATTGAACATAATAGCAATATCTTTGAGCATCTACTGTAAGAAAAATTATTGTGCTATCAAAAAAAACTGTTCTTTAAATTATTCCTTGTACATTATCATTATCTCCCTATAATCAAATAAATTGTAGTTGATTGATTGATCTGTATACTTTTTTTATATTTCACTATCTTTTATAAAATTTTTGTTTTATTTTAATTTAATTTACTATATTGAGCCACTTTGAACAGTACTATTGAAAATTGAAAATTACCGCGAATTATAAGAAATTCCGGAATTAAGAGAAAACTAGCAGGTAAAAATATTGACAATGTAATATCGTTAGAAAGGCAATAAAATTTCCTACAAGATGGTGTACAAAAAAGTAGGTAGTTTCATTTAAAAAAATCAAGTTACCTTTAATTGAAATTTTGTAAATTTGCTTATTGATATCTAAGAACACAAACAATATTCAATTCTGAATCCCTGTCACACAGTAGTACATTTCATGTTTACTAATAACCCAGAGTCACGACCTCCTAAGTTTTACAAAAGCGACAATATTAATTTTTTTTCAAACCTCTACTTTTTTCGAAAATGTCGAATTACCACTAAACGATTGGTTTTAGGTACAATGTATGGTACATAAAGTCACACTAAAATTCACTAAAGAATTCAAAAATGTTATAATATACAGGGGGTTCCATTAAAAAAAAGGTAACTTTAGTGAATTTCTAATACTAAGTCACCCTGTGTATAGACGAAACTATTTTAATAATACGCAGTATTATTGTACCTACCTTTTGAAAAAAAAATCAAGTCGATATCTCAATTAGGTAAAAAGTTATGGGACTTTAACGCGACCCTGGGTCACCCTGTATGTATGTAACATACTTAACGGCTTCCTTCTTGCTTTCTGTTGTTTTTGAGTTTTTGGTTAATTTATGCCATTTATGGTTTAAATTCGGACATTTGTGTCTTTATTCTATATTTACGTGCGAGTTGTGAGTTGAATATTGTTATTGAAATTCGTTAGTTATAGTTATCCTTTTTATTGTTTATTGTTTATTATTGTTTAGTGTTGTATTATTGTTTATCGTTTATTATTTATACATATAATATGGGTAAAAAGTGCATGGTGCAGAGCTGTGGCGAGTACACCATTCGGTAAGTTCATTTAATCATTGTAATAATCATTTAAATTGAGTTGTTGACGAATTTGATGAATTGTTCTTAAACAAATTTCTTTGCTTTAGGCATTGCTTGCCCAAGAATGAAAAGCAGGCTTTTCTTTGGTTACAAAGAAGTGGCAATGAAGACATGCCAATAGCAGAAAAAGAAAATGCTAAAATCTGTCCAAAACATTTTAACGAAAAATGTTTTTTGGAGTATGGACAGAAAAAACTAAAGAAAGGAGCTTTACCTTCTTTGTTTTTGCCAAGTATGTATTTGTTTCGTTGTATTTAATAATGTAATCTACTTTTATGATATAATTTAGATTACACTGCGACCGGGGAGGCAGGAGATAACTTTTATTTTGATATACAGGCTTCTACAGGATTTCATACCCCGGAAAAAAAAGGTAAACATAAATACATATATACGTACATAATGTAATACAATTATGTACGTATGTACATATAATTATATTATGTACGTAATTTTATACTAAATTGAATGATATTTCTAGCAAAGTACGAGATGCCGTTTACGAGTTGCGAATATTCTCCCGTAGGAAAAGTGATAACGCCACGAAAAACGTACAGCAGAACTACATCAGGTACTATTATATGGTGTTAGATGTTTTGTACATCTATATGATGCAAATCTATTATTTTTATAAATTAAATTTATTTATTATTTGCAGTTTTCGAGAAACAGCAGACAGCCACGTCTGCCACAGATTTGGGAGTCAGCTTCATACAATGGGATGAACAACAGCCTTCCACTTCACGTATTGATGACCCAAGGAGTTCCGTTATCCGTACGTTAAACGTACTACGTTTATTATTTTATCATACCTAATTTTAATGGATAAAAACCTATGCATATATTCTTTTTATAAAATATTCGAATGCTTATCTAAAATGTGTAGGTATCTCACAAATTCAATTTTATCCAAAATTTCCGTTCAGAAAAATTTAATTCTTAAATTGTTAAATGAGAGGATTTTATCGTTACAGGAAGTTATAAAAATAAAGAAATGCTACAAAGTTCACTCATAAATGTTTTGTTTTCATTCATAGGACCAAGAGAACAAATTGAACGTCAAAGCGCTGCACTGCGAGAAAGAACAATGCAAATACAGCAGTTTGATCAACCTAAAACTGGAACATCAAACCTTGTAGCATTAATAGAAGAAAATAGAGATTTTTTAGTTATAATTAACAACGCTAATGGTGTATCTTTGAACTTCTTTGCTTCTAATATGAAAAATCTGCAGTGCAAGCCTCAGGGACGAAGGTTTAAATTAAAGGATAACGTATTTGCGTTGTCCCTGTATAAACATAGTCCCCGGACATACAGGTTTTTGTCTAAATTTTTTTGTTTACCTACGCGCAAAACATTAACCAACATTTTAAATAAAGTGCCTTTTTTAACTGGTATCAACCCATCAATTTTTAATCACCTCAAAAACTCTGTTAATAAACTTGTTAGCGAAGATAAAAAATGTATACTAATGTTCGACGAGATTGCCCTGAAACCTGGCCTCGCATACAATAGACGGTATGATTGTGTCGAGGGCTTTGTGGATTTAGGTGGCAGTAATCGAAAGGTGCAGTTCGCAGACCATGCTCTTGTCTTTATGGCAAAGGGCATACGTAAGGCCTGGAAGCAGCCAGTTTTTTTCGAATTTTGTGAGGGCACTACCGCAACGGATGACTTGGTGCATTGCATAAAAACTGTAATCAACGAGTTACAACTGGCCGGGCTTACCGTACTGGCCACCGTATGTGACCAAGGAGCCACGAACCGTGCGGCCATCAATAAACTGTGTAAAAATAAACACGATGGTCCACGGTTATATTATGTTGCAACGGACAATAATATTTTGGAAATTGTTCATTTGTACGATCCTCCTCATCTACTAAAAGGTGTCAGGAACGGCCTTTTAACAAAGGACCTTCACTTTAAAGTAGATAGGGTTGAAAAGGTGGCTTCTTGGGACCATATTTTACAATATTACGTGTTAGACCGGCAACAGGGAGCTTATGTGCAGTGTACCAAGTTAACCGACGAACATGTGTTGCCTGGAAAAATCCGGAAAATGAAAGTGAAGATGGCTTCACAAATATTTAGCCACACGTTAGGCTCTGATATGCACCATAGAGCAAGGATCAGAAAGAGACTGAATTTGCCACTGTCCGATCCCGACTACCTCAGTCCCAAAGCAATGGACACTGCGGACCTGCTCCTATTTTTCGACCAACTGTTTGACAGTGTTAATGGTACCACAAGAGAACCTCCTCCCGGCAAACCTCTACACGCTGTGGTGACGAAAACGTCTAATCATCTCTCCTTTTGGACATCCGAAATTCATATTCTACAATCCATGATCTATCTCGCCAAGTCTACTTCTTCCACTGCCGTTTCGACTCCTAGAATCCCAACTTTCCCTTCTATTAGAAACTGGATTTCAACCGTGCATGGCTTCATTTATCTAGAGAAAAAATTGCTTCCACCATTGGATTTTTTTTCTACAAGATCTTTTAACCAAGATCCTTTGGAATTTTTTTTTGCTCAGATACGAAGTCATGCAGTGGCTAATACAAATTGTTCTTCGTTTATTAATGCCTTTAAATCACTATTGGTAAGTCGTTTTTCGTCAACACACAGTGTGGGATCTAATTGTGAGGAGGATCTGTCAGACGGACCATTAAACAGCCTAAAACGGTTTGTACTACAACAGGAGACTGTCCAGCTTCCAGAGGTAGAAGAGGCAATTAAAATCACGAATGTACAAAAGGCATAAGCCAGTGATTTTGCAACAGATTACATGGCTGGGGCAATTTTAAAAAAAAAATTTTGTCGATATTCTTGTGACACCTGTTACCAATATTTATCCTCCACTGAGCCATTACCGGAACATTTAAAGTCAAGGGAATATGAGGGATGCGCCCTTATTCACCCCGATTTTCTTTTCTCCTATAATATACATAAAACCACTAATTTTATTTTGGGAATATTACCTTCGGTAATTAATAAATATGGGTTGAAAAAAATCATTTTGGAGGAATTACAAAATCAAAATTTTCAGTTTCTTCTATGTGACGTGCATTCTACAAAAAAACATGACGAATTATTAAATATAATAATAAACATTGTAGTTTTCGACTACATAAAGTTAATTAACAGAGTTTTAAATGGTACAGATTTAAGATTGATTGGTAGTAACGAATTATTTAAAAGGGCCCATGACAAATATCAAAAAAGAATACCAAAAATAAAGAGAAATTAGACCATTTTAAAATACATATACCTATTTATACTTATATTTATATTATATTTATTTATTTATTTACCTACTTATACTTATATTTATATTATTTTTATTTATTTATTTAGCTATTGAAAGTTGTTTCTTTTATTTTTCCTACTCCAAATCTACAATTTCATAATAAATTTAGAGGAATTCTTTTTAACTGACCTACTCATTTTACACTAACTACATTTATAAAGTAAAATGTTTATTGCAGTTAAAAAGGTTTCCCTCTAAATTTATTATGAAATCCTTATTTAAAGTAATAATTGTGTACACAAGATTTTTAAATTTTGGCGCCAATTGCAGAACATTGTAAGTACAATTAGTATTCTGCATTTTATGTATAGACGCGCGTCACAGGTGGCGTTAGTAAAAAAATTGAGCTGTGAAATTGAGTTTCCCATCCATAGTGTTATCTGTGAGTGGACCTTTTAATCAAATACCTTAAGGCTAGAGTTCAGAACTCACCAAAAATTTTTTTGGGAATAGGCAACCCAAATTACGAAACCTGTCACTTTATTTCGGCAAATTTTCAGGTAGTAAGCTCACATTAGGGTAATTAGCATTTTAGAATTTTAGAATATCATAGGAATATCGATGTTGTAGGAAAATATATTTTTGAATATTTAGAAATCTCGATGCTTATAGAAACTTGTGGTTATTTTAAATAAATCACCTCTATTTTTTATATTTTTAGAATTATCAAGACAAGCTGATTCCAACGATATGTCACACTTACTAGTTTGTTTCAATAATAAGGGAAAGAAGTCATATGAACTTCAACGTCTTGTTTTGATCTTCCCTATCACCAATTTAAATAATGACTATTATATCGCTTACACCCTGTATAATATCAATGATAAATAGCAAGTGTGACACATCATTGAAATCAGCTCATCATGAAGACTCTAAAAAACTGTATTTTCAAAAAGAAATAATTATTAAATTGGTTTATTTAAAATTGGCAATATTCTGGCACCGTACTAACTTACAACAGGTATAACCTGAAGATCCAACCGCCGGCCAGCAACGGTCGCTAAAAAGTCGTAAAATTCGGAGATTATTGCCCCTTTTACCGGGCCATGCACCAGCCCAATTTTATTTGATTTATTAACAAATCTGATATTGGTACCTATCAAAGTGAAAACTTAAATAAAAATTATAGTCAAATCATTGTGTGTCTTTATAGTAGACATGTTGATTTTTCATTCAATTGTATCGTTTATACAATGTTTACCTAAACAGATTAGGCAAGTACATGAGTAGGCCCAATTTTTTTATAAGTAATCGCTGGTCTAATGGTTTCCTGGATTTCTGTTGCATAGTCGTCATAATGAATTAAACAAAATATTTTTTTAAATCTGTTCTAGAAATATCTAGAAATAAGTTTTTAGTTAAAATCAAATTTAAAGTGGACTATTAATTTATCATTATCTACTAAATTCCTAAAGGGGGGATGTAAATTGTATCTATCCCAAAATCTGAGAAAATCAATAAATAAATAAATAAAAAGAGAATAAAGAAATAAATAAAAAGAGAGTTTTTTACCACTTCCATTTTGTTTGACATTTTAACGCCACATATAGTATAGCGAAATGAACATGAACTTCTCTTATTGTTTACAGCTGATTTCAATAAAATATAAATAATGGGCAGTTCCATAAAAAATAAGGAAATTTGATAATTTTGAAGTTTAACTTTCAACTCAGGGTGAAATATACCTTTGACCTTGCTAGTAGCCACCCTACAAAAATGCTACCAGAACTTTAAAAGCATCTCTCGTAAAAGAGTAATGTATAATTAAGGCTGGGGTTTCCGCGACAAGGAACAACCTCGAGTCGATGCGTAAAGTGAGACAAAATAGTGCCTGATAAATGCTGCCAATTTATGTATTGCGGACAATAGCCAAACTCTCAAGACTAATTTTTAGAAACAAGCAGATATTGAGTTGAATAAATATCCGTAGCGCGTAAGCGCGTATCCGTAGGTAGTCGGTAGGGTTTTTACAGGGGTTGCCAAATATCGTTGTTTTATTATGTTATGAAGAAATTCACTTTCCATCCTCGATCTTGTTTTTGCTAAAAACTCTATTTATGATAATGAAAAGGAATAATTTTTACGTTCTTCAGGCACTTTTTGAGAGGAGTCCAGTGGCGTATTCTTTTTTTTAATTCGAGAATGCTTTAAGTTGTATTTTTATATGCAAAACGCAGCATATGTTTTTATAGAAATAAAAAAAGTCTTAGATAAATTTACTTGTTTTTATTTTTTAAAGTTTGTTTTTTTTGCTTCTTTTATATATAGGGGGTCTCTACAGGGTAAATTTTTCGCACGCATATTTAAAATAATTTCAGGAGCGATACAGTCTTTATAAAATTGCACCAATTTTGGCAGCATTACATGTTGCCAAATATTGTCGTCTTTTATTATTTCTTCTATGAACAATGGATTCCTATCACCTGAGTAGACTACGAAATAGGTTGGTTATTTAAATATGCATACATTAAAATTTAGTTAGTGGTCTTACCTCTCGAATTCATCGTAATTTTCTTGGCTGAAAAAATCGTAGCAACTCTCACCCTTTTCTTCACATTTACTAGTTTCGGAAGCGAGTTGACGTACATTACATTGCTGCAGTTGGCCAGTTTCAAAAACTTTTGAAACAACATCTTCTACAATTTTCTTGCAAGTCGTTGTTGTAGCTTCTTGCTTCTCAATTTTCCCAATAATTTCATCTAGTAATTGATGTACAATGCCTTTCGTCAACCTAGCTCGCTGCCAAATTGTATTGGACCTGGATTTTTTTGAGCGTTTTTTACCCAATTGACTCCTAAATTTCGGCATATCTAATAAATAATTAAAATATTAATAAATTAACAAATTAATAAATTAATAATAATTAAACAAATATAAGAGAAAGAAACAAAAAAACTGTAAAAATTTATATCGTAATACTTACTACTTACTTTTTAAAAAAATATGAACTTGCTGGAATACTCGTAGGATGAACACTTAAAACTACACGAAACTACACTATTATAATAATTTAAACAGTTTTAGGAAACAAACACTACAAACAATTCTTCTGATGCTGACTTATTTAAAAATGACGCGAAATTCGGTTGCGCTCAACTGTAATCTCTAATGAGTTTTCTATCATCATTATGAGTTGTACAGATATCTGCAAAGCGACATCTCTATTGCAGTGTCCAAATTAAGCACGATTTTCGAAAATGCAATGATGCCAGTACGATAGAAAAATACTGAAATTAAGGCAACACAATTCATTCAAAACACTATTCATGCGTTTCCGCGAAGGGTTTCTGTTATCTAGGCAGGTTGAAAGGATAATATGGCAATACTGTAAACCATTTTGTAATAATGGATGTGAATTTAATATTTAATTTTCTAAAGTCATTTTAAACGAAACCGTTGAATATTATGACAAAAGAAAGCGATTGATAATAACTTTAAAGAATTACGAATGCAGTGAATATAAATTTAAGTAGTTTTTAACATCAATTCTACAGTAAATAGAAGTTTATTGTGAAGAAATCGCGTTTAAGTTCATCAGAATAAAACATCATTTTTAATCATTTATATTGAATGTATGTTATGAAATATGTGTTTCATTTTTTACTTTACTGCATTCATTCATCTTTAATGAACCATAATTTGCAAACAAAATTTTAATTTTATGGACATATACGTCTAAAATGACTTTAAGAAATCGAGTGTCAGCATAGGGATTTTAGTATATGGAAATCCCAGCCTTAATGGCATGCATCGGTTTAATATTTCATAAAAAAATTAATAACTCAAAAAGTATGCATTTTTCGGTCCGTATTATTGCATAATACATACATACAAAATTTTATTTAAATTACATATGTGTCTAAACAAAATGCGACTACATAAATCTATGACCTAACGAATACTTTTGTGGCTGCTTTCATTATCTTTTTCATAAAATACAAAAATTAAATTTAACAAATAAAAAATAATTAATACAAGTGAAATTATCATTCGAAACCTAACCTCGATCGAGAACACGTGTCGCGAAATTCTCATCGGCAAATAGGATCGTTCAAAGCGTGGTAGTAGTGCTATAAACGACAAACGCGTAGGTATTCCAAACCCAGTAAACCGGTGTTCAAAAAATCAACTTCGAGTCTGGTGAGCGATTTTTAACTTTCGACCCATTGGGGATAACAATAAGCTATGGGGGAAGACCCCCCGGACAACAACTTTAAAAATGTACAAAAAAAAGGTACCAACAGAATAGGAATCACATTCAAAACGGCCCTAGACGCTAACAAATTCCTAACCAACAACAACTTCAGAAACGAAGGTTACATATCGTTTATTCCTCAAAGACTCCTAACATCACGAGGAATTATCAAAAACGTCGGCTTTTCCATAGAAAATGAAGACATCCTGGCTGAAACACGCCCCAGTCGCCCAGGCGCCCAGTCGCCATCTTGAAATTTTCATCTGTCAATTTTACTCCAAAATATAGTAATCATGCATTAGTTATCCCAAATTTTAATTTTCTAAGTTGATCCGTTCAAAAAATAAAAGGGGGGTACATTAAAGAAATGCACTGTATACATGATCTTTAAAAACAAATAATTTTAAATAAACATCTCTATATCTTTATAACATAACAATTATAATATAAGTAAAATATTTTCTAACCCAAACACTATTTTTAGGTCCTTGAGCTGTCTAAGTTGGGAGGCTCAAATAACTACAATTTTGTCAAAAGAGCCCTTACTTCACTGCTAAGTGATAAGGTAGCTGTAAAGTATAGCTGGCTGGGACGAAAAACAAAAAAGGATTTCCACAAACATTTCATTGCTAAACTGATAATAAGTAAGTATTACAAATTTAAAATTGTTGATTTTAAACTTTTAACACCCTGTATCTCGGTCGGATCGTCGGAGAAACGGATGCATGGGACTCCGACTTAAAGCGTTATCGGTCGAATTTACAAACACTAACAAATTACGATGGGGTATAAACTTAATATTAAATGGTAAATTATTGTTTCAGGTTCAGCTGAAGCAGCGAAGATGGCCGCCACAACAAAGGAGACCGAGACGTCAATACAAAACTGGCTAAGGAGAGCATCGGAGAGGAAAAATGTTATAAAGAAATTATAATTATTAAGTTTCATTAAAGTTTTAAAATAATTTTAATGTTTTATTTTAGTCTTAAATACGTCCGAAATTGTTCGTCTTAAAGACATACTAAACTGGATGTCCTAAAGACGTACAAACCAGGACGTCTTAAAGACGCCTTGATTTGTAACAATGTACGTCCTAAAGACGTCTTTAAAACATTTTATGGATATTAGCGTACATCTTTAAAACGTCATGAACGTCGTAAACAAACGTCTTTAAAATGTTTTTAAAACGTATCTGTGCTATCTGGGTAGTACCTACCTTAAGTAATATTTTAACTATTTGGGAACTGTTCAAAATCACTTGATTTGTCCAGAATCATTTTTAGAAATGATATTAGAAGCATTTGAAACAGTTCAGGACTGTCTAAAGGATCCCACAGACCAACGCGAAACTTTTCCGCCGCGGAACTTTCCGATGCTGCGAAATTTTCCGATTGTTAGATAGCGATTTTTAGTGACAAATTGGAGCGTGTGTGTAATTAATTATATGCATGATTAATCAAATATCATTAACAGGTACCCTAAATCTTTGATTATTTTATAATTTCAAGTGACACGAGTTCAAAAAGTAAAATTCATAGTTCGTAGATGATGATGTCATAGAGGTAACTACACCTTTTCCAGTTGTATATTAGAAAGCATTAAATGTATTTCAGAATAGTCAGATTTATATCAGAAAGCGTCAAACAGATTTCAGATTAGTTAAATGTAGTTCAGAATAGCCAAATGTATTTCAGACAACGTCAAATGTATTTCAGAATAGTCAGAATAGACACTTAGTGCCAATTAGTTATAAATAATAAAACGTCTGTTCTACATAAGTATTTAAACTAAAAACAATTGAAATGGAATGAAATAATTATTCAAATGAAGTTCAAATGAAGGTTTTTTTGTACTTCTTATTGTTATTATTTTTACGTTTATTTATTTCTTTTTATGTTTATAACTGACATGTTTTCGTCTCTCTCAGTTTTAATTCATAATTAGCGAAATTCTTAAGCAATCTTACAAACTTTTTCTCGTTCATTGGTTGTAAATTCGGATACATTGAACTCTCTGCATGTTCTAGCTATAATTTTGTCACATTGTCCATGAAGAATAAATAAATTCATAGGAACTTCATTTGAATAATTATTTCCTTCCATTAAATGTCCATTAAATGTCAAATTTGGATGACATTTCATGATTTCACAGCTACCTAATACAAATTCCCAAAATAATCTGATTTTTATAGAAATTTGCTTTTATTTCGGAAACCTCATTATTTAGGTATAGGAACATGATATACCATTTGAAAGAGAATTTAATTATCTTTTTGAATATTTAAAAATATACCGGGTGTCCCATTTAAAAAAATGAACTTATTAGCATTTGTATATCTAGCGATAAAATGACAATTTTTGAACAACCCTGTATAAATAAATAAAAAATCGATTATAGCGAACTAATACCTAATGCATCTCTAAGCTAATCCCAAAATTTCAGCTTTCTCCTAATCTAATTAACTCAGTAATCAACATTTAAATGGAGCTATGTTTTGAATAAAAAATTAAATAAAATAATGAATTTCTCGAAAAGCGCTAAAGATAGGTATAGGGAAGTATTATACAAAAATAATCGGAAAGCAATAGCGGAGCAAAAAATGTAAAAATATACAGGGTGTCTCATTTAAAATAACAAAGTTGCTGCTACTTTTCAATAGAAGTGGCAACGTCGCAGCTTTGAAAATATTTTAAATCGATAGAGCAGGATCAATTACTTAAATAACCAAATTTTCACGACAATCGTACGCTCCGTTTTCCCTAAACGCCTAACCTGCCATCGACCGTGGTATACCCTGTATAGTTCATAAAGCGTCAAATGAAATTTATGCAGCGTTCGTGTATACATATATTTGTACACATTCAGCCATTTATTTCAGCCTCATTTCAGCCTGAGCTAAGTATGCACTCTCTTCCTCCCCCTTACCCTTTGGATATGATTTTCTGTTTTTGCTCGTTTTTTAACAAACTCAAAGAATGGTTGTAAAACGTAGATAGATTGATATACAAACAACGATAAAAGTTTAATTTACAAAACCATTTATGATGGTGTACCTAATAATAATGAACAATTGATATAAGATATTCAAACTCCAACTTGCGAAAAGTTGTCGAGTGCTGTGCAGCACGGGCACAATCTCCACCGACGATGGTGTTTTTAGCATCGTCAATTACTTCTTCTAAATAGTTCAGACGTTGCTGCACAATGCCAGGGCCTACAACATTCGGATTTTGAAGATTCGCTTTAACATGATTCTTAATTTTGCTCCATATAATTTCAATTGGATTTAACATCGGCGAATATGGCGCAAGACGTAACAGAGTGGCCCCAGTTCCGTTGAGAGCGTCTTCTAATCTGCTATGGCAGGGAGCATTGTCGCAAACTATGACCAAATCGTTCAAATTGTTTCCTCCATTGACCCATTGCTGCAGCAAGTCCGCCAACCACTGATTAGCTGCAACTGCGGTGAATGAGCCACGACGTCGCTCCATTGCAACAATACCCGCAGCAGAAATCCCTCCAATCAAATGTATATTAGGATCTCTTGAGGCTACATTGAGTGTATGAACAGCCCTACTGCCAAAACGAGACCTGCCTCTCGTTCTTCTACAAAATAGATTGAAATTTGTTTCATCAATCCAGACGACTTGTTTTCCATTTTGTATATAAGTATTTAGGGATCTGACATATTCCGCACGTTTAACTTTGTTATTCAAAGAATTCATTGTAATTGGTTGAGTGTGAACCTGTTTTATTGTATACATCCTACCCTCTAAATAGTTTCCAATGGTTGATGTTGATATTTGGACTTGAAAATGGTCCAAAACTTTTCTCTTGAGTTGCTTCAGAGTAATGGAACAATTGTTTTCAATCCAACCCATCACTTCATCCAGCTGATTATCATTAAGTGCCTTCAGCTTCTTACCCCCTTTTTTCTTCATTGCCTCTCTTCCGGATCTAACCCAGGTATAAGCTGTTTTGTAGTTCACATTTAATGATTCTGCCAGAGTCACCCAATCTTCTCCACGATTTGCGTATGAAACAATCCTTCCTCTATCCGTATTGGTGTTTGTTTTGTATTTTTTTCTCGCTATGATTTCTTGGCCAGTTACTGGTGTACGGCACATTGGACATAGTGAATTGGGAGCGGCAAGGAGAATTTAAACGAACTTGACGTGAAACAAGTGGTTGCATGGGTTCACTTTTAACACAGAACCTCTCAACATTTGAACACGACAAACGGCACAATTGCTACTGGCATTCATTTTAAGAATACTTTTCTAAACTATGTAATTGTAAGAAGTGCCGAATTTGACGCGTGATCAACGTCTGAATTATATACAAGTGACAAGTAAACAAATAAGACGATTGGCGACTGCATTCCACTATGTAGTCTAAAATACATTTAACCTGTTTCATATAACTGACAAGTTGACAAGTTACCAGTCGACAAGTTACAAGTGTTGGTTGACAAGTATTTAAAAATTTCGTTTCATAAAATAAATTTCGACACTTGTCGAATTAAATTTTTGGCATCCGTTTTTCTACAACTGTAATTTTAATTAAATGTCAGACTTAAACCAAAAAGAAAATAATAGTACTTACTATACTGAGGAGCATAAGTATAGCACAACCTTCGTTTTTCGATATTGGGAAACTTTTACTTTGAAATTGTTTCTTTTCTGGTTGGAGCTATTTTTAGATGTGAACCACGACAATTTCGTTTATTGACAAAAAACTTATTTCTAAAATGCAGCAACATTTATTTATTATTCAATTATTTTAATAAAGAAATGACATTCTATTTGGAAAATTTAGTCCCACTTCTACAAAAGCTATAAAATGTGAGCATTGGAACGAACAAAGACAATGCATAATTTCTATACGTTGGTTCTATACATTAGGGGGGACCAATAGATTTTATTATTTCCTCAATTTTTATCGAATTCATTCGAAATCTTTTATTAAACTCTCATTAAGCTTCCTCCTCACTGTCGCTAGACCACATTTTCTTTTAAATTTACAAGAAAATCGGATGGTGACAGGAAATCAAATCCCTGTCGCTTTACACTAATATATGATAGGAATAAATGACAAGTGTTGTTTAATTTATTTTTTATGAAACGCAAACCTATCTACAATTGTAAAACAGACTTGTAATATTAGGCTAGTCACTTGTCACTAATAATCTACTCGTGTAATTTTATGAAACACAAACTTGTCAAATACCCCAATCAAATTTAGACTACACTTGTTCGACAGGACTTGTCAGTTATATGAAACAGGCCCCAGGTGCCTTTTTCCGCGCTGTACACCTTATCAGCCACCTTTTTGGCTATGTTTTCTATCATCGCATACCGTTACATCTTCGACACGTAGAATATCCCTACGTTCGATCAGCCTGGCTGTAATCCTTCTTCGTTTAGTCCGTTTGTACACAATTTCTTCTAAATTTGTAACATCCTCGTCGAAATCGTAATACCTCTTCGAAAATTCGTCCGGAAGATCGGAATGAGAGAACTGCGGTTATTTGCTCTGTAATCGCAGACATTTCCGCTTTTCCACGAGGATTTGGAAATTCATCGATTTCTTCGCTAAAGAGTCTCTTTCCGCCATTTTGGTTTGTTCTTTTTAGGCGTATCGGATACACGGGCATTGTTATCTCCTGATTTGTTCTTATCTTTGCTGTTTTTAAAAATAAATTTAATTTTGAAAGGTGTATTGGGCATTTTTTTTTACCTAAAACGTTTGAATCTAAAATGGCGTTTTATCTGAATATTGTAATGAAAAAATACAAGGTTTACTAAAATTAAGAACTTACTTTTGATGCAAATAGAAAGAAGTTAAAACCCTTCAAAAACAAGACCAAATTGCAAAATTTGCAAAGAGTAAACTCAAAAACCACTAAAACTTGTTTTGTGAGGTTATTTTCAAACAATATTAATCTTCTTTATCAAAAAAAATCGTCTTTGACTATATTAGCGGCCAGTCAATTTTATATTTGTTACGAAGTGACAAGAGACAGAAGAGGAAAATTTTGTATATCTAACTTCACGATTGTTTTTATTTATATGCAATGTTAAGGTATAACATCATAAATGGAAATAATAGTAAATAGTAACGTGTAATATACAATTGATAGAATGGAAACAAATATTTCCAATAATGTAACTAAAGACGATTTCTTCGAAATATGTCGAAGCTGCTTTTCCAGACAACATTTAACACAAATCGAGAGAGATGTTCTGGATCTTTTCAAAATAGTTCCAGACTACGAGGTACAGAGTAGCAATGAATTATTTAACACGTTAGTATAAAATTTTACGTTTTAGATTGAAATTAACGAAGAATTACCCAACAAAATTTGTCAAGACTGCCTCAACAAACTATCAGATATATCAGTATTTGTGGTAACGATAAAACAAAACGACTTGTATTTAAGACAAATCCTCGAAGACAGCAAAGAACGCAAACCTGTTAGTTGCAATTTTTTCCAAGAATACAACGAAAGCGAGCACTTAAATAAAAATATTAAAATCGAAGTTCTGAAAGAACCCGAAGAAGAAGATGTCGAATCGATTTACACCAAAAACGAGCAATTGTTACAAAAATCAGCCTCCTTCGATTGCGATCAATGCGCTAAAACTTTCAAAAATCCCACGAATTTGAAATTGCACCTCCGATCGCACACTAAAGACACCCCGTACGAGTGCAAAGTATGCTCGAAAAAATTCAGGTATACGTCGAATTTGAAGAGACATGTGAACGTGATTCACAAACAAATTAAACCGTTCGAATGCGAGATTTGCTACAAAAGTAAGTACACTGTGTTATTTATAAGATGTGACATAGGGATTCCTGTGCAAATGTGTCAAAAGTAAGCTAACTTTTTTACTAAATAACGTTAGGTGTGTGAAGTTGGCACCGCAACTTTAGTTCTCAGTAGTTCTGATTAGAGTTCTGGATTCCTTTTGGATAGTTTAGGAGTTCTTTTGTACAAAAAATAATAGTTCTGGTGTTTTAACACATTATTTTTTTAAATAAAACATGCGGTGCTAATTTCAAACCTAAATTTACAATGTAATAGTTCTGATTAGTTTATTTGATGTATTTTGATGAGTTCTAGAGTTCCTGAATATTAAAAAATAATAATAATAATAAATTTCATCAATAAACAAGTATAAACAGTTAATTAATTAGATATATTATCAGACAACCCATAACTTTTTAATTATTAAAATATTCGCAAAATACCATTAAAGTTTCTTCTAGAACTAGTCGAATACTACTCAGAACTGTTATCAGAACTCCTGAGAACTCTCAAAAAATTTTCAATCTCGGACTTATCTCGGAATATCTCAAAAACTATTGTTTTAATCAAAATTTCTCAGGAGTTCTGATAACAGTTCTGAATAGTATTCGACGAGTTCTAGAAGAAACTTTAATGGTATTTTGCGATTAAAACAATAGTTTTTGAGATATTCTCAACTCCTAAACTATCCAAAAGGAATCCAGAACTCTAATCAGAACTACTGAGAACTAAAGTTGCGGTGTCAACTTCACACACCTAATAACGTTCGTAAAAAATAATGACAGATTTGAAAAGATTGTCAAAAAATAAGTCGAAATGGATATTAAATTTTATTAAATTCGTTCTGGTTTAATTAGAAAATGTGTAATTAAGTTGAAAAAAGTCAAACGTCATAAATGTGTCATTTTTATGTCACTATCTAATAATTGTTAAAAGGGGTGGAGATATCTGGAATGGTTTACGCTCTGAAATTTAAATATTTTAGCGGGAAGTAATGTGGTTCAATCCCCGCGCAGTGAAGACATTTTTTTCTTTTTTTTTTGGTTTTTTTCTATTTTTGTCTAAAAACTGTTAAATAGAATTATTTAAAATAAGACGAGCTTATTTGAGACATAATTTTATTTTTATTTAAATAAAAGCTCCGACAAGTAAGTGTCAATTTTAATAACGCAAAATCTCGTTAGTCGGTAGAGCCTTTAAAATGATGCCATATTTTTATTCTTGACAAAAAAAAACATTAAAAAAACAAAAAATGCCAAAGAAAAAAAGAAAAAAAATTTAAGCACTGCGTGGGATTGAACCAGATTCCTTACCGCTGAATTTTTCAAACTTCAGAGCATAAACCAATCCAGACATCTCCGCCCGTTTTAACAATTATTAGATAGTGACATATGACGTATGACTTTTTTCAACTTAATTATACATTTTTTTTATTAAACCAGAACGAATTTAATCAAATTTAATATCCATTTCGACTTATTTTTTGACGATTTTTTCAAATCTGTCATTATTTTTTACGAACGTTATTTGGTAAAAAAGTTACCTTGAGTTTGACACATTTGTACAGGAATCCCTATGTCACATCTTATAAATAACACACATAAATCACCCAGTAAGTACCCTAAACGATTCGATTTCGTAGAATTCAGTACTCAACTAAGAAAAACCGAACACTTTCGCATCCACACGGGCGAACGACCGTATTTATGCAACGAATGTGGACTGAATTTCAAAAAATATTCCACCTTCTACGCGCACGACCAACGACACAAAATCCAGTACGGATTGATAGAGAAAAAACCGGCGGAATCGAAGAAATATCCGAGGAAATCCGTGGAACCGTCGCAATTGAAATGCGATTTGTGCTGCAAATTGCTCTCTTCCAGGCAGGCTTTGTTTCTGCACAAGAAGGTCCATTCTGGAGAGAAATCCTTCCTGTGCACCGAGTGTGGAAAGAGTTTCGTTCGAAAGAGCCATTTGGACGTGCATTCTAGGATACATACGGGTAGGTACTCATCATTAATTGAACCTTCTCATCATTAATTGAACCTTCTCATCATTAATTGAACCTTCTCATCATTAATTGAACCTTCTCATCATTAATTGAACCTTCTCATCATTAATTGAACCTTCTCATTAATTGGAGTTCTCATGTTCTTGGTGGGTCCTGGGGCCTGTTTCATATAACTGACAAGTTGACAAGTTACAAGTCGACAAGTTACAAGTGTTGGTTGACAAGTATTTAAAAATTTCGTTTCATAAAATAAATTTCGACACTTGTCGAATTAAATTTTTGGCATCTGTTTTTTTACAACTGTAATATTAATTTAACCTCAGACTTAAGCCAAAAAGAAAAAAATAGTACTTACTATACTGGGGAGCATAAGTATAGCACAACCTTCGTTTTTTGATATTGGGAAACTTTTACTTTGAAATTGTTTTTTTTCTGGTTGGAGCTATTTTTAGATGTGAACCACGACAATTTCGTTTATTGACAAAAACCTTATTTCTAAAATGCAGCAACATTTATTTAATATTCAATTATTTTAAAAAAGAAAGGGCATTTTATTTGGAAAATTTAGTCCCACTTCTACAAAAGCTATAAAATGTGAGCATTGGAACGAACAAAGACAATTCATAATTTCTATACGTTGGTTCTATACATTAGGGGGGACCAATAGATTTTATTATTTCCTCCATTTTTATCGAATTCATTCGAAATCTTTTATTAAACCCCCATTAAGCTTCCTGCTCACTGTCACTAGACCACATTTTCTTTTAAATTTACAAGAAAATCGGATGGTGACAGGAAATCAAATCCCTGTCGCTTTACACTAATATATGATAGGAATAAATGACAAGTGTTGTTTAATTTATTTTTTATGAAACGCAAACCTATCTACAATTGTAAAACAGACTTGTAATTTTTAGGCTAGTCACTTGTCACTAATAATCTACTCGTGTAATTTTATGAAACACAAACTTGTCAAATACTCCAGTCAAATTTAGACTACACTTGTCCAACAGGATTTGTCAGTTATATGAAACAGGCCCCCGGTTCAGAAATCAGGACTGGTCCGAGTTGTCACCCAAATTTCAAAATTTTACCTGTGCGAAAAAAGGTCATGTCCGAGTTGTCACCCGTCTATTGTTATCCGTTCGATGCAGATTATAAGGGTCTAATTGCTTAATAATCGTGGGTTTTTTTTGATTTTGGGTTAGAAATAGTTGGTAAATGTTTTGCATTGGAACTTTTAGAGATAAAACCAAATGGCAATAATTTACTAAATTTTGTAATTATTTAGTGGAAACGTACATTGACAGCAATTCAAAATTTCCTCCTTAAGTATGGGTCGACATTCTTCGTCCTTCGAATCATTCCATGCGACAAGTAATCAATCGTTTTATACGCCTCATCCCATTGTACATAAATTTTTAAATGTTCTTTTAAATTTTCAAATTTGTGTTTGCGTTTGCGTCTGTTCATTAAATAAATTCTACATACATGTAAGTAAAAGGAAATTTGAGTTTATTTAAATTTTAATATTTTCAGAATCATATTGATCTTATAAAATATATGTAAAGTTCAAAAAATATTTAATGTATCTACCTAAATAAAAAAAAAAACAAAAGTTGGTTACGTTCAAAAAATATTTAAGAATTTTGAACGAAGTAGGATTAATCGAAAACCTAATAGCATCCTGATGTTCCTACCCCAGGTAACGGGTGACAACTCGACCCATAAGAACTGACCGGTTAGAATTCGGGTGACAACTCGACCTCTCCGAGAAATCAATCAACTTTGAATCCTTTTCGCAGGAGAGAAACCCTACAAATGCGACCATTGCGACAAGCGCTTCAGGCAACTGGCCGTCTACCGAAACCACCTGTTGATCCACAAGAACCAGCGATCCTTCAAATGCGACCTGTGCCCCAAGGCCTTCATCCAGCTGGGGCATTTGCAGAACCATTCGAAGACCCACACGGGCGACAAACCTTACAAATGCTCGTTCTGCGAGAAGGCTTTCGCTCAGAACGGTAATCTGCGATCGCACATTCGAATGCACACGAACGAGCGACCTTATAGATGTCCTTTGTGTTTCGCTGGGTTCTACGATTCGAGCAGTTTGAGGAAGCACGGGAAGACTCACGAATCGAACGACGGTATTAAATGTGAATTGATAAGTGGTAGTTGATTGATAATCGAGTACATTGCGAGTTTGTGCAAAATTTAATTGTTCTGAGGGCCGGTTTATCAATTGAGGGTTACCCCTCGAGTTAAAGATAACCCTGAGTTAAACTGCCAAAAGTGTTTTTCCATCGCGGGTCAACTGTTAACTCGAGGGATACTCCTGGGTTATCTTAACTCGCGCAAATTTGGCAGGTTTGTGGATTTGACTCTGGGTTAACCTAAAATTTGCGTGTTTTTCTGTTGTCAAACGCATTTTTTCATTGGTTTTAAGTAAATCCAATGGAAGAACTAGATTTTAGCGATGACGACCAAGACGTTCTAGAATTTATAGGTCATCAGCGGGGGTCCTATATTGTAAGGCCACGGCAAAATCCGTTTGAAGATTTTTTATGAGTATGATTTTTTCGCTCGCTTTCGATTAAAAAATGAAATCGTTTTGTTTGTGTTAAAGCCCATAGAAGACATGGTAAAATTTTCTACAAACAAGTTTTTTTTTCGAATTCGGAAAAATTCGATTCTCTCCTTCTATCCGCCATATTTATTCTTCTCACTTCTAATTTTCATTTCAAATATTCAAAACCAAAAAAGTTAGGTTATTATAGTCAAGAAATGTCAAAAACGAGCACAAAACAACGTTGCCAAAGTTTCAACGGCTATAATGCGTATTGCCAACATTTCAGCATTTCGTGGGTTTGCTAGCCCAGGGTTAAAAAAGCTTGGATAAACACTTTTATTCTTAACTCGCAATTTAGCCCAGAGTTAGAGGTAACCCAGGGTTGGCTAACTCGGCGAGTTATCCCTCAATAAATAAACTAATAAACAATAAATAGATAAACCGGCCCTGAAAGTATGAGTTGATATTTTAGGAAGTTGGATACGGATAAAGGGGTGCAGACAAATTGCACTGGTGTACAGGGGCCTGTTTCATATAACTGACAAGTCCTGTCGGACAAGTGTAGTCTAAATTTAATTGGGGTATTTGACAAGTTTGTGTTTCATAAAATTACACGAGTAGATTATTAGTGACAAGTGACTAGCCTAATATTACAAGTCTGTTTTACAATTGTAGATAGGTTTGCGTTTCATAAAAAATAAATTAAACAACACTTGTCATTTATTCCTATCATATATTAGTGTAAAGCGACAGGGATTTGATTTCCTGTCACCATCCGATTTTCTTGTAAATTTAAAAGAAAATGTGATCTAGCGACAGTGAGGAGGAAGCTTAATGAGAGTTTATTAAACGATTTCGAATGAATTCGATAAAAATGGAGGAAATAATAAAATCTATTTGTCCCCGCCTAATGTATAGAACCAACTTATAGAAATTATGCATTGTCTTGGTTCGTTTCAATGCTCACATTTTATAGCTTTTGTAGAAGTGGGACTAAATTTTCCAAATAGAATGCCCTTTCTTTATTAAAATAATTGAATATTAAATAAATGTTGCTGCATTTTAGAAATAAGTTTTTTGTCAATAAACGAAATTGTCGTGGTTCACATCTAAAAATAGCTCCAACCAGAAAAAAAAAACAATTTCAAAGTAAAAGTTTCCCAATATCGAAAAACGAAGGTTGTGCTATACTTATGCTCCCCAGTATAGTAAGTACTATTTTTTATTTTTGGCTTAAGTCTGACGTTTAATTAATATTACAGTTGTAGAAAAACGGATGCCAAAAATTTAATTCGACAAGTGTCGAAATTTATTTTATGAAACGAAATTTTTAAATACTCATCAACCAACACTTGTAACTTGTCTACTTGTCAGTTACATAAAACAGGCCCCTGAATGCAAATATTGTTGGAAAACGGGCTTTATATTTGCAATCAACCCGCTGAAAGTCATATAACTCAAGTCAATAAATTCCTGTGTTTACAAAATTCATAATTGTCATAACTAAACACATCAAATTTCCTTTAGAAACTTAAAATATCCCCAATAGAACAATCCTCGTAACAATGGATTCAGTGTTTTTTCACCAAGATAGATTCGAATTACTTGTAGACGCCAGAGGGTTCAGACCAGAAGATATAAAATGCAGAATGACACCTAATCTCGTCGAGATTTTGGGACAAAAACAAGAAAATTGCTCAATGGGTAAGAAAACTATGTCCCTATCGAGAAATTATCAACTTCCACAAGCAGTTAAACCGGAGGAAGGAAATTGCTGTTTCTCTATGGAAGGTGTTTTGTTGATTACTGCTCCTTGGCGTTGATGAATTTAAATTGAATAGATAAATAGTTATTAAAGGGTTCTAACATCTCCTGTTAAATTCCTGATAAGCGGGAGTTTAAAATGAATCCATAAATTGCTGTAGTTTTAGCTGGAAACTCAAAACTTCAAGCAGGAATGGTATGAAGTAAATACTTACTAAACTGCGTTTATTTACGAAATTTATAAAATGCGAATTTACTTTTATAAAGCTCACTGAAATAAGACTTTTTAAACTAATGTTATTACAAATTTGAAAAATTAAAAAACTAAATATGTGTATTGCAAAGAATAATTTATTGGATTTACTACATAAATTTAGAGATGGTAAATTTATTCACTTTTGCACCGAGGAGTAAATATTGTATACATATTATTCTAAATTTACTAATTCAAACAATTTTAAGCATTATTTTTAATTCCCGACCGCCTTAAAGGAGTTAAAAAATGTAAAAAAAACCTCCAAAATCTTTGTAAAGTGAAAATATACGGCTTTATTACTTACATTCACTCTGCTTCTTATAAAAAATAATAAAATGAGTGCAACAAAATGCAATAAACCGGTGCATAAATATCCGCATTTTATCTAATGTCGAATGGTTTGTGTAATTCTAATGTTTTAACAAATATATATTTTTATTTTTACTAAGTAGAACAAAAAAAACTTTATAAAATAAATGCCGTTAATCACAGAATTCTATAGATATTGCTATAAAAAATACTAACAATTTTCACTTAAAAGAATCTAAAATATATCAAATAATATACAGTGTGTCCACGGATGGGGTTGCCTATAGAAGAAAAATTTTTATTACTCATTTTACGACAAAAAGTTATTGTTTATAAAAATGTTTGCTTCTTTTAAAAATGAGAAAAACACTGAAAAATCTTAGATTGGATCTACAGGGTGTTGCCAAATTAAGAAAACATGAAAATACCTCAAGAGAGAAGTAACATTATTTTTTATTGTACACAAAATTTTTATAAAAGAAAGTTGTTTATAATCTAAAATAAAGCCTGAATACAAATTTGCAAACTTAAATTCAAATTTTGTGTGTCCCTAGATAAAGTTGACCAGGTAAGAAAAATGGTTATTATTAATTTTACGACGAAAATCCATTCTTTATAAAAAAATTAACTTGTCGAGAAAATGAGATTCACATATCAAAACATTAGATAAGATGTATAGGGTGTTAGTAAATTAAAAAACAGGAAAAAATTTCAAGAAAGAACGAAAGATAAATAAATTTACAAATTAAATTTATAAATTTGTGTTCAGGCTTTACTTTGAATTAAAAGCAATTTTTTTAAATAATAGTGCAAGATAATAAATAAATGGTCTTGATATTTTTTCGTGTTTTCTTAATTTACTAACGCCCTATACATCTTATCTAATGTTTGGTATGTGAATCTCATTTTCCCAAGAAAATTTTTTTATAAAAAATTACTTTTGGTCGTAAAATTAATAATCATTTTCTCCTCTGGTCAACTCCATCCGTGGACACACAAAATTGGAATTTTAATTTGAAAATTTGTATTCAGGCTTTATTTTGGATTATAAACAACTTTCTTTTATAAAAAATTTGTGTAAAATAAACAATGGTACTCCTCCCTTGAGGTATTTTCATGTTTTCTTAATTTGAAAACACCCTGTAGATCCAATCTAAGATTTTTCAGTGTTATTCTCATTTTTAAAAGAAGCAAAAATTTTTATAAACAATGACTTTTTGTCTTAAAATGAATAATAAAAATTTTTCTTCTATAGGCAACCCCATCCGTGGACACACTGTATTAATCACGTAGGAATATTAATTCAAAGAAAAATCTCTAGATAAACAAAAACAATAAAAATCAAAAAAATATCTCCTTAAAAAAGTAATACTAGTAATACTTCAAATTATATCACTGGTGCCATAAAACATATGTATAATTATATAAAAAAAAATTATAAATATAACAAATACATAAAAAATAAGCTGCATGCACGCGAGCGCAAACTGAATGTATATCACAAAAATAATAGCTTATAAAAAAAAAATCCAAAATCCGAATCAGTTTCTGAAATTTTAGAATGCAGCTTTGGCGGATTTCGCTCCGGGCCGGTTCCTACGGAAGAAAACAATCAGTCAGTGAGTTTATCATAAAACGGTTCTGAACTTGCAAATTCAATTTTTTTCTCGAAGTTATTTTTAGGGGAACGATTCGACACTTGCGATGATTTTGCCTATCCGGCGATTTCTTCAAATACCCGAGCCTTACCAATATATCTATTACACTGTTTATTTTTACCATATTGAACAACCATACCATCATGTTTACTACACTGAAATTTAATGAAGTAATATCGTGTAAATCGGGCGACTCCTATCCTGCTAATATTTCAATCGTACTGCAATTGTTGTACTCGATTCAAACCAAACTCTAAATCTACTCTAATGCCCGATTTCACCAACATGTTGTTAGGTATTTCCTAACTAGGTAATTTCTAAGTTAGGAATTATTTAAATCGAATACTTAGCTAAATCGAATTTCACCAACATTAGAAATCCTTTACTAAGAAATACCTGGGTAAAAATTTGATTTTGACAATTTTTTGAATTTTATTGATAGCATTGGCTAATTTTGATGTGTAAACCGAATAAGCGGAGATCGAAATTGAATATGTTGAGAGAAAAGAAGAGATTTTGACGATCCGGGCCATCTTTAAATTATGTTAGTTATTTTTAAATCTGCTGAAAATGTAGTTTGTACATTATTAGAAAAATAACCTTTCCGATTTGTAAAATATTTCTACATCTTCTTCTCCAGGACAATGGATCTTTACATGCATGTGTATGGTCAATAGTTCCAAAAACTTCCTGTGCATCAAATTAAAAATCATCTTCAATTCTTTCTAATATTTGTAATGCCATATTTTTATACAGTGTGTCTACTTAAGTTCGCACCATATGGAAAACTTTTTTTATTATTAATTTTACGAAAAAAAGTTATTCTTCATAAAAAGTTCTGCATGTTTTAAAACCTAAAATACAACCATCAGATAACAATTTTTTTTAATCCGTATACGAGGTTTGTCAAAAAAATGTGTTTTTTGCTCAAGAGTAAAGTACCTTTATTTTTAAAAATATCGGAAATTGTTATTAAGAAAAGTTGATCAGGACTAAAATTACAATTACGTTCAAATATGTAATTACATCCAATTATAAGTAAGTAATCTATTTTTCTTCTTTCAACTATCAACACCTAGCAATGTTTTTATGTAGTCGATAATTATTGTAAAATAAATTATTTTGTTATCATTTATTTCAATGCATAATCAAACTAATGCAACATAGAGGTTAAGAAATGTAAATGTAATCAAATTTTTAACGAATAAAGAGATAACAGATAACAATTTCCAATATTTTCAAAAATAGATTTACTTTACTTTTGAGCAAAATTCATATTTTCTGACAAACCCCGTATACGACTGAAAAAAATAGATATCTGATGATTGTATTTTAGTTTTTAAAACATGCAGAACTTTTTATGAAGAATAACTTTTTTTCGTAAAATTAGTAATAAAAAAGTTTTCCATATGGTGCGAACTTAAGTAGACACACTGTATAAAAATAGGGCATTACAAATATTAGAATGAATTGAAGATGATTTTTAATTTGAAACACAGGAAGTTTTTGGAACTATTGACCGTACACATGCATGTAAATATCCATTGTCCTGGAGAAGAAGATGTAGAAATATTTTACAAATCGGAAAGGTTATTTTTCTATTAATCTACAGACTACATCTTCAGCAGATTTAAAAATAACAAACATAATTTAAAGATGGTCCGGATCGTCAACATCTCTTCTTTTCTCTCAACATATTCAATTTCGATCTCCGCTTATTCGGTTTACACATCAAAATTAGCCAATGCTACCAATAAAATTCAAAAAATTGTCGAAATCAAATTTTTACCTAGGTATTTCTTAGTAAGGGATTTCTAATGTTGGTGAAATACGATTTAGGTAAGAATTCGATTTAAGTAATTCCTAACTTAGGAATTACTTAGTTAGGAAGTACCTAACAACATGTTGGTGAAATCGGGCATAAGAAAATTAAATTTTCCACTAATTATTTACCTATAATTATGCATATCGACCATCATTTTAGTCGCCTGCTTGTATTTTCCCTCTTGCTCCAATTTGGAAGATAATGTTCTACCGATGGTGTGAGAGGGCATTTTCACCACGATGCGACTGTTCTCCATTTCCTTTTTCATCACATCGGTGACGATTGATTTTATTTGAGGACATACAGCAGGCGGAGTGTAATCCTGTGTGGTCCTTAAAGGCATGTCCAGCTTCAAATCTAACACATTTTCCCCCTGGAAATGTTGAATGAAATGTTTTATTAGAACGTTGAGAAATCTAGCACACGAAGATGTTCGGAAGATGCAGGAGTTGTGTGTATTGAAGAGGTCTAATATACAGGGTGGCACATTAGTATGTTACTAATGTACCTAATATTCGCCATAGCATGACATAAAAACAATTTTTAATCCCATGAAGATACTCTCTTCACTTACAAGGTGATCCACTTGAACGTATAAAAATAATTACCACGAAATAATTAATAGAAATAATTACAAGAAATCTTAAAAATTAACCATTATGATTTAGTCCAAAATTTCTTTGAATATAAAAAATAAATTGCCACCCAGCATGACTTAAATTCGTTGTCAAAGTATATACAGGGTGGCACATTAGTATGGAAAAGCTCAATATATCTGTTATTGTAGAAAATATTAAAAAAACGTCATTACAAAAGTTGTAAATCTTTTTAAACTGCACATTTTAAAATTAGTTACATTCATACAGAGTTTCCCGTTTTTCCGTAATAGATCAAACTTATACTTTTTTAAATGGAACACCCTGTTTTTTATTTAAAAATTGAATTTAGCTCGTTTTCAGCTTTCCAAAAATATAATTTTGTATAACGTTATACTGAGTGGTTTAAAAGTTATGACCACTTTTCCACGAAAATCGTACTAAGTTTACCACTCTGTAGAAACTAAATGGATTGAATTGAAAATAAATTTCAATTTTGACAACATTGCAGATATCCTGAAAATGTACTACAAAATAAATATTTTTCTTTAATTTTAATCATACTGCTTACAGGGTGGATCCAAACGCAAAAGTAACATTTTCTCTGTTAATTTAAATGGATCACCCTATATTTTATATCGTTAACAGGAAGTATTTTTGAAGTACTTTCATTCTTAATAACCATTCCCTATACCTAAAGTTAACACTTTTCGAGATAAATCACTTAAAAAAATTAGAACTTAAAATTGAAGAAAAAAAAATTAACCTTTCCTTTTTATAATAACCGAAGTTCTGGTAAAAATTGTCAATACCTAATAAACCTTCCCTGTACCTAAATTTGATATTTTTCGAGATATTTCAATATTCTTTAATTGGACTCACCTATCACCAGATACTAATCGCTAATCGTGTAGGTACTAATAATAACTTTATTGTGTCTATTGCGACTTATAACAATTGCTAATACCAATTATTAATAATAATTTGGTCCATTTTGTTCATTTAGCCGTACGATTGAGACAATCTAGACATTTTTCAAAGGATTTTTTGTTAGGTTGTATTCCTCAAGGATATCTCTCATGACAAATCCTTTTGGCAAGCCAACAAATTCTCTAAACTTTCTCTTAATACCCAAATCATAACCATCAATAATTGTTCAATAGAAAAATTCATTTTGTATTCTAATTTTTACAAATTGTGGAGACAATACCGACAAATCATACCAGATAGTATTTAATTGACGTTTCTTACTTCTTTCTGTAAAGTGTACTTCGATCAAAAAGAAACCTTAATTTTTTTTTCTTCAATTTTAAGTTCTAATTTTTTTTAAGTGAATTATCTCGAAAAGTGTTAACTTTAGGTATAGGGAATGGTTATTAAGAATGAAAGTACTTCAAAAATACTTCCTGTTAACGATATAAAATATAGGGTGATTCATTTAAATTAACAGAGAAATTGTTACTTTTGCGTTTGGATCCACCCTATAAGCAGTATGATTAAAATTAACAAAAAATATTCATTTTGTACATTTTCAGGATATGTTGTAAAACGTGAAATTTATTTTCAATTCAATCCATTTAGTTTCTACAGAGTGGTAAACTTAGTACGATTTTCTTGGAAAAGTGGTCATAACTTTTAAACCACTCAGTATAACGTTATACAAAATTATATTTTTGGAAAGCTGAAAACGAGCTAAATTCAATTTTTAAATAAAAAACAGGGTGTTCCATTTAAAAAAGTATAAGTTTGATCTACTACGAAAAAACGGGACACTCTGTATAAATGTAAAAATAATTTTAAAATATGCAGTTTAAAAAGATCTACAACTTTTGTAATGACGTTTTTTTGATATCTTCTACAATAACAGATATATTGAGCTTTTCCATACTAATGTGCCACCCTATAGATTTTTACTTACTCTATATTTAGGAACGTTTTGGCTCATGTGCAGGGCAGTATCCGAAATGGGCCTTCTATAATTGTGAGCTGAAGGCCTATCGGCGGGGTTTATGTGGATTTTTTCTTTTCTAAGCACCCAATTGTCCAGATTTTCGTCGAATTGGGCCAAATTGATGAGTCTCGAGCGTTCTTCGGTCGGTACGAAATTATCGATGATCAGAAACCATTTTCTCAAGTTCCTGCAAAACGATATTAAATTAAATCACTAATGAAACGTTATACAGGGTGTTTCACAACTTATCCGACAAATTTTAACCACATATGCACTGTTACGAGAGAAGTTCATTTCCCAAAAAAAAAATGTAATAAAAGTCTTACAGAAATCGAGATAATAAAATAATAGTTTAACAGTTCAATTACTTATACAAGATGTTCAAAATTGTTCCCATTTACTGCAATGCAAGCTTGGGTGCTTGTTTTTTTTTGTTTTAACGATTGTTTTATTTATTTATTTATTTATACATATAAAACTACAAAACAACATGAAGTTGGTACAGTAGAGCAAAAAGAAAAAAATATAACATTATATAGATATTAAGAATATACAAAATAAATGATAAGGTAAAGATCTAGAACTCTAGAAATCTAGTTAGAAATAAATGGAAGAAAATAAGCGATCGATTATTTGTTTAAATATTTCTTTATTTCTTTATTTCGTTAAATTATTTCTAAATATTTCTGTCCATTCTTTTTTAAATTTCTCAAAGAATTTGGAAGTTCATTAAAGTTTTTAAAACAACTGTAGCTTGGTAAATTTCTGCCTTTTTCACTTCTCACTTGATATTGAATTTCAATTCTATCTGCATTTCTGGTGTTGTAGTTGTGGATTTGTGAAGTAATTTGCTACAGTAAAGTATTAAGACAAAATTATGAACGCAAAATGCAGTATTTATTTTTCAATTTTTTGTTGAAACTCGGGTTTATAATTTTATTTCTGTAAGACTTTTATTACATTTTTTTTTGGGAAATTAACTTCTCTCGTAACAGTGCATATGTGGTTAGAATTTGTCGGATAAGTTGTGAAACACCCTGTATATTGAATTTGAAATACACTTACATTGCAGTCTCGTCGTTGGCTTCTTCGATTTCCTGTCTGTCTTTCACGTACACCTCGTGATTGTCGCGAATCTCTTGTCTGATCGATTGCAATTTATTGTTCAGCCTTTTCAATTTGTCCCTTTTGAAATCGACTTGTTGTTGCAAACTGGCGAACACCTGCTTCAATTCCGTGCAAGTCTCCTCTTCCAGTTCCAGCTTCTGTTGCATTTCTATCTCGCGTTTCTGCAGTAGCAAATTCGTGGTGATCAATTCACTATATATTCGCCAAAAATATACAAAGTGTCCCAATAGTGCGGTAAAGCAAATTTACTCAGTTATTATAATAGATACGAAAAAATGATAATTAGGAAAAATGTTAAGCACCTTTAGGCGCACAATTTAAAATTATTTCGAAATATACAGGGTGGCCCATAAATCGAAGCCATACCAAACATACCTTTTTTTTAAAGGCAATGATATATTTTTTATTTCATATTCGATTTCAGCTCGTTTTCACTAGTTTCTCAATATACGATTTCATATGACTATACTGAGTATTTAAAAAGTTATGGCCATTTTTATGTTCAAATCGTCATGACTTCAAGGCCCTGTATATCAGAATATGTATCAGATAATGTGAATTTTTCTCTGTCAGCACTTCTTGAAAATGGTCTATTTTCACAAAAATTAGTTACATTTCAAAAAAAATTACGATTTGTATACAGGGTGAGTCAAAACGCAAACATAATAATTACTCGCTTAATTTAAATGGAACACCCTGTATTAATAATATCTAATGGGAAGCCTATTTCTTACTGAATCATTTTTCATAACATTTCCCTATACCTAACTGTCACCGTTTCTGAGATATTTTCAGTTTTATTAAAAAATGTCCAGTTTTTGATATTATAATTTCATTTTGATCTAATTACCAATGATGTTGTCGACCTTTTTTTGCAAAATAATAGTAGAAAATGTAATATCAATTAATTAACGATCATTAACTACCCGAAATATTTGGTAATTTTTAAATTAAGCTCTAAATTATCATACTTTTAATTTAATCTAGTTACCTCTATGACGTCATCATTTACGAACTATGCGAATTTTACTTATTAAACTCGTGTCACTTTAAATTATAGAATAACTAAAAATTTAGGGTACCTGCTAATGATATATGATTAATCAATTATCGATATTAAATTTTCTAACTATTATTTAGCAAAAAAAGGTCGACAATTATCATTGGTAATTAGATTAAAATGAAATTATTATCAAAAACTGGACATTTTTTAATAAAACTGAAAATATCTCAGGGTATAGTTACAGGGTATACTGACAGTTAGGTATAGGGAAATGTTATGAAAAAAGATTCAGTAAGAAATAGACTTTCCATTGGATATTATTAATATAGGGTGTTCCATTTAAATTAAGCGAGTAATGATTATGTTTGCGTTTTGACTAACCCTGTATACAAATTGTAATTTTGTCAGAATGTAACTAATTTTTGTGAAAATAGACCATTTTCAAAAAGTGCTGACACAGAAAAATTCACATTATCTGATACAGATTCTGATATACAGGGCCTTAAAATCATGTCGATTTGAACATAAAAATGGCCATAACTTTTTAAATACTCAGTATAGTCATATGAAATCTTATATTGAGAAACTCGTGAAAACGAGCTGAAATCGAATATAAAATAAAAAATATATCATTGCCTTTAAAAAAAAGGTATGTTTGGTATGGCTTCGATTTATGGGCCACCCTGTATATTTCGAAATAATTTAAAATTGTGCACCTAAAGGTGCTTAACATTTTTCCTATTTATCATTTTTTCGTATCTGTTATAATAACTGAGTAAATGGGCTTTACCGCACTATTGGGACACCATGTATACCTAACCGAATGTAGCTTGACACTAGAACATTGGAAGAAAGTTGGACAAAGGACAAAGTTAGAGAAAAACGGAATCTCTCACCACCAGAGAACTACTTAAATACAATAATAGGATGAATGTAAATACAGGTCGTACGAACTGATCCGCTGCAAGCATACAATGACAATTATGAGATAGCTAATTGAACTTTTTCTATGTAAGGAATAAAGAGAGCATACGAAATAATCACGCCCGCTATCCCCGCTATTCGCTAGTGGACGAAGCGAAGCGAATTGACGAATTCTAATATCGGTCGGCAACCGATAAACAAGTTTCTGTTCTTTACTATCTTATAGTATTGTTTGAGATTCTAATTCTAATGCTTGCAGCGGAATAATTCGGACATACGGTATACACTTTAGGTACTACAGTTCTCCTTTGTTTACATTTTACTATAGCACATCCAACTGCCAAGCTACATTCGTGAAAGTATATACCACCAACAAAAACCCTAATAAAAACCCACCTTCCTAGCGGCGATCTCGGCCCTCTGCTGTTCCAATTTAACCTCGTTCTCGTTGACGCTATCGACGATATTCTTGCCGCCGTGCACCATCTGCTTCTCCAAATTCTTCAGTTGCTTCGTCAGCTCGTCCACCTCCATCTTGCCCAATTCGAGTTTCTTCGCCTTCTCCTCGACGGCGTCGGCGTCGTCGTCGTCGTCGGAATCGGTGGCGTCGGCGTCGGCGCCGGCGTCGTCGACGGTCGCGTCGAAATCGCCTTGGCTCTTCTTCATGATGAGCTGCTTCAGCCGTTCGATCTCCTTTTGAAGCCCCTGCAAACGGCCGTCGGCGATGTCCTCGTTCTTGGTGGGGGTGTTCTTGATGGATTTCGCCCGGTAGGCGTACCTGAAATGACCAGGCAATGTTTTTGCTCAAGAAAACAGTAATTACTATTATTAAAACCTACTTTCTTCCAGTATAAATATTATACAGTGTGTCTACTTAAGTTCGCACCATATGGAAAACTTTTTTATTATTAATTTTACGAAAAAAAGTTATTCTTCATAAAAAGTTCTGCATGTTTTAAAACCTAAAATACAATCATCAGATATCTAATTTTTTCAGTCGTATACGAGGTTTGTCAGAAAATATGAATTTTGCTCAAAAGTAAAGTAAATTTTATTTTTGAAAATATTGGAAATTGTTATCTGTTATCTCTTTATTCGTTAAAAATTTGATTACATTTACATCTCTTAACCTCTATGTTGCATTAGTTTGATTATGCATTGAAATAAATGATAACAAAATAATTTATTTTACAATAATTATCGACTACATAAAAACATTAAAAATGTAATTTTTAGTCCTGATCAACTTTTCTTAATAACAATTTCCGATATTTTCAAAAATAAAGGTACTTTTACTCTTGAGTACAAAACACATTTTTTTGACAAACCTCGTATACGGATTAAAAAAATTGTTATCTGATGGTTGTATTTTAGGTTTTAAAACATGCAGAACTTTTTATTAAGAATAACTTTTTTTCGTAATATTAGTAATAAAAAAGTTTTCCATATGGTGCGAACTTAAGTAGACACACTGTATTTTGTTTATTTGCCCTGATCGAATTGAAACCGAAAATACTGGGCGAAGAATATGTAGAATATGTAGAAAGAAATCTGAATGAAAACATCAGAAAACCGCTTTTAATCCGTTCCCAAAATACCTTCTTCCTCGTCTGACTAACCTAAGAACTATTTAAAATATTTCCTCCGGCATTATTTACAGCTACAGCTCAATTCGGTCTTCCATCGCCGGTAATTATATTATTAGACGATAAAATTTCAAACAAAACCAACTATTTTTGTCATTGGTATTACCAACTGTATTTTGATGGTATCGAAAGTCACTAGAATCAAATTAGTGATTTTTTCAATAACTTATCAATAACGTATCAATAACTTACGGTTCTAAACAGTTCTGAACTTCGTTAGAACTATAAAGACTGGAACCAAATGCTGGTATTGGAAACAAATAGTCCAAATTAGGAGGTGTGTGAAGTTGACACCGCAACTTTAGTTCTCTGTAGTTCTGATTAGAGTTCTGGATTCCTTTTGGATAGTTTAGGAGTTGAGAATATCTCAAAAACTATTGTTTTAATCGCAAAATACCATTAAAGTTTCTTGTAGAACTCGTCGAATACTATTCAGAACTGTTATCAGAACTCCTGAGAAATAAAACTAAATAAAACATGCGGTGCTAACTTCAAACCTAAATTTACAATGGAATAGTTCTGATTAGTTTATTTGATGTATTTTGATGAGTTCTAGAGTTCCTGAATATTAAAAAATAATAATAATAAATTTCATCAATAAACAAGTATAAACAGTTAATCAATTAGATATATTATCAGACAACCCATAACTTTTTAATTATTGAAAAATTCGCAAAATACCATTAAAGTTTCTTGTAGAACTCGTCAAATATTATTCAGAACTGTTATCATAACTCCTGAGAAATTTTGAGATATTTTGAGATATTTATTAAAGCAAATTTAATGCACTTTTACGGTATATGATCAAAATTAATGTGACTATACGAATAAATGTGATATTTCGGTCTTTTTGGAAAAAAAAACAAAAAAAAAAACTTAAAATAATGAAATGTTAAATAAAAGAGAAACTATCGACTTTTCGAAAAAGTGTTATAGGACATTTTTTGTTCAAAATTACTTGTATAATCACCTCCTGAAGTTTGGCGGTTTTTATAGTAGACACCCTGTATTGGTCATTGATAAGTACAGAACTAATCTGGCCTCAACAATATCGATATGGATTCAAAACTGAATGACAAACAGAGATGATTTAAATACAACTCTAACTTCAAACCTACAAATCTTTTAGATGGAAGAACAGAGAATTAGATAGAAAAATAGTATTCTCTACAATATCCTAAAGCATAAAAAACTGAACCAAAAATGGACCAAAAATCTCATAATGTACATTTTAACGTTTAAATTTTGGTAGAAAAACGGCATGCGGGAAAATAAAAAGTTGATGAATACATTCAGTTTTTTATGCTCTTTCTGAATTTGAAATTCAATTTTTAAAATATGATGTATAGGGTGTTGTTTTAGGGTCGGTCAAATTTTATTAATTTTTCTAAATTCGTACCTGGATTTTGTAAATTTTTAATGTGGCAATAAATTGTCCTAAAGGTATTGAAAATCTATGCCGAATATAAAAAAAATATACTGAGTGATTCAAAAGTTATGGGTGTCGAAAGAAATGGGCCAAATTCAAAAAACACCCTGTAACTCGGTTATAATGGGCGCAAGACCCATAGTATATGGGTTTTTTGTAATCCCCTGGGTGACCTCTATATAGGGTTAAAATATTGCCCTTTCCCAATGAAACGGACGCAGGTCAACTGGGCAAAAATTTTATTAGCTTATAATAATTATCGAGATCGACCTGTCTCATGATATAGGTCAACTGGGCAATTTCCAATATTTTTACCTGCCCCTTAATCGCTTTTCTAGTTTCGTCAATTCGAAAATCTTTTTAATGTACATCCAATTTTTGCATACCTACCCCTAGTAGAACGCAGGTATTTCACAATTGTAATTGCGTTTTAATATAAAATTAGGAGGGGTTCTTTGATCATACTAGTTTACTATGCTGTCTCGGTAGATCAATTTTGTTTCCAGTTTCTTCCTGAATTTTATGTTTGAAAATATACATCTATCTGTACCTAAGTACCTACCTGTATGTAGTTACGTCATTTTTCAAAATGACAAATATTAATGTGATTATTATTTAATAGGTACAAGATATCCAAATAATTAAAAGTTTCTCGAATTTCAACTTCAATTCAAATTTGAACATAGGTAAATTAAATGTTTAAAATGATTCTGATTATTTAATCTATATAAGTATTCTTAAGAAGGTAGGTAATCCCTTTGCCCAGTTGACCCTACCCAAAAAGGGGCCAGGAAAGAATCTTTGCCCAGTTGACCTGCCGTATTATAAAATAATTGACCATTTTTTGCCCAGTAGACCTACGACGAATGAAACACCCTGTATAGTCTTATTTGTACCTCAATGTGATAATGGTCTCCTCGTAATTGAAATTGGCAGGACCAATGTTGGCTATCATGATGGTTTTGCTGTTACCTCCTAATGAATCTTGCAATAGACGCGTCAATTTCGAATCTCTGTATGGAATGTGGGCCGAATTCTCAGCTAGACCGTATATAACGTTACCTGAAAATGTGATTATTATCATTAGTTATATACACTCCTGGACAAAATTAACGCAACATCATAAATTTGCCACATTTTTTATGCTATTTTTTGTTTGAATTTATGATCCGATTTGGATGATTTTTTTTTTTTGTATTATAGGTTGGTTCCTTGACAATGTCATCATTTTCGCTGTTTATGATAAAATGTTCCTTTTCGATTATACCGGGTGTAATAAAAATGTAATGTTTTTTTCCGAAAATTCGTATCACTCTGTGGAGTATACTAACAAACGAGACATATAGCAGTTGACATTAGATGGTAGATCCATCTTTTGCCAACATTTTCTTTTTTGGTTTAATTCATTATCTTTGTTATTAAAGGAGATACGCCGTTTTATAGCGTAACATGTTTTAATAGACTGTATTATTCAAAACATTCATTGTTAAATGTTTTTAAGTAGGCTATGGACCATTTTTGACATTTCAAGCGATGTGTCAATATCGAATACATTATTTGTTATCTGTATAACAAAATAATTCCTGCTCGCTTTGATGAATGAAAACAAAATTAACGAATTACTTTATTTCATAAAGTAAAATTAAGAGTTTATTAAACACATTTTTTTTGGAAACGAGCGAAACAAGAAAAGAACATAAATCAAAAACAATAAAATTAATGAATTTATAATGCTAATAATGTGTATGTCCACATCTAATTCGAATCAATGCTCCATTGCAATATGACTTATTGAATAGCCTTCATCCACCAAAGTTAAGACGATTCATCCACGAATCCACCGATTCATTTTTCAAGATTAAAATAACAAATAATGTATTCTATTTTGACACATCGCTTGAAATGTCAAAAATGGCCCATAGCCTACTTAAAAACATTTAACAATGAATGTTTTGAATAATAAAGTCTATTAAAACATGTTACGCTATAAAACGGCGTATCTCCTTTAATAACAGAGATAATGAAGTAAACCAAAAAAGAAAATGTTGACAAAAGATGGATCTACCGTCTAATTTCAACTGCTATATGTCTCGTTTGCTAGTATACTCCACAGAGTGATACGAATTTTCGGAAAAAAACACATTACATTTTTATTACACCCGGTATAATCGAGAAGGAACATTTTATCATAAACAGCGAAAATGATGACATTGTCAAGGAACCAACCTATAATACAAAAAAAAATCATCCAAATCGGATCATAAATTCAAACAAAAAATAGCAACAAAAATGTGGCAAATTTATGATGTTGCGTTAATTTTGTCCAGTAGTTTATTTCCTCGTAAAGACAATCTTACAGATGAAGTTAACGAGAAAGGTAAGAGAGCAAAAGAATGCCGAATAAGCTGAACATATACCTATTACTACTATACCGCTTATAATGGTCTAAAACCCGTAGCAAACATTATACTGTGGTGTGCCTGCTTATTTATGCGCATGCTCAAGTGAAAGATTTCTTGATTGGCTACTTTTGACAGAGCAAATGAAACGTCAGAAACGTGCTAGCTTTTATTTTGGTATATTTTTTGATATATTTTTAAAATCGACTTCGACTTGCCTGTGTAAATATGGCAGGTTACCGAATTTAAACACGATTTCAAGTATTATTTTCCTTCTTTTCTTTTTAGGCCTCAGCTACTCGCTATTGGTCCTTTTAAAATTAACGCGCTTGCGTATAAACGACTAAGCACACCACAGTGGGTCGGATCTCTCTCTTTAATCGCTACGATTTTCTCTCATGGAATGAATAGGGAGTTAGCAGTATATTAGTAATAGGTATATGAAGCTGAACATCTACTAACCCAAAGAAGACAAAGCCTTGTTAATTTTAGTGGCCTCCCTCAACCTGTCCCCGGTAGCGCCCGTTTTGGATTGTCTCTCGCTGCCCGCCAAATCGATCAAATTCAATTTGCCCACTTTAAAGGTCTTGGTACGTTGCTCGGCCATTTCGACGACGATTTGAAAGATGGCGTGCGAACGGGAACTGTGCTCGTTCATGTTGGTGGTGCCGGTGGTGCGATTGTGGTTGCCGATTCGCATCGCTTTTAACATATCTTTGGCGCTTTGGCAGGTCTGCGAATGCAGATTGACCACCACGACGCCTTGGCCTAAGACCTCGCGCAGTTCGTACGTTTTGTTGGTCTTTATGCGCAACAGATCTCTGGAAAAACGATCGAAGCGAGTCGTATGAAAAGTACTTCGATTGTACAGGGTGGCACATTAGTATGGAAAAGCTCAATATATATACTGAGTGACAAAAGTAAAAGAACACCAAAAAATAGTTGAAATTTAACCATTTATTCTAGTTACATGTAGTATAAGAGAAAAATAAACAAATGATTAAAATTAAGTCATCAAATTAACAACAAAACTGTTTCTTGATGTTCTTTTACTTTTGTCACTCAGTATATCTGTGTTATTGTAGAAGATATCAAAAAACTTCATTACATAAGTTGTAGATATTTTTAAGCTGAACTTTTTAAAATTAGTTACATTTATACAGAGTGTCCCGTTTTTCCGTAATGGATCAAACTTATACTTTTTTAAATGGAACACCCTGTTTTTTTATTCAAAAATTGAAATTAGCTTGTGTTCAGCTTTCTAAAAATATAATATTGTATTATGTTATACTGAGTGGTTTAAAAGTTATAACCACTTTTATGTGGTTATAGTTATGAGTGTTTTTCTTATAAATTTATATGATATGAGACTCCCAAAAAGTTGTAGTCTTTCATAAGATGGGATAGACAACAGGTTTATTAAATTAAAATGACTAAAATTTTCTAGTCAAAAATATTTATAAACACTATGTATCTTTAATGGGGTTCTGTCGTAGAACTATTAGTAGAATTTAGGCATAATTGGGCATTAATGGTTGAAGATTATACCTAATTCAGATTAAAATACATTGAAGGGGATTAAGTACCTATAAGTACTATAAATTTTATAGTTTTCAGTGGAATTTACTGTTTACAATTTTACTATTTACCTGAAAATCTACCATTTACAGTCGTCAGTTCTTATAAATAGTTTCCATCTTTCCCAAGTTAACAGTTAACGTTTTGAATTTGATCAGTTAACATTGAATAGTTATTTTTTCGTGAATAAATAAAATGGAGTTTTCGACAAGCCAAAAAGGGAAGAAAGTTCTCGTTTTTAATGGATTCGAATATCTTCATTTTCGAAACCAAAATGGAGTTGATACTTGGAGATGCCGTGAGAATCGGTCAATAAAGTGTCATTCCTTAATGAAAACGAACGACGGAGTGATCATACAAGAGCCATCTAGCCATTGCCATGATTCCTGTCCACAAAAAGCAGAAGCAAACATTGCCAGAAGTCGAATGCGCGAATCCATGGCAGCTGTGAATGCTACTTCTAGAAACGTCATTGGTGATGTTTTATCCGAAGTGAGCGACGATGTCCTGGCTTATATTCCGAAGCCATCATCTGTAGCTAGAACTCTTCGAAACCACCGACAACAGGCGCATTTACCGAATCCAAGTACAATCGAATTTTACAATTCCTGTAAAATATTCGGACCTGGTGCTACACGATTCGGGTATGGAAGATCCAAATAGAATTTTAATCTTGGGAGATAATCAACTGTTAGAAAAATTGAATCAAGGCACTATATTCGGCGACGGAACATTTGATAAAGCGCCCACAATGTTTTATCAACTGTATACTTGGCATGCCAAAGTGGGGAATTCCTATCCACCATGCGTATACGTTTTATTACAAAAAAAGAATGAAGCCACATATGTAGAGATGTTTCGAATTTTGAAGGAATTAAATCCAAATATGGCGCCCCAGAAAATACTGCTAGAACGTCTTTTCCGGAAGCAGAAATAAGAGGCTGTTATTTCCATTTGTGCCAAAGCCTTATAAGGAAAATAAATACAGTTGGGTTAAAACATGAATTCGAATCTAATATAAACATAAAGTTAATGCTAAAGTCCCTTGCTGCATTAACTTTCGTTCCGCTAGAAGACGTAAGAAATATATTCGACCGATTAGCAGAGAGCTTTCCCGATGAAGAAAAATATAATGATATCCTCACTTATTTTTTTTCGACCTACATAGAGGGAGCCGCAGGAAGAAGTCCTCAGTTTCCTCCACGAACTTGGAACCATTATGACGCTGCACTAGATGAATCTCCAAGAACAACGAATTGTTGCGAGGGATTCCACAACGCCTTAAATTCGTTATTCCATTGTAGTCATCCAAGTGTATGGACGCTTTTCGACGGATTACGAAGAGATTTGGCTTGTCACAAGCTCACTTTAGTAAACGCCCAAACAAATAGAATGGAGCCTACTAAAAGAAAATATAGGCAACTATATGCTCTTGTTGCTAGCTCTGTGGAGGAATATTACGCAACGGAAGATAAATTAGCTTATTTACGAAGAATAGCCAATTTACAATAACTTTTAGATAATTTTTTTTAAATAAATTTGATTTATGTAAGTGTAAATATTGTGTATTTTTTCATTAAAAAATGTCTATTAATACAAGTGATTCGTATATGCATATTATTAATACAAATAGAGGTATATTATCGTTCGAAATATAAGTCTTTCGATTAAGAATAAAAAAATTACAAATAACTAGCAGAACGGATATTTAAATTAGATTGATTGATTTTGAGTTTCTATTATCTATAGTTATTTTTCTTATAAATGGAGATATTGGTAAAATCATCTGATTATGACCACTTTCGAAAATAAAAAATAGGTAAAAATTCACTATTTTTTTCAATAAGTAAAAATTTCGACCATTCTCAGGTAAATTTCGACGGTAAATTTCGACGATTTTCAGGTAAATAGTAAAATTGTAAACAGTAAATTCAACTGAAAACTTTAAAATTTCAATCCATATCCAATCAATTACCTTTAGGTACTTAATCCCCTTCAATGTATTTTAATCTGAATTAGGTATAATCTTCAACCATTAATGCCCAATTATGCCTAAATTCTACTAAGAGTTCTACGACAGAACCCCATTAAAGATACATAGTGTTTATAAATATTTTTGACTAGAAAATTTTAGTCATTTTAATTTAATAAACCTGTTGTCTATCCCATCTTATGAAAGACTACAACTTTTTGGGAGTCTCATATCATATAAATTTATAAGAAAAACACTCGTTAAAAATAACCAATGACTTTACATTTTTATTTTTCCTACCTTTTCCGGAACATCCTGTATAATGACTCAAGATTTGTTGACTCTAATAAATTGTTTTTTTTCTGTGCGCAATATGTCCTGTGCGTAATTTTCACCATGCGCTTTTTACTCTGTGCGCTTTTTACCGTGTGCGCATTTTACCGTGTGCGGTAATTTCTCGTGCGTTTATACGACTGTGCGCTATTTTCTGTGCGCTTATTTCCTGTGCGCTTTTTTCCTAGATTCGTAGAAACTAAATGGATTGACTTGAAAATAAATTTCAAGTTTGACAACATTGCAGATATCCTGAAAATGTACAAAATAAATATTTTTCTTTAATTTTAATCATACTGCTTACAGGGTGGATCCAAACGCAAAAGTAACATTTTCTCTGTTAATTTAAATGGATCACCCTATATTTTATATCGTCACCAGAAAGTATTTTTGAAGCACTTTCCTTCTTATTAACCGTTCCCTATACCTAAAGTTAACACTTTTCGAGATAATTCAGTTAAAAAAATTAGAACCTAAAATTGAAGAAAAAAAAAAGCTTTCTTTTTTATAATAACCGAAGTTCTGGTAAAAATTGTCTATACCTAATAAACTTTCCCTGTACCTAAATTTGATATTTTTCGAGATATTTCAATATTCTTTAATTGGACTCACCTATCACCAGATACTAATCGTTAATCGTGTAGGTACTAATAAAAACTTTATTGTGTCTATTGCGACTTATAACAATTACTAATACCAATTATTAATAATAATTTGGTCCATTTTGTTCGTTTAGAACAGTTTTTTCACATTCTGGCTTTTCTTATGCCGCGGAAGCCGTACGATTGAGACAATCTAGACAGGTTTTAAAGGATTTTTTGTTAGGTTGTATTCCTCCAGGATATCTCTCATGGCAAATCCTTTTGACAAGGCAACAAATTCTCTAAACTTTCTCCCAATACCCAAATCATAACCATCAATAATTGTTCAATAGAAAAATTCATTTTGTATTCTAATTTTTACAAATTGTGGAGGCAATACCGACAAATAATACCAGATAGTATTTAATTGACGTTTCTTACTTCTTTCTGTAAAGTGTACTTCGATCAAAAAGAAACCTTAATTTTTTTTCTTCAGTATTCCGTTCTAGTTTTTTTTAATTAGAATATCTCGAAAAGTGTTAACTTTAGGTATAGGGAATGGTTATTAAGAATGAAAGTGCTTCAAAAATACTTCCTGTTAACGATATAAAATATAGGGTGATCCATTTAAATTAACAGAGAAAATGTTACTTTTGCGTTTGGAGCCACCCTGTAAGCAGTATGATTAAAATTAAAGAAAAATATTTATTTTGTAGTACATTTTCAGGATATCTGCAATGTTCTCAAACTTGAAATTTATTTTCAAGTCAATCCATTTAGTTTCTACATAGTGGTAAACTTAGTACGATTTTCGTTTAAAAGTGGTCATAACTTTTAAACCACTCAGTATAACATAATACAATATTTTATTTTTAGAAAGCTGAAAACTAGCAAAATTCAATTTTTAAATAAAAAACAGGGTGTTCCATTTAAAAAAGTATAAGTTTGATCCACTACGGAAAATCGCGACACTCTGTATAAATGTAACTAATTTTAAAATATCCAGCTTAAAAAGTTCAACAACTTTTGTAACGAAGTTTTTTTCATATCTTCTACAATAACAGATATATTGAGCTTTTCCATACTAATGCGCCACCCTGTATGTATCTTACGAACCTGATTTCTTCCATGTAAATCTCCAAATATCTGACGCTGACCAAAAATTCGACGCCAGTGGTTCTGTCGATGTGGGACCAGATCTGTTCGAAGGCCCTCGGTATGATTCCCTTGCCCTCTTCCGTGTCGAAGCCCTCCATGGTGAAGGTTTTTCCGGTGCCCGTTTGTCCATATGCGAATACACAGCCATTGTAACCTTCGAGTACTGAGGCTATTAAAGGTCTCACCGTTTCGTCGTATATGCTTTGCTGGGAGGTACTGAAACAGAACATTATTTGTAATAGTTGAATTGAATAAATTGAAAATACAACGGAGATGCTAGTAGATTTTTTTGTCCGAAAATGTCTACTATATTGTTACAATTTAACTAACAAAAAAATGTATTCATCGAATTTTCATCGTTTTAAAATGAATCAAATATATTTTAATACTAATCATAACACATTTCGATAAAGTGACTAAACTTTTTAAAACATCTGTAAATCAATATTTGGAATTGTCATAGCACAAAAATGATTTACGAATAAACCATACAATGTTTCACATAAAAATATAATAATGATTAATTAATACAGCTAATCCTTATCTCTTACTAAGAAGCACTTTGTATAGTAAACAAAAAGTAGCGAACGAAAACATACTTGAGCATCGTACGGTTAATTTAACAATTAAATTGAGTAAATATTCGCTTTACCTTTCGTCGTAGACCGAATCGTAGGTGAATATCTTGTTTTTCTCGTTTTCACTCCTAGCCCTCGGGTTCTCCACCTCAATGACACCCCTAGAGGGGTACATTTTGACGACACTCGAGCATTTTGCTTCGGTTTCTTTCTTGCTGAGGGGCCGACAACGGACCACAACTTGCACGGATTCATTGCTTGAATTTCTCTGAAAAATTACAGCGAATTTTCAAAATCATAATAACGTTTTATTGTATTTCGAAAAAACTTACTTCAGTAAAAAGATTTTCGTCTTCTGATGCCATCGTTATTTGCAGGATTCAAGGTTAAATAACACCTACATGTAAAAAAACCTTACAATTAATACAAACCGCATTAGGAGTTATTTTATGATGGTATCGATTATCTGAAGGATTTGTTATTTAAATTATAGTGCCATTTACTTTTTTTTTTCTATATCGGCTGCAGCCAAAACATCTATTGGTTGTTGTTTGAAGTGAGATGTTTTTAGAACTGTCAAAAATGGTTGTTGATATTGCAGATCCCTGTAAATAATTGATCAAAAATCGGATTTAGGTTGGTCAACCTGAGTTAGCATTAATTTCAAAATAATTAGTTTTTTTAGTTGTTTATAAATGATGAAACTTGTTTTAAATTAAAAATTAGTAGAGAAATATTAGAAAAAGTCTTCATTATCGTAAAACAATATATTTGTGTCAATGTCACATGTCAATTAAAAAAGCCTGTGAAGACTTTTACAAAGCTTTTATGGTAATTAACATGCAAAATTAATGCAATAATTAATAATCGAAGTGGTGATTAGATTATCTACTTTAATTAATTTTAAATATATTGATTAATTTTTAGATATTTTTAGTAAAAACTAAAAATCCCTATTCGATTTGAGGATACAGTTGGCAGCAGTGCCACGAGCATTTGACATTTAGTCACTGTCAGCGCTAGATATTTCTCGTTTTTGACGAGAGAAAATACTTTTTTATTTGATACAAGGTACATGGTGCTATAAGACTATTCATACATAACATTATTTATTAAGAATCCAAGTAAGTACAATTCCGTATGCATCGCAAGCGTACTATCGCGGTCCCATTACGGCAGCATTACCTCATCCTTGCCTCCTCATTTTCGACGTCTAATGACAATAAATTTCTGCTTCGAATCTTATCGTACGTGAAAAATGCCATTTCCGCAAATATTCCGATCGACGTTTCGCGAAAACAAATGAAGATAAACGCGAAACGTAATCTCCAGTCGTTTTTCCAGAATGTCCGGATCAGCACACAGGCACCGATACAAGAACACTGCTTTGGACAGCGTGGAGCTGCGTAGGCGTAGGGAGGAAGAAGGAGTGCAGCTCAGGAAAGCCAAGCGAGATCAGCAGCTCAACAAACGACGGAATGTTAACGTTAATCAATTTCTACCCGACGAGGATCCCCTACAGGTATATTACTCATTCGTGGGTTCGTTTGTTACACATCATTAGTTTGCGTAATAGTAGAATATTGAGGCCAATAAAACAATAATAGCATATATATGTTAACAACTAATTGTAACAACAACATTTTTGAATGATTAGGAATAAATCGTATATACAGGGTGGTTGTAGTGAAACCACATTTGGAGAGAACGGCAGCTTTATTGGCGAACAAGTGTACGCAGTACAACCATTAACTTGAGGAGAACTACACTTTGCAATTGCTTACTGATCAGTTGACTTGCATTAACTCTCTAACTTTCAATCACTAACCAACCCCAAATGGTTTACGTGGACCGCAACGCCGAACTCTGTCATATCCTTTGCGCACGCGCGTTTTATATAAATTACAATGTGTTTATAATTTGCTATGCAACAAACATTTGCAACCGTAAACTAAAACTCTAACAACAACCCTGTAAGTTATCATTCTCTCAAACTATCCACTAACTACCGCAGCTTACCAACCTAATTCCCCTTGACTGTATCAGTCATGTTGGCAGTTGTCCTATTTGACAAATCCCAACAGTGGTTTTTAATAAAATGCTAATACTGAAGGAGGTGATTCTCTGTCTTAAGCGTACGAATAGTTTCTAATAATTATATTAACGAAATAATATCTGTATGCAGCTGGAAGGTGACACTTCATCGCCTGCCAGTCCATGGATAACGCAAGACATGATCCAGGATTTGTACAGCAACGATCCGGAATTGCAAATGTCGGCGTCGGCGAAATTTCGAAGGTTGCTGAGCAGAGAGCCGAATCCACCTATCGATGAAGTGATACAAACGGGAATCGTGCCGAGATTCGTCGAATTTCTGCAAAATTCGTCCAATTCAACGCTACAAGTAAATATATTCTTCTAAATTGTGGCTCGGTCTGGTTTCGACGGATCTTATAATTACGTCTTTGATTGGAAATGGAGGTGATTTGATTTTAATTTTCGTTTGTAGTTCGAAGCAGCATGGGCGCTTACAAATATAGCTTCCGGAACGTCCCAGCAGACTCGTATGGTGATCGATACGGGGGCTGTTCCTATATTTATACAACTATTAGGAAGCAGTTATGAAGACGTTCAGGTAAGCATTTTTTTCAACTACGAATTATCGTTCATTTTATCGATTTACTTCATTAATTTTTTACCTATTTTTACTTGTAAGTTTAAGGCCAATAATATAATAGCAATCGTTAATACTGTTCCTTTTATAATTGAAACAGAAACTATAGCTTTTCGGAATTAGGCAATTCAAATTACTATGAAATGGTTTGAATATAGTTTGTTTAAATTATGTATGTTGTATTAAATTTTGTACTTTTAATTTATTTTAGGAACAAGCAGTTTGGGCTTTAGGTAATATTGCGGGAGATTCTGCCGAGTGTCGTGATCATGTACTTGATTCAGGAATACTAGTACCACTTTTACAGTAAGTACTCTCTTCTTTTTTTTTTTTGCAATAACCGCCTATACTCTAATTTCAAAATAGTAGGCACTAAATTCTCATAAATGATTGCGATAATGGGTCTCTCCCAGTGGCGTACGGAAAATATCGTAGGCTACAAGTGTGTTTGACGGGAAAATCAGCAGGGGCCTGTTTCATATAACTGACAAGTTGACAACTTACAAGTCAACAAGTTACAAGTGTTAGTTGACAAGTATTTAAAATTTTCGTTTCATAAAATAAATTTCGAAACTTGTCGAATTAAATTTTTGGTATCCGTTTTTCTACAACTGTAATTTTAATTAAACGTCAGACTTAAGCCAAAAAGAAAAAAATTGTACTTAATATACTGGGGAGCATAAGTATCACCACCTTCCTTTTTTGATATTGGAAAACTTTTACTTTGAAATTGTTTTTTTTTATGGTTGGAGCTATTTTTAGATGTGAACCACGACAATTTCGTTTATTGACAAAAAACTTATTTTTAAAATGCAGCAACATTTTTTTAATATTCAATTATTTTAATAAAGAAAGGGCATTCTATTTGGAAAATTTAGTCCCACTTCTACAAAAGCTATAAAATGAGCTTTGAACCGAACCAAGACAATGCATAATTTCTATATGTTGGTTCAATGCATTAGACGGGGACCAATAGATTTTAATATTTCCTCCATTTTTATCGAATTCATTCGAAATCTTTTATTAAACTCTCATTAAGCTTCCTCCTCACTGTCGCTAGACCACATTTTCTTTTAAATTTACAAGAAAATCGGATGGCGACAGGAAATCAAATCCCTGTCGCTTTACACTAATATATGATAGGAATAAATGACAAGTGTTGTTTAATTTATTTTTTATGAAACGCAAACCTATCTACAATTGTAAAACAGACTTGTAATATTAGGCTAGTCACTTGTCACTAATAATCTACTCGTGTAATTTTATGAAACACAAACTTGTCAAATACTCCAGTCAAATTTAGACTACACTTGTTCGACAGGACTTGTCAATTATATGAAACAGCCCCCAGGATATAATTAGAAGAGCAAGGATTATGTAATAAATAAGTAAAGCGATAATATTTCCGAGAATTTAGTGCCTACTATTTTGGAAATAGAGTATAGTAAACATTTATCGGAGAACCAAGTTTATTGACTGCATTTGTATGACTTTATTTTAGAATACTTAGTACGCAAACCCGTTTATCGATGAAGCGAAACGCCGTTTGGGCCCTTTCTAATTTATGCAGGGGCAAAAATCCGCCGCCCGATTTCTCCAAAGTGTCTCCTTGTCTGCCGATACTGTCGCGATTGTTGTTCCACACCGATTCCGACGTCCTAGCCGATACATGCTGGTCGTTAAGTTATTTATCCGACGGTCCTAACGAGAAAATTCAGGTGAATATTGCGAATATACAGTGCATTTCTTTAATGTCCCCCCTCCCCTTTATTTTTTGAACGGATCAACTTAGAAAATTGAAATTTGGGATAATGAAACTAAAGCATGATTACTATATTTTTGGAGTAAAATTGACAGATGAAAATTTCAAGATGGCGACTGGGCGGCATCTTGGGAAATAAATTTAAATGGAAAGTGGGGTCTTGTAATACATCATTTTGAAGCTCCTGACAAATACTCTACAACCCTGGAATATAAAGTCAATATCTGCACCCATTACAAAATGGCGGAACATTTAATAATTACCTGAATACAAACACCTGAATACAAATTATTATCTATTTTTCTAGAAATATTTGTTTTTCTATGGCAAATAGCAATCCCAGCAAACCGATAAGGTTTGACAGGTTATTTTTGGTTAAAAAAATTCCAAAAAATTTAAGTACGACAACGAACATTAATTGTTTAGTCAAAATATTCTCATTTAGTTTTTGGTTTTCCTAGTGTTCAAAATATTCTCTTTAGTTTTCGATTTTCCTAGTGCGCAAGTATTTTCATTTAGTTTTCGGTTGTTTAGTTCTTATTGTAGTTAGGTACCACGTGAACTAACTCTAAAATGGCCAATTCTTGTCCATTGGAAGATGGAGCACCACCACATTACTCCAGACAAGTATTGAAATATTTGGATGCTATTTTCCCTGATCGTTGGATTGGTCGTCGAAGTCCTACGGAATGGCCAGCCCGCTCGCCAGATTTGACACCTTTAGACTTTTTTTATGGGGCTATTTGAAGCAAAAAGTGTACGAAACTAAACCTGCTTCAATATTGGATATACGAGAAATAATTACAGATATTTGTAAAAATATCGACGTTACTATGTTCGAAAATGTTCGGATAGGCTGTTCTTATATCAAAAAGTTCAAGGCAACCATTTCGAGCATCTTCTGAACTGAACTCAGCTTATTTCCCCAAATTATGACGTTAAACGTCGATGTATTCAGGTAATTATTAAATGTCCGCCATTTTGTAATGGGTGTAGATATTGACTTTATATTCCAGGGTTGTACAGTATTTATCAGAAGCTTTAAAATGATGTATCACAAAACCCCTCTTTCCATTTAAATTTATTTCCCAAGATGCCGCCCAGTCGCCATCTTGAAATTTTCATTTGTCAATTTTACTCCAAAATATAGTAATCATGCATTAGTTTCATTATCCCAAATTTCAATTTTCTAAGTTGATCCATTCAAAAAATAAAAGGGGGGGACATTAAAGAAATGCACTGTATAATTAGTTTACACAGCATTCAAAAATCAGATCTACAAATGGAAGGGAGACGGGAAGAATTAGTCTATCGATCAAAAATGTCAAAATCAAGTAATATGATAAATAATTAAGTTACAATAACATTTTTATCTTACAATTTTACATATTTAAGTATTAATTAAGTACATAGACATCTTAATCTGGGGCCGACAAAACAATCCAAATTCATACCAGCAGGATAAATACCTACTAATAGAATTTAACAGTAACTTACTGGTATACAAGTATGTCTTTTATGTAACATTCAGAAATATTACATTCATGACTAGAAAATAAAAATCAGTCTGTAAATTATAATATTGACTAGAAATAATACTATAGATCAAAAAAATGAAAAAATTGATACTTGGCAACTTCTTGGTACTACTCATATTAAAGTGCAATTAAATGTGTCGTGAAATAAACGGAGCTCCTTTTAATTCGATTAAGATAAATTAAAATTCCTAATTGCGATCGAATGCAGGCCGTAGTCGACGCCGGAGTGTGTAGACGCCTGGTGGAATTGCTGATGGCCCAAGCGCCCAACGTGGTATCGGCTGCGCTCAGAGCGGTGGGTAACATCGTCACGGGCGACGACGTCCAGACTCAGGTGATTCTCAATTGCTCGGCGTTGCCGTGTCTGCACCATTTGCTGTCTTCGACCAAGGAGACGATCAGGAAAGAGGCTTGTTGGACTATCAGCAACATCACCGCCGGCAACAGACAACAGATCCAGGTGAGGTGAACTCATAGAGAAATATACAGTGTTGTTAAGTAATTAATTACATGTAATTGAAAAAGTAATTGAATTACTTTTATTGTAATTGAGGCGCTAATTAATTACAAGCTCCGCAGTTATAATTAAATTACTCCTTTCGTTAGAATTACAATTACATTTTACAATTACATTTCAATTACATTGGACACAAAAGTACTTATTTAATATTTTCAATACGCGGAAAGTTTAATTCCGATTGCAAATCCCTAAATAATTATTTAAAACTGACACCAAAGCAAAGTAATTGTGATTATAATTGTAACTTTAATTGTAATTGTAATTACATTCGTAAATTTTGTAATTGTAATTGCAATTAATTACCAATTGCCAAAAGTATTTGTAATTAATTACATATTATAAAGTAATTTTAACATCACTGGAAATATAGAGTGGCAAAAGCATACGGATGCGCGTGAAAATAATGGAACAAATTGAATTTGACAGATTTGACAATTTTGACATTGTCATGTCATTTAAGGTAGAAAAGTCAATGAGAATAATGAGATAGCTAATTGAACTTTTGTTATGTAAGGAATAAAGAGAGCAAATAGTCATGCCCGGTAAACGCACGAAGCGAAGCGAATTCTAATATCGGCCGGCAACCGATGAACAAGTTCCTGTTCCTTATTATCTTTTAGAATTGATTGTGATTCTAATTCTAATGCTTGCAGCGGAATAATTCGGTCATATGGTATATTTTTATTATGACTTAAAATTTTTGATACTTGTAGTAATAGAAAATTTCATTCATTTTGTTAACATTTATTTTATTTCGTAACGTTTATTTATTTAGTCATTTATTTTAACTTTAGATCATATAAACTATTAGTATATAAGATTTTAACTATATAAGGCCTACACAAGATCGCCTAAAAGTAGTGGATTTCCGTTACTTCTGGCAACGCTGTGTTTAAATTCCGCTACTTCTGGCAACACTGGTATCTACCTTAAATGACAAGTGACAGTATGCGCAAAATTCAATTTGTGCCATCTACGAATACACGCTTTTTCCACTCTATATTCTCTATGGTTGAACTCGGCGATGCGTCGAAATTCGGATTTGTTGCATTTTGTTGCGTTTTACAGGCGGTCATCGACGCCAACATATTTCCCATACTGATCGAAATATTGAGCAAAGCGGAATTTAAGACGAGAAAAGAGGCGGCTTGGGCGATCACGAACGCCACCAGCGGCGGTACGCCCGATCAGATTCGTTACCTCGTCAGCCAGAATTGCATCGGACCGTTGTGTGATCTTCTCACCGTCATGGACGCCAAAATCGTTCAAGTGGCGCTCAACGGTTTGGAGAATATACTGAGGTTAGGCGATCAGGACGCCAAATTGCGAGGCGGCACCAATCCTTATGCCGTTATGATCGAAGAATGTTACGGTGAGTGAATCGAGGCGAGTCTAAAAAGCCGGCTGCGGACTACGAGCGATAATATAATATATATATTACAGGGTGTCCAAATAGTGCGGTAAAGCCCATTTACTCAGTTATTATAATAGATACGAAAAAATGGTAAATAGGAAAAATGTTAAGCACCTTTAGGCGCATAATTTAAAATTATGTATTTCGAAATATACAGGGTGGCCTATAAATCGAAGCCATACCAAACATACCTTTTTTTAAAGGCAATGATATATTTTTTATTTCATATTCGATTTCAGCTCGTATTCACGAGTTTCTCAATATAAGATTTCATATGACTATACTGAGTATTTAAAAAGTTATGGCCATTTTTATGTTCAAATCGACATGATTTCAAGGCCATGTATATCAGAATCTGTATCAGATAATGTGAATTTTTCTGTGTCAGCACTTTTTGAAAATGGTCTATTTTCACAAAAAATAGTTACATTTTGACAAAATTGCAATTTGTATACAGGGTGAGTCAAAACGCAAACATAATCATTACTCGCTTAATTTAAATGGAACACCCTATATAAACATTATCTAATGGGAAGCCTATTTCTTACTGAATCTTTTTTTATAACATTTCCCTATACCTAACTGTCACCGTTTCTGAGATATTTTCAGTTTTATTAAAAAATGTCCAGTTTTTGATGTTATAATTTCATTTTGATTTAATTACCAAAATGATCGACCTTTTTTTGCAAAATAATAGTAGAAAATGTAATATCGATTAATTAACGATCATTAACTACCCAAAATATTTGGTAATTTTTAAAATAAACTATATTATCATAATTTTAATTTAATCTAGTTACCTCTATGACGTCATCATCTAGGAACTATGCGAATTTTACTTATTGAACTCGTGTCACTTTAAATTATAGAATAACTAAAAATTTAGGATACCTGCTAATGATATTTGATTAATCATTAATCGATATTAAATTTTCTACTATTATTTAGCAAAAACAGTTCGACGACGTCATTGGTAATTAGCATAGAGAAATATAGAGTGGCAAAAGCATACGGATGCGCGTGAAAATAATGGAACAAATTGAATTTGACAGATTTGACAATTTTAACATTGTCATGTCATTTAAGGTAGAAAAGTCAATGAAAATAATGAGATAGCTAATTGAACTTTTGTTATGTAAGGAATAAAGAGAGCAAATGCCCGGTATTCGCACGAAGCGAAACGAATAACCGATAAACAAGTTCCTGTTCCTTACTATCTTATAGAATTGATTAAGATTCTAATTCTAATGCCTGCAGCGGAATAATTCGGTCATATGGTATATTTTTATTATGAATTAAAATTTTTGATACTTGTAGTAATAGAAAATTTCCTTCATTTTATTAACATTTATTTTATTTCGTATCGTTTATTTATTTAGTCGTTTATTTTAACCTTAGATCATATATATATATAACTATATAAGGCCTACACAAGATCGCCTAAAAGTAGTGGATTTGCGTTACTTCTGGCAACGCTGTGTTTAAATTCCGCTACATCTGACAACACTGGTATCTACCTTAAATGACAAGTGACAGTATGCGCAAAATTCAATTTGTGCCATCTACGAATACACGCTTTTTCCACTCTATATTCTCTATGGTAATTAGATTAAAATGAAATTATAATACCAAAAACTGGACATTTTTTAATAAAACTGAAAATATCTCAGAAACGGTGACAGTTAGGTATAGGGAAATGTTATGAGAAATGATTCAGTAAGAAATAGACTTCCCATTGGATATTATTAATATAGGGTGTTCCATTTAAATTAAGCAAATTATTATTATGTTTGCATTTTGACTCACCCTGTATATAAATTGTAATTTTGTCAGAATGTAACTATTTTTTTGTGAAAATAGACCATTTTCAAAAAGTGCTGACACAGAAAAATTCACATTATCTAATACAGATTCTGATATACAGGGCCTTGAAATCATGTCGATTTGAACATAAAAATGGCCATAACTTTTTAAATACTCAGTATAGTCATATGAAATCTTATATTGAGAAACACGTGAATACGAGCTGAAATCGAATATAAAATAAAAAATATATCATTGCCTATAAAAAAAGGTATGTTTGGTATGGCTTCGATTTATAGGCCACCCTGTATATTTCGAAATAATTTTAAATTGTGCGCCTAAAGGTGCTTAACATTTTTCCTATTTATCATTTTTTCGTATCTATTATAATAACTGAGTAAATGGGCTTTACCGCACTATTGGGACACCCTGTATAATATATATTATATTATCGCTCGTAGTCCGCAGCCGGCTTAAAGCGATGTGTTTGAATTGGATTGTTTTTTTCGTTTAGGTCTGGACAAGATTGAATTCCTCCAATCGCACGAGAACATGGAGATCTACCAAAAAGCGTTTGACATCATCGAGCACTTCTTCGGTACCGAGGAGGAGGATTCTAATGTAGCCCCTTCGATAGACACGGATCACCAACAGTACCAATTTAGCTCGGACGAGGCGGTGCCCATGGGGGGTTTCCAGTTTTGAATTAAAAAAAAATAATCAATTTACGTTTAATTTAAAAAAAAAAGTGCCCATATTGATATTTTTAAACCGACAGGATTGGAAAGAGAGAGAATGAGAGAGAGAGAGAGAGAGCAAGAGGTGAATGTTTCAAAATTTCAACTCTGCTCTTTTTTTTTTTTAATAGTATAAATCAAATACCGATGGGTGACGAGAAGCGCTGTGAGTTGGTATCAAAATTTGAATATCGATTGGGAAACCTCACATTAAGAATAAACTATATTATTAATTAACCCGGAAAAATACATTAGTTGAGTTTGTAATTTTATTTTTGTGGCGAAATTAGTGCGTTCTACTCTGAATAGTAGTAAAAAAAGTTAAAATTACAGTAGTAATATATAAATGTATCGATTTTTTCTAGTGCTTTGAAATATACAAATTATAATTTTATGTAAATTTCGTTGTTAAATGAATAAATTTGTAATTTTTTTAAGCATTAATTTCGTTTTACTGTTTTGGCATCGACGAGTTTATGAATAATATTTTACATTATTATTCGCGATGTGTGAGGTTTCTTCATAACTTACCTACTAGATTGAATGGTGTAAACAGAAATATTTTATTTAGTGAGACATAAATTGTCAATTCCAAGATCGTTTATTTTCATTAGTTTTTAAGTTTACATTTCGTATGATACACATGGGCCTACTAGTTTTTATTTTAATTCTTTTCCATATTCGGTGAGTGTTTTATTATGAGGCTGACGACAAAACGAATGAATAATATGATGAAAAAGTCCACTTGAGTTCAGAATAATAGCGAGTGAATGTAATAAAAATGTCGACTGAAAGATTATTGGCGAAATATCGGAATGTTACTAAGCGAAAGATGTGAGTTAATCGTGTTACCTAATTGAAAAAAAATATAGTGTACTTCATATATGACGTTTATAGATGAGTTGACAAATGACAATTGGCGTTTGCGCTGTCTTCAATGTTAATTTCGTACAAGTTATCATTTTCTGTAGTATATTTTAGTTTTATTTAACAAACTTTTGTTTATTTCGTATTTTAGTGGTTCTTTAATATTCCGACGGCCGTATATAAACTACTGGACAAAATTAACGCAACATCATAAATTTGTCACATTTTTTATGCTATTTTTTGTTTGAATTTATGATCCGATTTGGATGATTTTTTTTTGTATTATAGGTTGGTTCCTTGACAATGTCATCATTTTCGCTGTTTATGATAAAATGTTCCTTCTCGATTATACCGGGTGTAATAAAAATGTAATATTTTTTCCGAAAATTCGTATCACTCTGTGGAGAAAACTAACAAACGAGACATATAGCAGTTGAAATTAGACGGTAGATCCATCTTTTGTCAACATTTTCTTTTTTGGTTTACTTCATTATCTCTGTTATTAAAGGAGATACGCCGTTTTATAGCGTAATATGTTTTAATAGACTGTATTATTCAAAACATTCATTGTTTAATGTTTTCAAGTAGGCTATGGGCCATTTTTGACATTTCAAGTGATTTGTCAATATCGAATACATTATTTGTTATTTGAATCTTGAAAAATGAATCGTCCAAAAAATTTATCGACCGAAGAAGCAGTAAAAGCCTTAACTTTGGTGGATGAAGGCTATTCAATGAGTTATATTGCAATGGAGCATTGATTCGAATTAGAGGTGGGCATACACGTTATTAGCATTATAAATTCATTAATTTTATTGTTTTTGATTTATGTTCTTATCTTGTTTCGCTCGTTTCCAAAAAAATGTGTTTAATAAACTCTTAATTTTACTTTATGCAATAAAGTAATTCGTTAATTTTGTTTTCATTCATCAAAGCGAGCAGGAATTATTTTGTTATACAGATAACAAATAATGTATTCGATATTGACACATATCGCTTGAAATGTCAAAAATCGCCCATAGCCTACTTGAAAATATTTAACAATGAATGTTTTGAATAATACAGTCTATTTAAACATGTTACGCTATAAAACGGCGTATCTCCTTTAATAACAGAGATAATGAAGTAAACCAAAAAAGAAAACGTTGGCAAAAGACGGATCTACCGTCTAATTTCAACTGCTATATGTCTCGTTTGCTAGTATATTCCACAGAGTGATACGAATTTTCGGAAAAAAACATTACATTTTTATTACACCCGGTACAATCGAGAAGGAACATTTTATCATAAACAGCGAAAATGATGACATTGTCAAGGAACCAACCTATAATACAAAAAAAAAATCATCCAAATCGGATCATAAATTCAAACAAAAAATAGCATAAAAAATGTGGCAAATTTATGATGTTGCGTTAATTTTGTCCAGGAGTGTATATTAAGGTGTGGAAACTCCAGTGGAGAAGATGACAGAGGGCGTTAGTATCAGGTAGTGTTGTAAAATCGTACACACAAATCGCCAATTTTAATTTAATTTGACGACAATGTTCCATATTCGTGCATCTTACCGGAGTATAACACAGACTACATGAAATTCAAAATTACCCACTACCACAAAATACGCCAAGTTTCCAGACCTCAATGTATACGACCGTAAATATTCCTATTTAAAAGTCTTCCTATTCCTAATATTTCTTAAACTTCAGTGTTCATGCGACTGTTCAAAAACTATTTAATTGCCTGAAAATAGAACTGCTGATTATATTTTAATCATTTTCTTGTTCTTGTCTTGATTATTTTCTTGTCCCGCCATTTAACTAAACAATTATCATGGCTTGTAGATTTCAAGATAACGAACACAATCCATTCAAAAATATGGGCCCTACATTTACAAAAGACACGAGAGAGGGATAAGATAAAGAAACGAAATACCCCATCATATCAAATAACGTAGAAATCGTTCATCTTTCAAACAATGCTACTAATAAACTGATTTTACAACAATTGAGTTGAATAAATTGATCTACAGTATACCAAAAAAGTATTCGTACACTCGTATTATAATCATTATACGTGTAATTTAACGTTTAATAAATATACAAATGAAAAAACAACAAAACAAAATCTACATTACAATTTAATATTGCAAAGGTTAAAGAAATTCGTAGTTTTAATAATAAAAAATAATTATTTGTCTCCAGCATATCCAAAATAAGTATTCGTACAAACATTAAAAATGCACATATTTTTTGAATTTCAGTAAAAAAAATAATTCCCTAGTATTTTGTTGGATACCCTTTTGCCTCTATAATTGCCTACAACCGTCGGGGCATTGATTCAACTAAATTCCCTGTTTATATCAGGCTTTATTTTATTCCATTCGTTGAGCAAGACATCTTGGAGCATTTTTTCTATTTTTGAATGTCCCCTTTCCTTATATTCCGCTCTAAATGCTCCCACAAATGTTCTATGGGGTTGAGGTGGGATTGCGGTGGGGTTTTTAGCAAATGTGGAACATTATAAAGCAACCATTCCCTTATGAGCTTGGAAGTATGCTTGGGATCGTTATCTTGCTGATAGTAATAACCAATTGATATCCCAAGTTTTTCAGCGCTCGCATTCAAATGATGGCTTAAAATGTCCTTGTACATAAAGCGATCCATATTACCTTCAATAAAATGAAGACTCCCTACTCCGCTTGCTGTCATACACCCCAGACCATCACATTACCTTCACCATGTTTAACCGTCGCAAGTAAGTAACGGTGATTCATTCTTTCCCCTGGTTTTCTCCAGCCAGATTTGGCTCCATATGATCCAAAAATGTTATACTTACTCTCATCTGACAATATAACCTGGTTCCAGAACTCTAAACGTTTATTAATGTAACGCTTAGCAAACTCCACTCTTAGCTTTCGATTTTTCTTATTTATCCAGGGCTTTTAGCAGGTCTTCTACCTCTATATTCTAATCGCTTAATATGGTATCGAAGAGGTTCCGGATGGATATTATGCCCTGTACTGGATTCCAGTTCAGAAACGATGTATAAAACTTTTTGATAAATGAAATTCTGATCTCGTTAAGTTAACTTGGCAGGACATCCCGATCTTGACTTATTTTCCACGGAACCAGTAGATTTATATTTTTTCACAATGTACTGAACTGTATTATGTGTTTTTTGAACAATTTTACTTATCTCTATATGATTTTCCTTATATAAAATGATGGATGATGACTTTTTTAAGTCTATTTCTGCAGTTTTTCTAGGCATTTTAAGGTAAACTTGAATTATTTTGAAAACAGAACTAGGAGCTCAACCTAATACTAATATACTGGCCAAAACAATAAACAATTTAATATCTACAGAGTGAAGAAATTGATAAAACGTTGCTGTACGAGTACTTATTTTGGGGATAAAGCAAACATTTTTCGTTTTTTTTATTTTACATTTTTGTTACATTATTTTACAATGATTGCAAGAATAGTCTTGAAATGTAGATTTTAATTTGCTAGTTACTTCTTGTTTCTGTTTACTGAACGCGGACTTCCAGAACATAATGCAACTGTACGAATACTTTTTTGGTCTACTGTACATATGAGACATTCCCGTCAATTTAGAGACGACAGATTGCCTTAACTAAGCATTCTGACTGATAAGTTTCGACGAAACCCAGCCCTAATATCCCTGCGCCGTTTCGTCCGATATCTATGCAAGAAATTCGTAGATAAATTTCGCCAATGGGAGAATTAAGAGGGAAACGTTAGGCCTGGTATGGGTGTGATATGGACCACAAATATAGAATACAAGGCTGTGAATTAGTTGTACACTTGTTGGTTGTGAGAGATTTCGTAAGACTTTGTAAATAGCGCTGTTGTGTAAATGCTAAAAGCAATGTTAGTATTATTACACCGTTGGAAATTTAATTTCGCATAATAGGGAAATCAATGTTAAATTCTTAACCGGCTGAAATCCAGTCTACCAGTGTACATTTCAATAGAATGTCGCGATTAATTCTAATAAATTTAATTGTTCTACTGGATCGCACGCCGCGATTTCTAGAGGTACAAAATTATTTGTGTTAGGTATGAGGTACAAAATTATTTAGAAACTACATTTAATAGGTTTTTTGGGGGATATTTCAAAAAAATATGTGTATCGGTAGATACTGTTTTGAAAGAGCAACAAATTTTGTTGAAATAAGGGAAAAAATAATTCAATTTTCTGCTAGAATTATACCTCAGCTCAGTAATATGAGATGTCATCTGTATGACAGGTTTGGCTATAGTTTAGCAGAAAGCGGTAGACTATTTTTTAGAGTTCTTTTATTTTCTGTTTTAAAATTATCTTTAAGTTTATTTTTGGAGTTTCCTTTTTATTATTTTCTTAGAATTTACTTTCTTTTTCAAGCCATTGTGGCAAAAAGACATATCTACATAATTCTATTTTATTATTAGTGATATTTTTTCAATAAATTATCGTTTAAAAATTCTCATTTCTTTTTAATCGACTCGACGTTCATCCATCCGAACCCGTTTTGATACTGTCGAAGTGTCGAAACCGTCGAAATTATTTGATTTTTAATCTAACCAAGCCAAATCGCGATGTGAAGTCCAGTAGAACAATTAAATTTATTAGAATTAATCGCGACGTTCTATTGAAATGTACATTGGTAGACTGGATTTCAGCAGGCTAAGAATTTAACATTGATTTCCCTATTATGCGCGAATTATTTTCCAACGGTGTATGTAACAGGCTGTCTCGTAAACTCCCACCGATCGTTACCTTTAGAAATTCGAATTGGGTGGTAAAGCAATACGTCATTTCCGTTATTTATTGACAGTTCTGACGGATGTGACGTCATTGTGGATGTCTATTGACACTTGAATTTGGAGTTACGAGCCAACCTCTATTTATTATGCTAACCTTGGTGTGTGAATGTGATTGTGGCGCGAATGCTTCCAATTTTTATATGCTCGGGGATCGGGGGAACCCCGGCGTTTTGATTGATTTTATTCTGTCGATTCGTTTTTTTATAGCTGTTAACTGTAGGTGTAAACGTTAATTTTAGATTGTAATTACAGGGTGTCTAAATAGTGCGGTAAAACCCATTTACTCAGTTATTATAATAGATACGAAAAAATGATAAATAGGAAAAATGTTAAGCACCTTTAGGCGCACAATTTAAAATTATTTTGAATTATACAGGGTGGCCCATAAATCGAAGCCATACCAAACATACCTTTTTTTAAAGGCAATGATACATTTTTTATTTCATATTCGATTTCAGCTCGTATTCATGAGTTTCTCAATATAAGATTTCATATGACTATACTGAGTATTTAAAAAGTTATGGACATTTTTATGTTCAAATCGACATGATTTCAAGGCCCTGTATATCAGAATCTGTATCAGATAATGTGAATTTTTCTGTGTCAGCACTTTTTGAAAATGGTCTATTTTCACAAAAAATAGTTACATTCTGACAAAATTACAATTTGTATACAGGGTGAGTCAAAACGCAAACATAATCATTACTCGCTTAATTTATATGGAACACCCTATATTAATAATATTCAATGGGAAGTCTATTTCTTACTGAATCTTTTTTCATAACATTTCCCTATACCTAACTGTCACCGTTTCTGAGATATTTTATTTTCTACTATTATTTTGCAAAAAAAGGTCGACATCATTGGTAATTAGATCAAAATGAAATTATAACATCAAAAACAGGACATTTTTTAATAAAACTGAAAATATCTCAGAAACGGTGACAGTTAGGTATGGGGAAATGTTATGAAAAAAGATTCAGTAAGAAATAGACTTCCCATTGGATATTATTAATATAGGGTGTTCCATTTAAATTAAGCGAGTAATGATTATGTTTGCGTTTTGACTCACCCTGTATACAAATTGTAATTTTGTCAGAATGTAACTATTTTTTGTGAAAATAGACCATTTTCAAAAAGTGCTGACACAGAAAAATTCACATTTTCTGATACAGATTTTGATATACAGGGCCTTGAAATCATGTCGATTTGAACATAAAAATGTCCATAACTTTTTAAATACTCAGTATAGTCATATGAAATCTTATATTGAGAAACTCGTGAATACGAGCTGAAATCGAATATGAAATAAAAAATGTATTTGCCTTTAAAAAAAGGTATGTTTGGTATGGCTTCGATTTATGGGCCACCCTGTATAATTCAAAATAATTTTAAATTGTGCGCCTAAAGGTGCTTAACATTTTTCCTATTTATCATTTTTTCGTATCTATTATAATAACTGAGTAAATGGGCTTTACCGCACTATTGGGACACCCTGTAGAAAAGGAACTTGGAATTTCGATTGAAATGCAAACGTGTCGAGTCGGTTTCGTCAATTATCATCATCGCAGGCGGTTGTTGAAATTTGCAGCAGACGTTCTTGTCATCCCTTTTTTTTTCTAGTACGCTGTGTTATTTGTAATTTCGTTCGATTGGGTGAATACATTTCCGGATATCATCGTGATGATTAGTTTCGTTTCTGCAGCAGAAAATGACACCAACCGGTGGAAATTTGTCTAAAACTGCTGCTGGAACAAACCTATTAAGGGTGTAATTACTTGCCGTACTATTTAAAATTTCTGTATCGATATAGCCGAGGTTCACGACGAGGGCCCATTGGAAGTATCTGGAAAAGTAGTGGTAATTAAAATTTTAAAATTTGTGTAAAAGTATTAGTCGATGCACTCTATTCAATGAAAATATTTTCAACTTTTCTTTACTTCTGGTTATACCGGAAGTGGACAGCAACTTTGTTATTTTAAATGGGACACCCCATATATTAATATATTTTCGAAATGTACGCAAAATTTTAGAGTGCTTTTGTCTAAAAAACTTTTTTCAAAAATGCATACTTTTTGAGTTACTAATTTTTTTTGAAAATTTGACCGATGCAGACCCTTATAAATTTTTTTTACGGGGATCCCTTTAAAGATATGGATACGGTTTCTGTAGGATGGCCACTAGCAAGGTTAAAGGTATTTGAATCTGTGTTAAAAAACTTTTTATTTTATACAGGGTGTATACAAAACATGTGAAAAGTTGAACTTCAAAAATACCAAATTATTTCATTTTTTAAATGGAACCACCCATTTTGTTCTATTTTATTGAAATCAGCGATAAAAAATAAGGAAAGTTCATGTGTACTTCCCTATACCTAAACCTAATAGTTTTGAAGATATTGAATATCTTACATAAATCTTACTTTTCTGTCTTATTCTTAAATAACTCTGTTTTACAAGTTGGCCATGTAATATCTCACAAGTACCAAAATTAATAATCAATTAATTACAAACAATTTACAGATTCAAATACCTTTGACCTTGTTAGTGGCCACCCTACAGAAACCGTATCCATATCTTTAAAGGGATCCCCGTAAAAAATTATTTATAAGGGTCTGCATAGGTCAAATTTTTCAAAAAAAAAAATAGTAATTCAAAAAGTATGCATTTTTGAAAAAAAAATTTTAGACAAAAGCACTCTAAAATTTTGCGTACATTTCGAAAATATATTAATATATGGGGTGTCCCATTTAAAATAACAAAGTTGATGTCCACTTCCGGTATAACCAGAAGTAAAGAAAAGTTGAAAATATTTTCATTGAAGAGAGCGCATCGACTAATACTTGTATACAAATTTTCAAATTTTAATTACCACTACTTTTCCAGATACTTCTAATTGGCCCTCGTCGTGACACACACTGTATAACGAGCTTCACGATGGTATTTAGTTGTATTTTATATTGCATAATTTTATATGCGTGTGCTGGATTCAAATTTATCATTATTTTAATCGAAAAGCCGCTTGTAAACTTACACAGTAATAATAAATTAAATGCCCGTTGTATGAGTACTGTAATTGCATTAAACTAGAACTAGCTTAGCTGCTTTTGATATAGTAATGTTAATAACAGTTCATTGATATCTACCAAGATTTTGGGTTTTAACTATGAAATGAAATACATTCATAATATGCAGAACAGCTTCAAAATAGATCAAGTATCAGAAGTAATTAGAAATGTGGCAATTAACAATCCAAGTTCCAATCAACTCATCGATTTTATTATACCTAATTACCTGAGTAATTATGTATTTTTAATTTGTTTCCTTTACGATGAAATCGAATTTACATAATTTGGGCACAATTTAAGTTCGTGAAATATTTAAATCCCACGTGGGTCTTGATGACTCCTGTAAATTGTATTAAATATTTACCCACAATATTATTTTCTATTAAATGGTATTGTTTTATGTATGAATTAAATTGAATTTATCGGTATTAAATGTAAAATAACGTACACGCATGTAAAATTTCTATCTATTAATATTTCCGTGTATCGCAGGCTGTAAAAAGGCCAAGGGCTCATTTTGTTTACAGTTTGTTTTATAAATATCGTTAGCTTTAAATAAATTTTTGTTTCCTTTTTTGAGCTATTCATTTTTCCTTTTACACAGGCGAGAATAAACTTGATTGATTGGATTTTTGATAAACATTCTCCAATATTTTGAAATTTTGATTATTCAATCACTGTTAACACTAATTGTGCTTGTTACAAGATTCATTGATCTTATTTCTTATTGATATTCAGAAGTTTACTGAACTTTCGTTAATATTCTTTATTCTAAACTTTCTTTCTCTTTCCAGTTTATTTCTTCGTTATCCACAACTTTTTATTCTAACCTTTGTTTTTTTTTTAAATAGTCCATGTTCGGTCTAGTTCCTTATACAGGGTGTTTCACAACTTATCCGACAAATTTTAACCACATATGCACTGTTACGAGAGCTGCACTGTTAATTTCCCCAAAAAAAAATTGTAATAAAAGTCTTACAAAAATCGAGATAATAAAATAATAGTTTAACAGTTCAATTACTTATACAAGATGTTCAACATTGTTCCCATTTACTGCAATGCAAGCTTGGATGTTTGTTTTTTTTGTTTTAACCATTGTTTTGGTGCAACATTTGCTACAGTAAAGTATTAAGGCAAAATTATGAACGCAAAATGCAGTATTTATTTTTCAATTTTTTATTTAAACTCGGGTTTATAATTTTATTTCTGTAAGACTTTTGTTACATTTTTTTGAGAAATCAACTTCTCTCTCTTTATAAACCCGAGTTTCAATAAAAAACTGAAAAATAAATACTGCATTTTGCATTCATAATTTTGCCTTAATACTTTACTGTAGCAAATGTTGCACCAAAACAATCGTTAAAACCAAAAAAAAACAAGCACCCAAGCTTGCATTTCAGTAAATGGGAACAATTTTGTACATCTTGTATAAGTAATTGAACTAAGTAATTTTATTAATATAATTAAGTAATTTTTGGGAAATTAACTTCTCTCGTAACAGTGCATATGTGGTTAAAATTTGTCAGATAAGTTGTGAAACACCCTGTAGAGTATACGTAAATATAACAGAACCTTAATATCATCAATAAATTTATTACAAAAAAAAATACTTATAAATACAAAACTAATCCTAATATCACATTCGAGTATTGCCATGTTTGAATACAACTACTTATAACAGCACCGATTAAAAGTCTCTTCTATGCAAACTCAAGTCCAACGGACCATCGACTTGCATAGCATCTTCATAGGGCTTGTAAATCTTACTCCTCTCCAACACGATGGGATCGGCGAAACTCCCCCACGTGCTCTTCTCGCTCTCCATCTCTTTGATATCGATCAAATTTCCGATCTTGAACAACTCCGACCGGCTGCTCACGCAGCACATTCTGCTGCAATCGCACGGATGCCTGATGACATTCTCCCTCAACGAAGCCTCCAGCTCGACCTTGCGACCCTCCCCGACGAAGTGCTTGTAAGTTTTCACATGCTTCCTCAGGCTGCTGGGGTCCGTGTACCGCTTGGGACAGCCGGGCACCTTGCACTGATAAGGTTTGTCCACCTGGTGCGTCCTGGTGTGCTTGAAGCGATCGCTCGAATTCGAGTAAGCCTTGCCGCAGCCTGCCACAGGGCACACGTAAGGCTTCTCGCCGCTGTGCGATCTCGAGTGGATCTTCAGGTTCTCCGCTCTGGAGAAGGATTTCTCGCATTGGAGGCACTTGTGGGGTTTCTCGTTGGTGTGCGTGCGGACGTGCACCAGCATTTTGTACCTGGAAACGCAATGAAACCCTTCAGACGTCGTTACAACCGTTCAGACATCATTACAACCCTTCAGACATCATTACAACCGTTCAGACATCATTACAACCGTTCAGACATCATTACAACCCTTCAGACATCATTACAACCGTTCAGACATCATTACAACCGTTCAGACATCATTACAACCCTTCAGACATCATTACAACCGTTCAGACATCATTACAACCCTTCAGACATCATTACAACCCTTCAGACATCATTACAACCGTTCAGACGTCGTTACAACGCTTCAGACATCATTACAACCCTTCAGACATCATTACAACCCTTCAGACATCATTACAACCGTTCAGACATCATTACAACCCTTCAGACATCATTACAACCCTTCAGACATCATTACAACTCTTCAGAGTAGAGATTGCTTACCTGGCGTTGAATCCTTTGTCGTTTCTGGTGCAACCCTCCCAGCCGCAGTAGAACAAACCGCCCAAACCGCTGGAGGAATGCACCTTGGACACGTGGGCGGCTAGCTGATCTAAGGTGGTGAACACCACGCTGCAGGACCTCCACCTGCACTGCACCTGCTGGGCGGCCTCGATCGGCCGGAGATCGGCCAAGCGCAGCTCTTTGCGGGGAATCTCCACGCTGCAGACGGAGTTTTCGCTGTCGCTCTATAAACAGATAACATCGTGAATTACTCGGGCGTACAGAGGTACATATGGGGCACGTAAAAAAATTCGCTGGTTAGGAAAATCGACCTCTTTTCGCTGGTTAAATTCGTTTTTTGCCGTAAATCGAAATTAAAAATGTAAAATTTTTTGACAGATTTCCAAAGAAATTGTTTGATGGCCGTTGCCCGTTCGTTTGGTTTAAACGGAACTATAACACCGAAATGACAGATTTTTCGTTATTTTGACAATTTCGTCGATTTTAATGGACGACAATAAAAGAAATTGCAATAATTCGCAAAAATATACGTTTCTTGGTCATTTGTACTTACCAAAAACGGAGAAACGATCAAATTATTTTTAAAAAAACCTACACTAATGACAGCGGCGATGAACAAACTTCAAACTGTCAAAGTTGTCATTTCCGTTACTACGGGATATGTTGACATTTAATTTGATGTACAGGGTGTTTTTTCATTAAAGAAATCGGAAAAATTGATATACGGGGTGGTTTTTTTTTCTAAAGCCAACAATTATTTAAATTTAAATTAAAATATAGTACAGGGTGACGCGGGTCTATGCGGCAGAGCCCATCGTTATTCACAGCGATGTAGTCGAGCTCGCGTAGCGAGCGAGACCTTGCTTATTTAAAAAAATTGATATACGGGGTGTGTTTAATTTCCAAACGAAAATTTAATTCCACCGAGCGAGGATCAGGCCAGCAAACTGTCTTGCGGCGAAGCCGCCCCCGTAAGAAAGGGGTGTTGAAAGGGGGCGCAGCCCCCTTTCCGAGCGTTTAGCGAGTCGATTAATAAAACCAAACGAAGAGTTTGTTTTGAATTCTTAAATAATATGTGGATTTATCGATTTTTCGTAATGTCAATGAACTGCTTGGTACTAATAATGATGAATCGAATAATAGATGAATCGGTTATTTACCTGGGTGCTGTTGGGTGAAGCTGGAGGAGCAGGCGAAGCTTCCAGGTGGTCTTCGGACATTTCGGCTTTGGAGGCGTAAGGGTTGAAGTGCCGGAAGTACCCGAACGGGTCGGCTGGTTCGTAGGGGGCGTACTGAGGGTAGTAGCCCTCCGACATTCTGAAATTCGACAGGATCATGTTTTGATTGTAGCGCGGTTAATTAGTTAATTAGTCGGCGATTCTCTGACGAGAACGAAATTTAAATGAAGGGAATTTTTTCGGTGCGGTTCATTTATAGTGTAATGTTGATGTACGTGTGTGCGTTATCGCTATCAGTTTCAGCGGCGGGTATTTGTAATTTTTTTAAATTTGAATGTAAATTTGGTTTAAAATTGTTGTAAATTACCATTTCTCTAGTAATCTAGTAGACATATGTATATATTCTGAGTTTATCGAAACATTATCGAATGATTATTTTCCAGGAGAGAATAATGAGAGTTAAAGTTTCCCATACGAAAGCCAATTTCATAATAAAAATTAAAGGAAACTTTAAAAAAACAGTTTAGCTTCGTCCCAAATAAAACAAATAGAAAAAACTGACCTTAAAAAACCATTTTTTATATTGCCCTTTATACCAATTGACAGAACTCATAAAATTAATGAAACGTCAATTTCCAAAAGTAATCAAGTCTAGGTAATCGAGTGTGCTGTGACTCATTGATTTTCATATGATTTTTTATTTTAATCTATATTTTTTCTATAATTTGTGAAGGTACGTTAATGATTTCGCTCATTAATTTAATAATGAAATATGTATTTGATCCGTTTCTCGTCTCTTTATTATACATTTGAATCGCAGTCGTCTGTGTTTACTTACTTTAGGATTTTCAGATTAGAACGCCTACTTATTACAATTTCGTTTCGAAAATTCTGTAATTATTGACCCCGTGTAAATAATTGTTCAACAAAAATTACTCTCATCTGGATCATGGATAAAATCCTTTTGTCTGAAATATACGTTTTTAATGAATTAGTTTTTCTGAACTTTGGCATTCTGGGATTTGATATTTTCAAAATTGACAGGTGTCTTATATTGACAGGTGTGACAAACATCAACTTAACGATGTAAATGTATGATTAATGTCATTATTGTCAATATTGTCGCCCATGAGGGTTTAATGAAAATTGAAAAAAACTAACTTTGTTTTTTCGGAAATTTATAAGCGGAAATTTCACCAAATCAACGACATCACCAATGACACTTGGCTGTTATTGTAAGTCACTTGTAAGTAAAATTTTGCAATAACGTCAAGTGGAATTATTGTTTTCACGGATAATTTTTTATCATGTGGAATTTTGTATTGTTTTATTGAATTTACTGCAGGAAATTTACGACTAAGTAGGTTCGCGAACTTTTTATGAAAATTTCCTTTGTCCCCCATGACTTATGAAATTTCCATGAATGGTGAGAAAATAACAGGTTGTTTATGAAAATTGACAGATAATACAGATATGTATGAAGTTTTTGACAGATGTAGTACTGTCAATTCTATCGAGTTATCCATGATTTTCTCATTTAATAAATATGTAAGTATAGAAGTTCTAGAAATATGCAGGGACGTTTCAGCGAAGGAAACCTCTATCAAAAAAATCCCAGAGTCTCCGAGATTTATCGCAGGGGGCAAAGATGTACATAAATTCCTGTTAGTATATCAAATTAAAATAATGTCAACAGAATCCGGTTATATCTGGTTAGATGATTTTTCTGGTCAAAAGAGGTCTGATAACACGAGCAGAAAATACAATTGTGAGGCATCTTAACCGGTTTTAACCGGTATTCCCTTATCATATCACTGCTTGCATGGATGTTTTTTTAGCTCGTTTGCTTTACAATCGCATTTAGATGATAGCCAAAGTTCAATTATTCTTATTTAGGTATTTGGAGTAAATACATTCAAGCTCTATTGGGACCTCTTCTTCGGCCATTGCTTCGATTTTCCAGAACCTTTAAACATTCACTTTTATTGAAATTCTTCATTTGCTTGCAACTCTAAAAATGAACTATTGAGGAATCGAAGTTTGTGCTGATAAATGCATGTAAATGGCAAATGATTGCTCAATAGAGCTAATCTAGTACATAAGATGTGACGTCATTAACTCAGATGACTTGATTTAGATAGGTATGTGTACCTACTTTATTTGAAGGATCAAATCGATTTGACTTTCAACATGACATCTATTTTTCGAGATTGATGTCTTTCGATTAGATTGGATTAAACCGGGTATCTATTACGTGCAAAAATACCGATAGGTACATGATTTTTGTTGATTGTATTTTTTGTTGATATCCTACAAAATTTTAAGTAGACATTTATAATAAAAAAATAATTCATTGAATATACAGTGTGTATATTCAATACCCCCACGGATGGGGTTGCCTATAGGAGAAAAATTTTTATTATTCATTTTACGACAAAAAGTCATTGTTTATAAAATTTTTTGCTTCTTTTAAAAACAAGAATAACACTGAAAAATCTTAGATTGGATCTACAGGGTGTTGTCAAATTAAGAAAACATGAAAATACCTCAAGAGGGAAGTACCATTATTTTTTATTTTACACAAAATTTTTATGAAAGAAAGTTGTTTATAATCTAAAATAAAGCCTGAATACAAATTTGCAAACTTAAATTCAAATTTTGTGTGTCCCTAGATAAAATTGACCAGATAAGAAAAATGGTTATTAATTTTACGACGAAAAGCCATTCTTTATAAAAAAATTAACTTGTCGAGAAAATGAAATTCACATATCAAAACATTAAATAAGACGTATAGGGTGTTAGTAAATTAAGAAACAGGAAAAAATGTCAAGAAAGAACGAAAGAATTTTTATTATCTTACATAAAGAAAGAATTTATTTATTATCTTACATTATTATTTACAAAAAAATGCTTTTAGTCTCTCTTTTAATGCTCTTTTTTTATAAAGAATTACTTTTTTTTCGTAAAATTAATAATCATTTTCTCCTCTGGTCAACTCCATCCACAAAATTGGAATTTTAATTTGAAAATTTATGTTCTGGCTTTATTTTAGATTATAAACAACTTTCTTTTATAAAAATTTTGTGTAAAATAAAAAATAATGGTACTTCTCTCTTGAGGTATTTTCATGTTTTCTTAATTTGGCAACACCCTGTAGACCCAATCTAAGATTTTTCAGTGTTATTCTCATTTTTAAAAGAAGCAAAAATTTTTATAAACAATGACCTTTTTGTCGTAAAATGAATAATAAAAATTTTTCTTCTATAGGCAACCCCATTCGTGGACACACTGTATGTAAAAATTTATTATATTCATGTAAAACAATATGTATTTATGTATACATATGCATGTATAGTGCATATGCAAGGGTATACATTATTTATCTCTTAAGGATTTATAACTGACATTTGTGACATTCAGAAAATGATATAATAATATTATACACATTTAATTTATAAACATCTCTTCCTATAATCCATTAGAAACTGTAGCATAATGTTATGTCTAATAATAGCGTAGTATGTATAAATTATACGATAAACGATTAACAGAGAAGTTAGATTCAGTCAGTTTTTACGGTTTTAGCATAAATTCAATTCAATATCTTTTAATAACAAATAATTATAAAAATAGCCATCGGGAACTGTGGTACCCCGTTTAACCAGTTTTTTCCGGTTACAACCATCAGGACCTCCAGCGAATTATTTTCCTCTCGGTGATATACCGGGGTCAGGGGTCGCCCAATTTGCGAATAATATTACATCCTAAAATTATTGACTCTTTCATAAATCACCGAGCGATAGCGTGTTTGTTGTATTTTTGTTTGTATGTAGATATTGCATTTATTTGCTTTGGTTAAATGACTACTGAAAAATTTGTGTTTTTATCAACGCCTTATTATTGTCTAGTCATCTTGCATTTATGTAGAATTTATTTTGAAGTTTTGATTATCCAACTCATGTTTTGATACTTTATTGAATCGGTAATGGAATTTCGAATCTGGCAACCTTAGCAGTTTTATTTTAATGCCTTAATGCCCGATTTCACCAACATGTTGTTAGGTAATTCCTAAGGTAGGAATTACTTAAATCGAATACTTACCTAAATCGAATTTCACCAATATTAGAAATCTCTTACTAAGAAATACCTAGGTAAAAATTTGATTTCGACAATTTTTTGAATTTTATTGGTAGCATTGGCTAATTTTGACTTGTAAACCGAATAAGCGGAGATCGAAATTGATTATGTTGAGAGAAAAGAAGAGATGTTGACGGAGATCCGGGCCATCTTTAAATTATGTTAGTTATTTTTAAATCTGCTGAAGAGGTAGTTTGTACATTATTAGAAAAATAACTTTTCCGATTTGTAAAATATTTCTACATCTTCTTCTCCAGGACAATGGATCTTTACTTGCATGTGTATGGTCAACAGTTCAAAAGACTTCCTGTGTATCAAATTAAAATCATCTTCAATTCATTCTAATATTTGTAATGCCGTATTTTTATACAGGGTATACCACGGTCGATGGCAGGTTAGGCGTTTAGGGAAAACGGAACGTACGATTGTCGTGAAAATTTGGTTATTTAGGTATTAATAAAATAAAAAATAAAAATACCAAAATAAACCAAAATAAAATTTTGGTTATATTGGTCTTGCTCTATTGATTTAAAATATTTTCAACGTTGCGGCGTTGACACTTCTATCGAAAAGTAGCAGCAACTTTGTTATTTTAAATGAGGCACCCTGTATATTTTTACATTTTTTGCTCCGCTATGCTTTCCGATTATTTTTGTATAATACTTCCCTATACCTATCTTTAGCGCTTTTCGAGAAATTCACTATTTTATTTAATTTTTTATTAAACATAGCTCCATTTAAATGTTTATTACTGCGGTAATTAGATTAGGAGAAAGCTGAAATTTTGGGATTAGCTTAGAGATGCATTAGGTATTAGTTAGCTATAATCAATTTTTTTTTATTTATACAGGGTTGTTCAAAACTTGTCATTTTATCGCTAGATATACAAATGCTAATAAGTTCATTTTTTAAATGGGACACCCGGTATATTTTTAAATATTCAAAAAGATAATTAAATTCTCTTTCAAATGGTATATCATGTTCCTATACCTAAATAATCAGGTTTCCGAAATAAAAGCAAATTTCTATAAAAATCTGATTATTTTGGGAATTTGTATTAGGTAGCTGTGAAATCATGAAATGTCATCAAATTTGACATTTAATGGACATTTAATGGAAGGAAATAATTATTCAAATGAACTTCAAATGCAAAAAATGTAAAAATATACAGGGTGTCTCATTTAAAATAACAAAGTTGCTGCTACTTTTCGATAGAAGTGGCAACGCCGCAGCGTTAAAAATATTTTAAATCAATAGAGCAGGACCAATTACCTAAATAACCAAATTTTCACGACAATCGTACGTTCCGTTTTCCCTAAACGCCTAACCTGCCATCGACCGTGGTATACCCTGTATATCGAAAAAGGCGAAAAAAAATCAGTTTCGTCCAGTTTCTAAAAATTCTCCTCCCATTTTAAATTTTCATCTAAAGAGTCTAAAGACAGTCAAGACTTAAGTCACATGAAATCACATGGAAAGTATGGTTAAGTATTTCCTAAATGTTTTAGGCAAGCCCAGTGAGTTGTCCTAACTTTAGGCATTTCCTATTACCTTTAGGTATTACTTAGTGCATGGTGAAACGCAATTTGTACTTAGGAATTCCTAAATCCGGTTTAGGTATTACCTAACTTTAGGAACTGGTTGGTGAAATCGGGCATTATACTGCTTGATCCCAACCAAAAAATCGACGAAAATAACACCTTTCTCGAAAAGCACACAAACCTACATATACCTGCACCTTCTCTGAGATTAAGTAAGCTATTAATAATAATTCAATGTGTCAGTTAGATGGATATAAATAACAATAACACTCTACCTGTGTGGTGGACCTCATACGGGAGGGCACCCACGAATTCGTGGATATCATTTCTATATTTAGATACACACTTTGATGGTGTTAAATCATTTAAAAGTGAGATAGGTACCCAAAAACTGTTCAGCTTTATAAATTAATAAATTAATCCGATTGAAATATAACACATTCAAACGCTACTGTATGGACCAACCTTCGATAGTAGGTACTCATTTTTACTGTGTATTTCCAGAAATATTTTTAATTAAAAGTTCTAAATATCTAAAATACAAGTACCTATAAAAATTCAGTACAAAAATTCTAATGCATTAATTAATTATATCATTCACATTGTCGTGTGAATCCCACTCATACAGGGTGTTTCACAACTTATCCGACAAATTCTAACCACATATGCACTGTTATGAAAGAAGTTAATTACACAAAAAAAACGTAATAAAAGTCTTACAAAAATCGAGATAATAAAATAATAGTTTAACAGTTCAATTACTTATACAAGATGTTCAAAATTGTTCCCATTTACTGCAATGCAAGCTTGGATGTTTGTTTTTTTTGTTTTAACCATTGTTTTGAAGCAACATTTGCTACAGTAAAGTATTAAGGCAAAATTATGAATGCAAAATGCAGTATTTATTTTTCAATTTTTTATTGAAACTCAGGTTTATAATTTTATTTCTGTAAGACTTTTGTTACATTTTTTTTGAGAAATCAACTTCTCTCTCTTTGAGAAATCTCAAAAAAAATGTAATAAAAGTTTTACAGAAATAAAATTATAAACCCGAGTTTCAATAAAAAATTGAAAAATAAATACTGCATTTTGCATTCATAATTTTGCCTTAATACTTTACTGCAGCAAATGTTTCACCAAAACAATGGTTAAAACAAAAAAAAACAAGCACCCAAGCTTGCATTGCAGTAAATAGGAACAATTTTGAACATCTTGTATAAGTAATTGAACTGTTAAACTATTATTTTATTATCTTGATTTCTGTAAGACTTTTATTACATTTTTTTTGGGAAATTAACTTCTCTCGTAACAGTGCATATGTGGTTAAAATTTGTCGGATAAGTTGTGAAACACCCTGTATAATATCGAATCAGGGTTACCAATACAACTTTGAGTAATTATTGCCAATTCTAAAAAGTAACTAACTGTGAATACCTATTGACTTGAAACCGCAGGGTGTCTATTATCTACTTAAAGTGTCACATTTAACTTTAAATTAATAGCTTTTTGGCATTGAAATTAATGCTACAAATATATTTTTTGTGTTAAAATACTCAGAATTTAATCTATCCACCATTCATTATACATTGTTTCATAAAATTATTAAAGTAAACGTATTTGCGTACGGTTATAATTAAATTACTTCTATTTACTTACATAGGAATTAAAAATTTATTTACTTACATAAGGATCAACTTTTTTTGTTTACTTACATTCAGATTACTTGTTTACTTACTCAAAGATTAGGAAAGACGTGGATATTTAGACAATTACTCGACACTACGCAAATTTTTGGCTATTTTAAAGCCCTTATCTTATCTGCTTTAATTCCAGAAGAATGAGTGTGGTCGAATTTAATTCACGTTAGATAATTTCGTATCACCTATGTTTTGTGTATTTGAATTTAATTATTGTTAACCCAATATTAGCCGGCTATAAGTGTTAAATAATTGCTCGTGTAATTCGGATAAACACTGTTTGATTAGTTTATATGATTTTTTTTTGTTGAAAATTCCTATAGAACAATCGAAGGAACTTTAGCAAACTTATTAAGTACTTATTACTGGTTAAATAGATATTTATTATAATAGTGATTCCCTTCAAATTTTAGTACAAATGTTGAGGATTTATTAAAAGTTTAATTCGGAAACTCGATTCTTAAAAAAAACTGTTGAATTTATTGGGTCCTAATCAGTGTTGTTAAGTAATTAATTACAAGTAATTGAAAAAGTAATTGAATTACTTTTATTGTAATTGAGGCGGTAATTAATTACAAGCTCCTCAATTGTAATTCATTTGTAATTTAATTACTCCTTTCGTTACAATTACAATTACATTTTACAATTATATTTCAATTACATTGGACACAAAAGTACTTATTTAATATTTTCAATACGTGGAAAGTTTAATTCCGATTGCAAATCCCTAAATAATTATTTAAAACTGACACCAAAGCAAAGTAATTGTGATTGTAATTGTAACATTAATTGTAATTGTAATTACATTCGCAAATTTTGTAATTGTAATTGCAATTAATTACAAATTGCCAAAAGTAATTGTAATTGTAATTAGTTACATATTATAAAGTAATTTTAACATCACTGGTCCTAATATTGGCACATTCGCCATAGCATGACATAAAAACATTTTTTAATCCCATGAAGATACTCTCATCACTTACAAGGTGATCCACTTGAACGTATAAAAATAATTACCACGAAATAATTAATAGAAATAATTACAAGAAATCTTAAAAATTAACCATTATGATTTAGTCCAAAATTTCTTTGAATATAAAAAATAAATTGCCACCCAGCATGACTTAAATTCGTTGTCCAAGTATATACAGGGTGGCACATTAGTATGGAAAAGCTCAATATATCTGTTATTGTAGAAGATATTAAAAAACGTCATTACAAAAGTTGTATCTTTTTAAACTGCACATTTTAAAATTAGTTACATTCATACAGAGTTTCCCGTTTTTCCGTAGTAGATCAAACTTATACTTTTTTAAATGGAACACAAATGTTTTTTATTTAAAAATTGAATTTAGCTCGTTTTCAGCTTTCCAAAAATATAATTTTGTATAACGTTATACTGAGTTGTTAAAAATGACCACTTTTCCACGAAAATCGCACTAAGTTTACCACTCTGTAGAAACTAAATGGATTGAATTGAAAATAAATTTCACGTTTTACAACATTGCAAATATCCTGAAAATGTACAAAATGAATATTTTTTGTCAATTTTAATCATACTGCTTACAGGGTGGATCCAAACGCAAAAGTAACATTTTCTCTGTTAATTTAAATGGATCACCCTATATTTTATATCGTTAACAGGAAGTATTTTTGAAGTACTTTCATTCTTAATAACCATTCCCTATACCTAAAGTTAACACTTTTCGAGATATTCCAATTAAAAAAAAACTAGAAAGGAATACCGAAGAAAAAAATTAAGGTTTCTTTTTCATCGAAGTACACGTTACAGAAAGAAGTAAGAAACGTCAATTAAATACTATCTGGTATGATTTGTCGGTATTGCCTCCACAATTTGTAAAAATTAGAATACAAAATGAATTTTTCTATTGAACAATTATTGATGGTTATGATTTGGGTATTGGGAGAAAGTTTAGAGAATGTGTTGGCTTGCCAAAAGGATTTGCCATGAGAGATATCCTGGAGGAATACAACCTAACAAAAAATCCTTTGAAAAATGTCTAGATTGTCTCAATCGTATGGCTTCAGCTGCATACGAAAAGCCAGAATGTGAAAAAAAAACTATTTTAAACGAACAAAATGGACCAAATTATTATTAATAATTGGTATTAGCAATTGTTATAAGTCCCAATAGACATATTAAAGTTATTAGTACCTACACGATTAGCGATTAGTATCTGGTGATAGGTGAATCCAATTAAAGAATATTAAAATATCTCGAAAAATATCAAATTTAGGTACAGGGAAAGTTTATTAGGTATAGACAATTTTTACCAGAACTTCGGTTATTATTAAAAGTTTAAATTAATTAAATTAGTAAAAGTTATTATTAAAAAGGAAAGCTTAATTTTTTTTTCTTCAATTTTAAGTTTCGAGATAATTCACTTGGCAATATGTCGAGGTAAATAATTAAACAATTAGAAATAATTAGATAAAATTCACAAACATACCAATTTGTTAAATATAATAACAACAAACCACCACCGATAGTAAAAGCAACAGCAACGAAATATAACAATTCTAACGATTTATCCGGTTCAAAATATCGCATCGTACTAATTTCGGATTTCGTATAAAACTGTTTTGTGATGTCCCCTGTACCTTCGGACCACTGTGGCGTAAAGCTTTTTTTATATTCGAATTCGAATTATAAAAAAAACACATGTTATATAGTCGTCCATCTGGATAACACCCCGCATTGTCTAAAAAGTCCCCGACAAAAAACCTGTTTCATTCATATGGTTCGTTGTAGCCGATTAAAAAGGGACCCCATACAGAGCGTGAGGACTTTTCCATGGGCGTACTCAACACACACCATTAGAAAAAGCTTTATCTACTTATACTCACCTATAAGTACATTATGAACGGTTTATTCAAGTAGTCTTATACAGTGATGTTAAAATTACTTTATAATATGTAATTAATTACAATTACTTTTGGCAAATTGTAATTAATTGCAATTACAATTACAAAATTTGCGAATGTAATTACAATTACAATTAAAGTTACAATTACAATTACAATCACAATTACTTTGCTTTGGTGTCAGTTTTAAATAATTATTTAGGGATTTGCAATCGGAATTAAACTTTCCAAGTATTGAAAATATTAAATAAGTACTTTTGTGTCCAATGTAATTGAAATGTAATTGTAAAATGTAATTGTAATTGTAACGAAAGGAGTAATTGAATTACAAATGAATTACAATTGAGGATCTTATAATTAATTACCGCCTTAATTACAATAAAAGTAATTCAATTACTTTTTCAATTACTTGCAATTAATTACTTAACAACACTGGTCTTATATTTACTGGTATTGTTCACGAGAAGAAATTTGATACACGAGTTGTAGATGAGTTGTATTATTATAGTGTGTTGTAAAGGACTAGTTTTGCAGTATTCTAAAGGACTAGAATCTTTTGTAACTCTTCAAGTTAGTATTAAGTAGGTTTCGGATTAGTTTGATTCTTTCACATTATATTGAAATCATAATAGTTCATTATAAAAATAAAAGTGATTATAGAAACTTCATATTTACTTTATTTTATAGAAAAAAGTTACTGGTATTGTTCACGAGAAGAAATTTGTTATACGAGTTGTAGATGAGTTGTATTATTATAGTGTGTTGTAAAGGACTAGTTTTGCAGTATTCTAAAGGACTAGAATCTTTTATAACTCTTCAAGTTAGTATCAAGTAGGTTTCGGATTAGTTTGATTCTTTCACATTATGTTGAAATCATAAGTTCATTATAAAAATAAAAGTGATTATAGAAACTTCATATTTACTTTATTTTATAGAAAAAAGTTACTGGTATTGTTCACGAGAAGAAATTTGTTATACGAGTTGTAGATGAGTTGTATTATTATAGTGTGTTGTAAAGGACTAGTTTTGCAGTATTCTAAAGGACTAGAATCTTTTATAACTCTTCAAGTTAGTATTAAGTAGGTTTCGGATTAGTTTGATTTTTTCACATTATATTGAAATCATAATAAATTGCTCCACAAAAGTTCGCAAATTTTGCGATTATTTTAAAAGTTACAGACTTTTTGATCACCAAATTTTCAAATATGCGAAATTAAATGTTTTCTCTCATATCTGAGTGGATTTTTTGTCCCTACCTTTACAACTCCAACTAAATTTGGCAATCAAAAAACCTGTAACTTTTAAATTAATCTCAATATTTGTGAACTTCCTTAACTTTTGTGGAGCAGTATAGTTCATTATAAAAATAAAAGTGATTATAGAAACTTCATATTTACTTTATTTTATAGAAAAAAGTTTCATATATAATCATCTCTCTTTGAACACTTTTTTAACTATAATCCACCCAATAATTGGGATAAAAGATTAGTATCTATTTCATTCTATAAAAAAACGTTTCATTGCATATTTCCTCCAAAAATTTTGCAAAATCTCTACTCCTTACTTGCCCTAATTACAGAAAACTGATTCTTCAAAAAAACACTTTCCCTTTAGTACGATTATACAGGGTGTTTCACAACTTATCCGACAAATTTTAACCACATATGCACTGTTACGAGAGAAGTTAATTTCCCAAAAAAAATGTAATAAAAGTCTTACAGAAATCGAGATAATAAAATAATAGTTTAACAGTACAATTACTTATACAAGATGTTCAAAATTGTTCCCATTTACTGCAATGCAAGCTTGGGTGCTTGTTTTTTTTTGTTTTAACCATTGTTTTGGTGCAACATTTGCTACAGTATAGTATTAAAACAAAATTATGAACGCAAAATGCAGTATTTATTATTCAATTTTTTATTGAAACTCGGGTTTATAATTTTATTTCTGTAGGTCTTTTATTACATTTTTTTTGAGATTTCTCAAAGAGAGAGAAGTTGATTTCTCAAAACAAATGTAACAAAAGTCCTACAGAAATAAAATTAAAAACCTGAGTTTCAATAAAAAATTGAAAAATAAATACTGCATTTTGCATTCATAATTTTGCCTTAATACTTTACTGTAGCAAATGTTGCACCAAAACAATGGTTAAAACAAAAAAAAACAAGCACCCAAGCTTGCATTGCAGTAAATGGGAACAATTTTGAACATCTTGTATAAGTAATTGAACTGTTAAACTATTATTTTATTATCTCGATTTCTGTAAGACTTTTATTACATTTTTTTTGGGAAATTAACTTCTCTCGTAACAGTGCATATGTGGTTAAAATTTGTCGGATGAGTTGTGAAACACCCTGTATACGGCCGTCGGAATATTAAAGAACCACTAAAATACGAAATAAACAAAAGTTTGTTAAATAAAACTAAAATATACTACAGAAAATGATAACTTGTACGAAATTAACATTGAAGACAGCGGAAACGCCAATTGTCATTTGTCAACTCATCTATAAACGTCATATATGAAGTACACTATATTTTTTTATCAATCAGGTAACACGATTAACTCACATCTTTCGCTTAGTAACATTCTGATATTTCGCCAATAATCTTTCACTTATTACATTTTTTTTGTGTAATTAACTTCTTTCATAACAGTGCATATGTGGTTAGAATTTGTCGGATAAGTTGTGAAACACCCTGTAAATAAACTTCCATCGTGGAAGGTTTACCTACCATAATTTTCGTGTTGCTACGCCCATGGTAATAAAGAATACCGATTTCGGCGTGTGAGGCTACCAGAATTGTTGTTGCCCTCCTTGTTTCGCCGGTGCCTTTTCGGCCTCGAACCGCAAGTACCCGGACGCATTAATGGGATGACAAAGGATCCCCAGCGAAGGGTCTACTCTCTTCTCTGCACTCTTGATCTGTCGATGTCGATAACGACTTGTGGCCTACTCGACTCTCTCTACAAGAGCTGGCTTGAGAGGCAGCGATTTAAAAAAATTATTTATAGGGAAGCGATTTAAAAAATGGGCTTTTTGCACGACAGCTACTAAGCCACTAAGCAAAAATACCAAATTATTTCATTTTTTTAAATGGAACCACCCATTTTTTCTATTTTATTGAAATCAGCGATAAAATATAAGGAAAGTTCATGTTTACTTCCCTATACCTAAACCTAATAGTTTTGAAGATATTGAATATTTTACATAAATCTTACTTTTCTGCCTTATTCTTAAATAATCCGTTTTTACAAGTTGGCTATGTAAATTGTTTGTAATTAATTGATTATTAATTTTGGTACTTGTGAGATATTACATGGCCAACTTGTAAAACAGAGTTATTTAAGAATAAGGCAGAAAAGTAAGATTTAAGTAAAATTTTTAATATTATCAAACCTATTAGGTTTAGGTATAGGGAAGTAAACATGAACTTTCCTTATTTTTTATCGCTGATTTCAATAAAATAGAAAAAATGGGTGGTTCCATTTAAAAAAATGAAATAATTTGGTATTTTTGAAGTTCAACTTTTCACATGTTTTGTATACACCCTGTATAAAATAAAAAGTTTTTTTAACACATATTCAAATACCTTTGACCTTGCTAGTTGCCACCCTACAGAAACCGTATCCATATCTTTAAAAGGATCCCCTTAAAAAAATAATTTATAAGGGTCTGCATCGGTCAAATTTTTCAAAAAAAAAATTAGCAACTCAAAAAGTATGCATTTTTGAAAAAAGTTTTTTAGACAAAAGCACTCTAAAATTTTGCGTACATTTCAAAAATATATTAATATATGGGGTGTCCCATTTAAAATAACAAAGTTGATGTCCACTTCCGGTATAATCGGAAGTAAAGAAAAGTTGAAAATATTTTCATTAAATAGAGCACATCGACTAATACTTGTACACAAATTTTCAAATTTTAATTATAACTACTTTTCTAGATACTTCTAATGGGCCCTCGTCGTGAGACACACTGTATATCGCCCATTAATTTGTACCAAATATAAATTGATTATACATTCAGATAACTTAAAAAACACGCATAAGAACGCGTTCATTATCTTCTTGAAGAAAAATATCTTTTAAATAGGGACCAAAATTTGGACTTTCCATAAAGATTGAGTGGACCTTCCTCTTTTTTCTTTATGTTGGACAAGATGGATAAAAAAAGGTGATTTCCCAAGGGATTCCTTATTAGACTTTTGTGTCTCATTGTAAGTAATGAAACTTTATTATTACCAATATTATTCTCACTTTTATTTATTATTTGCTTCTAGAACTTTTTGAATAAATGTTAAAATGGATGAATAAGTATGTATTTTTATTAACTGATAATATATTATAATATAAATAATTAAATGACTGTTATAATTAAGCAGCTACATCGAAAAACCTGTCGATTATTGTAGATACATCGTCTGGTTTGTGCTTGATGTACTTTTCCGGATTTTTAGTGAAATTGACACCCGCAAATCTACAAGAAAAATAAATTAAAATATGTGAATACTTCAAAATACTTCTGCAAATTTATAAACTACTGGACAAAATTAACGCAACATTATAAATTTGCCACATTTTTGATGCTATTTTTTGTTTGAATTTATGATCCGATTTGGATGATTTTTTTTTGTATTATAGGTTGGTTCCTTGACAATGTCATCATTTTCGCTGTTTATGATAAAATGTTCCTTCTCGATTATACCGGGTGTAATAAAAATGTAATGTTTTTTTCCGAAAATTCGTATCACTCTGTGGAGTATACTAACAAACGAGACATATAGCAGTTGAAATTAGACGGTAGAACCATCTTTTGCCAACTTTTTCTTTTTTGGTTTATTTCATTATCTCTGTTATTAAAGGAGATACGCCGTTTTATAGCGTAACATGTTTTAATAGACTTTATTATTCAAAACATTCATTGTTAAATATTTTCAAGTAGGCTATGGACCATTTTTGACATTTCAAGCGATGTGTCAATACCAAATACATTATTTATTATTTTAAACTTGAAAAATGAATCGTCCAAAAAATTTATCGACCGAAGAAGCAGTAAAAGCCTTAACTTTGGTGGATGATGGCTATTCAATGAGTAAATCCATTAATTTTATTGTTTTTGATTTATGTTTTTTCCTTGTTTTACTCGTTTCCAAAAAATGTGTTTAATAAACTCTTAATTTTACTTTATGAAATAAAGTAATTCGTTAATTTTGTTTTCATTCATTCAGCAGGAATTATTTTGTTATACAGATAACAAATAATAGGTTTGTTCCTACAACAGTCAGAAATAGTCGGTGATCGTCAGGAGTCTGCGCAGTAATAATTTAGGCGTTCCAACAAACTCCACAGACATCTCTGATTCTGACTTGGTTAACAATTTATTGTTCCAACAGTTCAAGGGACTGGTTTTGTGATAGTCAGAAAAATTTGCTGATAGTACAGAGATTTAGAATCCGGCGCAAGCGCATTTTCAATTTGGGTTTAATTTGTATTTCTGAATATAGGTTAATTATTAGGTTATGTTGCTTGTTGTTTTTGTTTGAGACTTGGTGAATATGTAATAAATGTAAAGACTGTTCCATCAAGAAATCGGAAATTTGATTACACCATTCAATCATAAACCGCGCATGCGAAATAGAAGAGTCAGAAACTTATTGGTAACAAATCAGTGACTTTTTGTAGGAACAAACCTAATGTATTCGATATTGACACATCACTTGAAATGTCAAAAATGGTCCATAGCCTACTTGAAAACATTTAACAATGAATGTTTTGAATAATAAAGTCTATTAAAACATGTTACGCTATAAAACGGCGGATCTCCTTTAATAACAGAGATAATGAAGTAAACCAAAAAAGAAAATGTTGACAAAAGATGGATCTACCGTCTAATTTCAACTGCTATATGTCTCGTTTGCTAGTATACTCCACAGAGTGATACGAATTTTCGGAAAAAAACATTACATTTTTATTACACCCGGTATAATCGAGAAGGAACATTTTATCATAAACAGCGAAAATGATGACATTGTCAAGGAACCAACCTATAATACAAAAAAAAATCATCCAAATCGGATCATAAATTCAAACAAAAAATAGCATAAAAAATGTGGCAAATTTATGATGTTGCGTTAATTTTGTCCAGGAGTGTATCTACTTAGTAATCTGAGATTGTTTTGAATTTGTTTTAAGTTCACTTATTTATTTGATTAATGCGTAAGATATAGAGAAAAATTACTTGTTGTAAAATGCATTATAACGCGGAATAATCAATTCTTTGTTATCCCTCTTGATGCTCTCCCTTAGTTCGATGTCGGGTATCGAGTAACCTCTTTGAACTTTGGAAATCTCTTCTATTTCCTTATTAAAACCCTTAAACGAATTGTAAATTTTAATCGAGTTATCTTCCACCAAATCGTCATATACTTACTGCAAACTTCTCTTTAATTACAGCCCGCTCTTTATCCTTCAGTTTTTCGCTATACAAATTAAATGGCGTTTCGTCGGAAATTATATAATTCAAAAGTTTACTCCAGCTACAAAGTAAAAATTGCATATATCAAATCAGTAATACTACACCTTTTCCAGTTGTATTTCAGAAAGCGTCAATTGAATTTAAGAATAGTCACTTATATTTCGGAAAGTATCTGTTGTATTTCAAAATAGTCAATTTGATTTCAGAAATCATCAATTGAATTTCAGAATAGTCAATTTGATTTCAGAAATCATCAATTGAATTTCAGAATAGTCAATTTGATTTCAAAAATCATCAATTGAATTTTCAGAATAGTCAATTTGATTTCAGAAATCAACAATTGAATTTCAGAATAGTCAATTTGATTTCAGAAATCAACAATTGAATTTCAGAATAGTCAATTTGATTTCCGAAATTATCATTTGTGTTTCGGAAAGTGTCATTCGTATTTCGGAAACCGTCAAAAGGATTTCAGAGTCCCATTTGGAATGCAGAAATCATATGACAATTATTATTACAATTAATAAGGAAGAAGAAAAACTCAGTCCTTATATTATTTTTTCGGACTTGAAACAACTTCTCTCCGGAATTGAAATATTTTTTTCTGAAATCGAAATTATTCTTCTTGAACTGATACTTTTATAATTTTCTCTGAAATTGAGATTAAAAAGCTATAGATATTGAAGAATTCCGAAATACAAATGATGATTTCTGAAATGAATTTGACTATTTTGAAATTCAAATGAACGTTTCCGAAATCGAACTGACTATTCTGAAATACAATTGATGATTTCTGAAATCAAATTTACTATTCTGAAATACAATTGATACATTCCGAAATATAAGTGACTATTCTGAAATTCAATTGATGATTTCTGAAATCAAATTTACTATTCTGAAATACAATTGATACATTCCGAAATATAAGTGACTATTCTGAAATTCAATTGATGATTTCTGAAATCAAATTTACTATTCTGAAATACAATTGATACATTCCGAAATATAAGTGACTATTCTGAAATTCAATTGATGATTTCTGAAATCAAATTTACTATTCTGAAATACAATTGATACATTCCGAAATATAAGTGACTATTCTGAAATTCAATTGATGATTTCTGAAATCAAATTTACTATTCTGAAATACAATTGATACATTCCGAAATATAAGTGACTATTTTGAAATTCAAATGAACGTTTCCGAAATCGAACTGACTATTCTAAAATACAATTGATGATTTCTGAAATCAAATTTACTATTCTGAAATACAATTGATACATTCCGAAATATAAGTGACTATTCTGAAATTCAATTGATGATTTCTGAAATCAAATTTACTATTCTGAAATACAATTGATACATTCCGAAATATAAGTGACTATTCTAAAATACAATTGATGATTTCTGAAATCAAATTTACTATTCTGAAATACAATTGATACATTCCGAAATATAAGTGACTATTCTGAAATTCAATTGATGATTTCTGAAATCAAATTTACTATTCTGAAATACAATTGATACATTCCGAAATATAAGTGACTATTCTGAAATTCAATTGATGATTTCTGAAATCAAATTTACTATTCTGAAATACAATTGATACATTCCGAAATATAAGTGACTATTTTGAAATTCAAATGAACGTTTCCGAAATCGAACTGACTATTCTAAAATACAATTGATGATTTCTGAAATCAAATTTACTATTCTGAAATACAATTGATACATTCCGAAATATAAGTGACTATTCTGAAATTCAATTGATGATTTCTGAAATCAAATTTACTATTCTGAAATACAATTGATACATTCCGAAATATAAGTGACTATTTTGAAATTCAAATGAACGTTTCCGAAATCGAACTGACTATTCTAAAATACAATTGATGATTTCTGAAATCAAATTTACTATTCTGAAATACAATTGATACATTCCGAAATATAAGTGACTATTCTGAAATTCAATTGATGATTTCTGAAATCAAATTTACTATTCTGAAATACAATTGATACATTCCGAAATATAAGTGACTATTCTGAAATTCAATTGATGATTTCTGAAATCAAATTTACTATTCTGAAATACAATTGATACATTCCGAAATATAAGTGACTATTTTGAAATTCAAATGAACGTTTCCGAAATCGAACTGACTATTCTAAAATACAATTGATGATTTCTGAAATCAAATTTACTATTCTGAAATACAATTGATACATTCCGAAATATAAGTGACTATTCTGAAATACAATTGATGATTTCTGAAATCAAATTTACTATTCTGAAATACAATTGATACATTCCGAAATATAAGTGACTATTCTGAAATTCAATTGACGCATTCTTAAATGAACCTGACTCTTTCTGAAATACAGTTGGAAATGGTGTAGTTTTGAGAAATACAGACTTGGGCAAAAGTCCGGAATAAAATTATTATCTGTTGAACCAGCAATTTAAACAAAAAACGCTGAAACACGTGAATTGATTTTATATTGGACGGATTTGTTGCCAATAAAATGATTTTATTTTCTTCAACCCCTTAGTTGCCACCCTACCCAACTTTATTTTTTCAAATGCAAAGGTATGTCGTGTGTAGGGTCATTGAAAAGCCCGTGAAAAATGGAATCTAAAACATACCTTTTTTTTATTTTTTCTCATGTTGGTATTTGGAAATGGGCAAAAATTTCTTTTAATTACAAAAAAGTTACAAATACTTTTTTAGTGCTATCGACGTAGAAATGTTAAAAATGTCCTCCACCATCTACTTGACAGGCTCCCAGGCATTGGTAAAACATAATATCGATAGCATATCTTTAATTCTGAATGACTTTTTAATAAAAACAGGCGAACCTTTGGTAAAAAAAAACTTGTACAAAAATGCAACACCTTTTTTCCTTTTTAAAGTTCACTGATTAACAATGGCTTCAAATTAAACCCATTTTATGTTTTAGTGTTTTCTTAAAACATAAATTTCAATGAATGTTGATGCTAAGTTGTCTTATCAGTTTTAAACGGAAAATCAATAAAATTTGTTGTGCTGCCTTCCCAGGCTCGCCTGTTTTTAAAATAAAATCATTCAGAATTAAAGATAGGCTACCGATATTAGGTTTTACCATCGCCTTGGAGTCTGTTAAGTAGATGGTGGAGGACATTTTCAACATTGCTACGTCGATAGCACTAAAAAGATAATTGTAACATTTTTGTTTTTAAAAGAAATTTTTGCCCATTTCCAAATAACAACATGTGAAAAAATAAAAAAAGGTATGTTTTAGATTCCATTTTTCACGGGCTTTTCAATGACCCTACACACGACATACCTTTGTATTTAAAAAAATAAAGTTGAGTAGGGTTGCAACTAAGGGGTTGAAGAAAAAAAAATCATTTTATTGGCAATAAATCCGTCCAATATAAAATCAATTCACGTGTTTCAGCGTTTTTTGTTTAAATTACTGGTTCAAAAGATAATAATTTTATTTCGGACTTTTGCCCAACCCTGTAAATAAAATACCTTTGACAATAAGCCTTTTTGTTATCCTGAATGGATGTGTAGTAATATTCCTGGCAATTAGGCTCCGAAATCAGATACAAATCCATTAAATTCGATCGTTGCAATGATTTCAACACGTAATTGTTATTATTTAAACGAAACAACGATTTCAAAGCTAGTTCACTGTATTGCTCGCTTTTACTGATCAAAGTGTGATTTAATTGAGCCAAAACTTTCTCTAAAACACAATGAAAGAATATTTTTGAGAGTTCTAACATTATTAGAACAGTAAAAAATTACATAACTACAGGGTGGCACATTAGTATGGAAAAGCTCAATATATCTGTTATTGTAGATGATATCAAAAAAACTTCATTACAAAAGTTGTAGATCTTTTTAAACTGCACATTTTAAACTTAATTTTAATTTAGATCGTTTTCAGCTTTCCAAAAATATAATTTTGTATAACGTTATACTGAGTGGTTTAAAAGTTATGACCACTTTTCCACGAAAATCGTACTAAGTTTACCACTCTGTAGAAACTAAATGGATTGCATTGAAAATAAATTTCAAGTTTTACAACATTGCAAACTTCCTGAAAATGTACAAAATGAATATTTTTTGTCAATTTTAATTATACTACTTACAGGGTGGATCCAAACGCAAAAGTAACATTTTCTCTGTTAATTTAAATGGATCACCCTATATTTAATATCGTTAACAGGAAGTATTTTTGAAGTATTTTCATTCTTAATAACCATTCCCTATACCTAAAGTTAACACTTTTCGAGATATTTCAATTAAAAAAAAATATAACTTAAAATTGAAGAAAAAAAAATTAAGCTTTCCTTTTTATAATAACCGAAGTTCTGGTAAAAATTGTCTATACCTAATAAACCTTCCCTGTACATAAATTTGATATTTTTCGAGATATTTCAATATTTTTTAATTGGACTCACTTATCACCAGATACTAATCGCTAATCGTGTAGGTACTAATAACTTTATTGTGTCTATTGCGACTTATAACAATTGCTAATACCAATTATTAATAATAATTTGGTCAATTTTGTTCGTTTGGAATAGTTTTTTTACATTCTGGCTTTTAGTATGCAGCTGAAGCCATACGATTGAGACAATCTAAACATTTTTCAAAGGATTTTTTGTTAGGTTGTATTCCTCCAGGATATCTCTCATGGCAAATCCTTTTGGCAAGCCAACAAATTCTCTAAACTTTCTCCCAATACCCAAATCATAACCATCAATAATTGTTCAATAGAAAAATTCATTTTGTATTCTAATTTTTACAAATTGTGGAGGCAATACCGACAAATCATACCAGATAGTATTTAATTGACGTTTCTTACTTCTTTCTGTAACGTGTACTTTGATCAAAAAGAAACCTAATTTTTTTTTTATTCCTTTCTAGTTTTTTTTTAATTGGAATATCTCGAAAAATGTTAACTTTAGGTATAGGGAATGGTTATTAAGAATGAAAGTGCTTCAAAAATACTTCCTGTTAACGATATAAAATATAGGGTGATCCATTTAAATTAACAGAGAAAATGTTACTTTTGCGTTTGGATCCACCCTGTAAGCAGTATGATTAAAATTGACAAAAAATATTCATTTTGTACATTTTCAGGATATTTGCAATGTTGTAAAACCTGAAATTTATTTTCAATTCAATCCATTTAGTTTCTGCAGAGTGGTAAACTTAATACGATTTTCGTGGAAAATTGGTCATAACTTTTAAACCACTCAGTATAACGTTATACAAAATTATATTTTTGGAAAGCTGAAAAGCGAGCTAAATTCAATTTTTAAATAAAAAACAGGGTGTTCCATTTAAAAAAGTATAAGTTTGATCCACTACGAAAAATTGTAATGACGTTTTTTTGATATCTTCTACAATAACAGATATATTGAGCTTTTCCATACTAATGTGCCACCCTGTATACGCTTACTAATGTATATTCCTAAAATAGCCTTGTTCTTATCCGTACACTTCAATTTACTTAATTGCCTGGTGTAATTCTGATCGCTTTCCAATACGATTCCGATTGTATCGATATAATCGAGCAATTGCTCCAAAAACATCAAAACGTTGCTGGTCATTTCGTGTACAGTCCCATCACTGGGTAATTGAGTAACAGAATCCGATCTAATGCTGTCCACAAAGTCTTCTAAAGCTTTGGCTCCCTAGAAAAATTATATTGATAACACCTTCCCTTATTCAAAACAGACAATTATGCCCGATTTCACCAACCAGTTCCTAAAGTTAGGATTTAGCAATTTAGGAATTCCTAAATCGTAAATAATTTAAAACTGTCTAAAACTATTTATGCCCGATTTCACCAACAAGTTCCTAAAGTTAGGTAATACCTAAACCGGATTTAGGAATTCCTAAGTACAATTTGCGTTTCACCATGCACTAAGTAATACCTAAAGGTAATAGAAAATGCCTAAAGTTAGGACAGCTCACTGGGCTTGCCTAAAACATTTAGGAAATACTTAACCATACTTTCCATGTGATTTCATGTGACTTAAGTCTTGACTGTCTTTAGACTCTTTAGATGAACATTTAAAATGGGAGGAGAGTTTTTAGAAACTGGACGAAACTGATTTTTTTTTCGCCTTTTTCGATATATAAAAATACGGCATTACAAATATTAGAATGAATTGAAGATGATTTTTAATTTGATACACAGGAAGTCTTTGGAACTATTGACTGTACAGGGTGGTCCTCTGAGAACGGCTCTCGGCCATATTTCGCAAACTAATTGTCGTAGAGACTTGCGGTAAAAAATCTTATAACTAAATCGGCCAAAAGAAAATGCTGGAAATAATTTTTAAGTCTCTAAAATGGCCGCTAGGGGGAGTATCCGCCATCTTGATTTTTAAAAGTCATTTTTTTCAAAATTGTCCTAAATAAAGGTATCAAAAATGTATTTTATTTTGATAGTTAAGATAATTTTGATTCTTTTTTGTTTTATATTTTTGACTCTATCTTTTAAAATAAAGTGGTGGGGGTGGTTTGAATATTTTGACAAATAAATGTTAATAACTTTTAAACGGCTGAACCGATTTTCAAAAAAATTAAATTGTTGAAAAGGGCTTTTTTTGGTCTATAATTTACACTATATAAGATATTATTTTAATTGCTTGCTTGGTCGCAAGATGGCGTTTTTCGACATTACTTCAAAAAACACCAATTTTCTCAAAAAATTTAAATGCAACGATGTAACTTTTTCTTTGGAGAAAAATAGTCAAATAATTGCCAAACCAGCCTGTGAAAACCGCATCTCGATATCCCCTTCCTAACCTAAAATATATCTAAAAAAAGGAAAAAATCAAGAAAATGGACAATTTTTGCTGCACTACCAATATAACAACCTCTATTTAGCGTTGTTCCATCCACAAAAATAATCAATTTGTTAATAATCTTCAAGTATGATATTTAGAAACACCCATTTCGGCCATTTCTTTTGGCCGATTTAGTCATAAGATTTTTTACCGCAAGTCTCTACGACAATTAGTTTGCGAGATATAACCGAGAGCCGTTCTTAGAGGACCACCCTGTACACATGCATGTAAATATCCATTGTCCTGGAGAAGAAGATGTAGAAATATTTTACAAATCGGAAAGGTTATTTTTCTAATAATGTACAAACTACGGGCGCATTGCAGTTGGGCCACGTTACCTGAGATAATCCGATATGACCCTTAATTTGGGATTATGTATCTTATCGGTAGACGTAAGGCGGGGGGTCATTAAAGCTTAGGAATTCCACTAACTCTTGATTGATTGATTTAACATTTGCTCTAATTTTGTGGAAATATTAAATAATAAACAAATTACGTATACCAGCTCAATCCTATCTTAATTCGTTCGATTTATTTCCGTTAACGTTGTTGAAGTGTCTAGTTGAGTATATAGTGTTGCGAATAGTATTTATTATTCGAAATGGAAACGGCCGTAAAAATTTTAAGCGAGAAAGGATTTCCTTTGTTAGTGGTAAAAAATTATAAGTTTTCAAAGGCACACGTGTCGAAAGAAGGAAAGATTCGTTGGAAGTGTACCAGAAGAACATGTAAAGCAAAATTATATACATGTACATCTGATGAAACAAAAGTCCTACAGTCAGAATTATGTCACGACCATCCGGCAGAAAACAATATTATTCGGCAAGTGGTAAGCAACTCAGCTAAAAGAAAAGCTGTTGACAGCTTGGAACAAAAACCGTCAAAAATTATAAGGGAAGAAATTGTGAATTTTGGAGAAATGAGTCATCAAATAACAGCGGAAGACATTCAGTGCATTCGTAACAATATGTACAAGGCTCGTCGCAAAGTAATGCCAACGCTTCCCATAGACCGACCAGATGTATTTTCCAAATTGCAGCAAATTGATGTGGAAACTAATCGTGGTGAAAATCCATAGTCCTGGAGAAGAAGATGTAGAAATATTTTACAAATCGGAACGGTTATTTTTCTAATAATGTAAAGACTACATCTTCAGCAGATTTAAAAATAACTAACATAATTTAAAGATGGCCCGGATCGTCAACATCTCTTCTTTTCTCTCAACATATTCAATTTCGATCTCCGCTTATTCGGTTTACACATCAAAATTAGGCAATGCTACCAATAAAATTCAAAAAATTGTCAAAATCAAATTTTTACCTAAGGTATTTCTTAGTAAGGGATTTCTAATGTTGGTGAAATTCGATTTAGGTAAGTATTCGATTTAAGTAATTCCTACCTTAGGAATTACCTAGTTAGGAATACCTAACAACATTTTGGTGAAATCGGACATTAGCGATTATACCTTACCAAAAGCAGCTTGACAGTTGGAAAATTTTTCTCTATGTTCAACTGGCAAACTATACAGGGTGGCCCAGAACTCACGCCCCGCCAGGAAATGCCTTATGGAAACGACAATGTAGATTCCAAAACTGCAGTCTAAAACATGAAAAAGTCATTCCTTTGGTAAATAAAGAGGTTTAAAATTGACCAATCCCAGTAGGAATTTAAATCAACGAAAATGACGTGAATTAGCTATACACCAATTTGACATTATTGAAAGATTCTATTTCCTTTTCACTTTCAAGGTTAACAGAAGCTGTCAAAATCAGTTGTGACTATTGATCGAAGATTTGCTTCTAAATCAATCATTCAGAAGCTTCGTCGTGCTGATATCAAACCTACAGAATTTTTTATCGCTTCAAAAGTAGTTCGAATCGAATGATCCATTTTTTGATCGATTTTAAAGCAAATCTTTAATAAACAATTACAGCTGATTTTGGCAGCTTTTATTAACCTTGAAAGTGTAAAGGAAATAGAATCTTTCAATAATGCCAAATTGGTGTATAGCTAATTCACGTCATTTTCGTGGATTTAAATTCCTACTGGGATTGGTCGATTTTGAACCTCTTTATTTACCAAAAGAAAAACTTTTACATGTTTTCGACTGCAGTTTTGGCATCTCCATTGTCGTTTCCATAAGGCATTTCCCGGTGGGGCGTGAGTTCTGGGCCACCCTGTATTTTGTAAGGTATAATACCAATTCTCGCTATTTGCATAATACTTACAGTGGAATGGAGCATTTGCAGTATCTGCTCGAATTTCTGTTTGACGTTCAAATCGTAATCGGCCACGGTTTTTTCGAATTCGGGCTTCAAATTCCTCAGTTGCTTGAATATGGGAAATATGACTAAAGCGGTGGCGAAATCGTGTCTTTGGATGCATTTCTTGGCTCTAGCGACGATATTCTATAAAATTAAATGTGTTTGAAATAACGGTTTTTTTCAACAAGGTTGAAAGAGGTGTGTGAAGTTGGCACCGCAACTTTAGTTCTCAGTAGTTCTGATTAGAGTTCTGGATTCCTTTTGGATAGTTTAGGAGTTCTTTTGTACAAAAAATAATAGTTCTGGTGTTTTAACACATTATTTTTTAAAATAAAACATGCGGTGCTAACTTCAAACCTAAATTTACAATGGAATAGTTCTTATTTAGTTTATTTGATGTATTTTGATGAGTTCTAGAGTTCCTGAATATTAAAAAATAATAATAATAATAAATTTCATCAATAGACAAGTATAAATAGTTAATCAATTAGATATATTATCAGACAACCCATAACTTTTTAATTATTGAAAAATTCGCAAAATACCATTAAAGTTTCTTGTAGAACTTGTCGAATACTATTCAGAACTGTTATCAGAACTCCTGAGAAATTTTGATTAAAACAATAGTTTTTGAGATATTCTCAAAAATCACTTCGAGCAAAAAAAATACAAGTCCGAGTTTGAAAATTTTTTGAGAGTTCTCAGGAGTTCTGATTTAAAAAAATAATGTGTTAAAACACCAGAACTATTATTTTTTGTACAAAAGAACTCCTAAACCATCCAAAAGGAATCCAGAACTCTAATCAGAACTACTGAGAACTAAAGTTGCGGTGCCAACTTCACACACCTGGTTGAAAGTATAGCCCAGAAAGTATATCCCTAAAAATTTAATGGACAAAAACTTTACTTGAGTAAGGTGTTAAAACGCTGAAAATGACCCAAATTACTTCAGAAGCTTTACTGTTTTATTGGACCACCTTGTATACTTCAACGAGAGAAACCTGGGGGGGCTGTTTCATATAACTGACAAGTCCTGTCGGACAAGTGTAGTCTAAATTTGATTGGAGTATTTGACAAGTTTGTGTTTCATAAAATTACACGAGTAGATTATTAGTGACAAGTGACTAGCCTAATACCGGGTGTCCCAGAAGTTTCTGACCCATTTTAACTGCAAATATATCGGAACTCAGAAAAGATAGGGAGGTGCGGTTTTCAAAGAACAATTTCTTTTTATATAAAGTTTTTTTCAGTATAAATGTTTCATTAGTAAAATCTTATATAGGGTGTTTTAAAAAATTGGTGTTTTTTAAATCAAAAAATCACCGATTTTTTTAATGAAACACCCAATATATTTTTATTCTATCTGAAAGATGAACTCTTTCCCTTTAAAAAAATGTATAATTTGTTGAAGTTTTGAAGAAAAATGAGCGAGTTATTTGATTTTTTAGTATAGGCTGTTATGTAGGCATCTACGGGTTTCAATGTAAAAGTAGGCTTTGAAATTTTTATAAATTCAACAAACTGACACAACGAACTGTCAAAGTAATTCATTGCGATTTGTTTCCGACTTATTTTCAATAATGGTGCGATTTTGTTCACGTGAAAAATTTGTTCACAAAAACTGTGTTATTGTATGCTAAGTATGAATCAGTTGTTATTACCAAAAGAAGATTTCGTCAGGTATTTAGGAAACATCCACCTTCAAAAAACAGCATTAAAAAATGGTACGCTGCATTTCTACAAAGTGGATCTATAGAAAGGAAGAAATATCAAACACGTAATGGTGATATTTTTTTAAATAGACTCTTACGTATTCAGGAAACATTACAAGAACATAATAATCGAATATCTCTTCGCAAAGTATCATCCACAACTGAAATTCAAAATCCGAAGTTCAGAGATGTATGAAGGTATTAAAGTTAACTCCTTATAAAATACAGATACACCAAAAAATATATGAAAGGGATTTTCAAACCAGAATTGTTTTTTCTGAGACATTACTAGATTTATTTAGAGAAGTTCCTGATGTTTTACTTATAATGTCAGATGAGGCTGGATTTCATTTAAACGGAAGATGTAATAAACATAATTGTCGCATATGGGGGTCTGAAAATCCAAGGGTAATTGAGGAATACGAAAGAGATTGGACCAAGATGGCACCAAGATGGCACAACTGGAACAAGATGGCATCATAAATTCAGTTTACTTTCAGCAAGACGGTGCACCACCACACTATTCACTTGTGGCTAGAAATTCTTTAACAGAAACATTTGGAGATAGGTGGATTGGGAGAGCTGGACCAATTGAGTGGCATGCCCACTCACCAGACTTGACGATTCCAGACTTTTTTATATGGTCTTTTATCAAAGATAGGTGTTATAATCCTATTCCAGAGACTCTAGAACAACTGAGATGTAACATTGTCCGAGCATTCCAAGAAATTACCCCAGAAATGTCGCGAAATTCTTTTCAGAACTTTTCATTCAGGTTACAAAAATGTATAGACCAAAATGAACAACACTTGGAACATCTTAAGGATTTTTATTAAATTAGATAATTTAATAAAAATAATAAAGTTAATTTTTAATAAAATTTGGTACATATCTTCAAGTTTGTGTTGTTATTTTCTTTTGTAATTTTTTGTGTCAGGCAGTCAGACATCTCTATCTAATAAACATTTATCATTAAAATCCAAATAACTCACTTATTTTTCATCTAAACTTCAACAAATTTTACTTTTTTTTTAAAGGGAAAGAGTTCATCTTTCAGATAGAATAAAAATATATAGGGTGTTCCATTAAAAAAATCGGCGATTTTTTGATTTAAAAAACACCAATTTTTTAAAACACCCTATATAAGATTTTACTAATGAAACATTTATACTGAAAAAAACTTTATATAAAAAGAAATTGTTCTTTGAAAACCGCACTTCCCTATCTTTTCTGAGTTCCGATATATTTGCAGTTAAAATGGGTCAGAAACTTCTGGGACACCCGGTATTACAAGTATGTTTTACAATTGTAGATAGGTTTGCGTTTCATAAAAAATAAATTAAACAACACTTGTCATTTATTCCTATCATATATTAGTGTAAAGCGACAGGGACTTGATTTCCTGTCACCATCCAATTTTCTTGTAAATTTAAAAGAAAATGTGGTCAAGCGACAGTGAGGAGGAAGCTTAATGAGAGTTTAATAAAAGATTTCGAATGAATTCGATAAAAATTGAGGAAATAATAAAATCTATTTGTCCCCGCCTAATGTATAGAACCAACGTATAGAAATTATGCATTGTCTTTGTTCGTTTCAATGCTCATTTTATAGCTTTTGTAGAAGTGGGACTAAATTTTCCAAATAGAATGCTCTTTCTTTATTAAAATAATTGAATATTAAATAAATGTTGTTGCATTTTAGAAATAAGTTTTTTGTCAATAAACGAAATTGTCGTGGTTCACATCTAAAAATAGCTCCAACTAGAAAAAAAAAAACAATTTCAAAGTAAAAGTTTCCCAATATCGAAAAAAGGAAGGTGGTGATAATACTTATGCTCCTCAGTATAGTAAGTACTAATTCTTTCTTTTTGGTTTAAGTTTGACGTTTAATTAATATTACAGTTGTAGAAAAACGAATGCCAAAAATGTAATTCGACAAGTGTCGAAATTTATTTTATGAAACGAAATTTTTAAATACTTGTCAACCAACATTGTAACTTGTCAACTTGTCAATTATATAAAACAGGCCCCTGGTGGTACTGACAACTCAATTTTGCATCTATCCAAAGAATCATCAGCGTAGAACAAGTGTAGAACAACTTTCATAAATGCAAGAAAGACTTGAAGTTAAAGAGATTCATATTTTTGATTCGTTGGACAATCATCTACCTAGCGAATTGTACAATCTACATATTGAAACTACAAATAAATTACTTCTCCATCCTGTACAATGATATCCATCGCTTCCCTTACGATCAATTCGAAAACTCGCGGTTGATGCGCCGACGTGATGATGTCTTTCATCAGCAATTGCTCGAATTGCATCAGCCTATACAAAGCCATCACCGATATCAGATAATTGTCCATTTCTTGTTCGTTGTCCAACTCTTCGCCGGTGTAAGACATGTCTAAAAGCAATCACCAATCATCGTGTTTACCTTGTTATAAAATTATTGTGTTTTAAGAACTACTGAGCAATATAGCTCAAAATTCTACAAGCTCTATATACAGGGTGTCTCAATAGTGCGGTAAAGCCCATTTACTCAATTATTATAATAGATACGAAAAAATGATTAATAGGAAAAATGTTAACCACCTTTAGGCGCACAATTTAAAATTATTTCGAAATATACAGGGTGGCCCATAAATCGAAGCCATACCAAATATACCTTTTTTTAAAGGCAATGATATATTTTTTATTTCATATTCGATTTCAGCTCGTATTCACGAGTTTCTCAATGTAAGATTTCATATGACTATACTGAGTATTTAAAAAGTTATGGCCATTTTTATGTTCAAATCGTCATGATTTCAAGGCCCTGTATATCAGAATCTGTATCAGATAATGTGAATTTTTCTGTGTCAGCACTTTTTGAAAATGGTCTATTTTCACAAAAATTAGGCATATTCTGACAAAATTACAATTTGTATACAGGGTGAGTCAAAACGCAAACATAATAATTACTCGCTTAATTTAAATGGAACACCCTATATTAATAATATTCAATGGAAGTCTATTTCTTACTGAATCTTTTTTCATAACATTTCCCTATACCTAACTGTCACCGTTTCTGAGATATTTTCAGTTTTATTAAAAAATGTCCAGTTTTTGATGTTATAATTTCATTTTGATCTAATTACCAATGATGTTATCGACCTTTTTTTGCAAAATAATAGTAGAAAATGTAATATCAATTAATTAACGATCATTAACTACCCGAAATATTTGGTAATTTTTAAATTAAACTTTAAATTATTATAATTTTAATTTAATCTAGTTACCTCTATGACGTCATCATCTACGAACTATGCAAATTCTACTTATTGAACTCGTGTCACTTTAAATTATAGAATAGATAAAAATTTAGGGTACCTGCTAATGATATTTGGTTAATCATTAATCGATATTTAATTTTCTACTATTATTTAGCAAAAAAAGTTCGACGACGTCATTGGTAATTAGATTAAAATGAAATTATAATCAAAAATTGGACATTTTTTTAATAAAACTGAAAATATCTCAGAAACGGTGACAGTTAGGTATAGAGAAATGTTATGAAAAAAGATTCAGTAAGAAATAGACTTCCCATTGGATATTATTAATATAGGGTGTTCCATTTAAATTAAGCGAGTAATTATTATGTTTGCGTTTTGACTCACCCTGTATACAAATTGTAATTTTGTTAAAATGTAACTATTTTTTGTGAAAATAGACCATTTTCAAAAAATGCTGACACGAAAAAATTCACATTATCTGATACAGATTCTGATATACAGGGCCTTGAAATCATGTCGATTTAAACATAAAAATGGCCATAACTTTTTAAATACTCAGTATAATCATATGAAATCTTATATTGAGAAACTCGTGAATACGAGCTGAAATCGAATATGAAATAAAAAATGTATCATTGCCTTTAAAAAAAGGTATGTTTGGTATGGCTTCGATTTATCGGCCACCCTGTATAATTCAAAATAATTTTAAATTATGCGCCTAAAAGTGCTTAACATTTTTCCTATTTATCATTTTTTCGTATCTATTATAATAACTGAGTAAATGGGCTTTACCGCACTATTGGGACACCCTGTATGTAAGTATAAATACGAACCTAAATGGGAGGCCCTTCTAGTACCCAATGATAAGCCAGTCGATAGTTCTAAAGTTTGTCGCATTTTGTTGGCTTTCCTTTCGAAAACTTGACCTATTCTCCTAGTCGACGGGCGTCTGGACGTTTCATGTCTGTTATGAAACTTCGGTTTCTTCAAAACAGAAAATTGTGTCATCAGAATAATTTAGAGCTGTCTAAAACTATTTAGAATCATTCAGAACTGTCTAAAACTATTTAGAATCATTCAGAACTGTCTAAAACTATTTAGAATCATTCAGAACTGTCTAAAACTATTTAGAATCATTCAGAACTGTCTAAAACTATTTAGATTCATTCAGAACTGTCTAAAACTATTTAGAATCATTTAGAACTGTCTAAAACCATTTAGAATGCTCCATAATCATTTAGAACTGTCTTGAGGTGTGTGAAATTGGCACCGCAACTTTAGTTCTCAGTAGTTCTGATTAGAGTTTTGGATTCCTTTTGGATAGTTTAGGAGTTCTTTTGTACAAAAAATAATAGTTCTGGTGTTTTAACACATTATTTTTTTAAATAAAACATGCGATGCTAACTTCAAACCTAAATTTACAATGGAATAGTTCTGATTAGTTTATTTGATGTATTTGATGAGTTCTAGAGTTCCTGAATATAAAAAATAATAATAATAATAAATTTCATCAATAAACAAGTATAAACAGTTAATCAATTAGATATATTATCAGACAACCCATAACTTTTTAATTATTGAAAAATTCGCAAAATACCATTAAAGTTTCTTGTAGAACTTGTCGAATACTATTCAGAACTGTTATCAGAACTCCTGAGAACTCTCAAAAATTGTTCAAACTAGGACTTGTATTTTTTTTGGCTCGAAGTGATTTTTGACTACAAGTCCGAGTTTGAAACATTTTTGAGAGTTCTCAGGAGTTCTGAACAGTAACAGTTCTGAATAGTATTCGACGAGTTCTACAAGAAACTTTCATGGTGTTTTGCGATTTTTTCAATAATTAAAAAATTATGGATTGTCTGATAATATATCTAATTGATTAACTATTTATACTTGTTTATTGATTATATTTATTATTATTTTTTAATTATCAGGAACTCTAGAACTCATTAAAATACATCAAATAAACTAATCAGAACTATTCCATTGTAAATTTAGGTTTGAAGCTAGCACCGCATGTTTTATTTAAAAAAAATAATGTGTTAAAACACCAGAACTATTATTTTTTTGTACAAAAGAACTCCTAAACTATCCAAAGGAATCCAGAACTCTAATCAGAACTACTGAGAACTAAAGTTGCGGTGCCAACTTCACACACCTACTGTCTTGAACTAAAGATTTCGACTTAATAAGAAAAATAATTTTTCAACTAAAAATCGCGGTCTTTCGTTATCAGGTCGAGAACTTTTCACATTATCATTGTAGTTCAGCATTATTCTACCAATCTTTTAGTAGAAAATACCAACCATTAAAGGTGAACTGGTGGTACCGTGTACACTTCCACCGCTGACGGATTTCTGATGGTTTCTTAACATCGTTAAAGACCTCTGTACAACGCTACCTCTAACTTTTCCATACACTGTTAAATATTCATCGCGACCGTTGTCTAAAAGCCAATTGGCTATTTGAATTAGGTTGGATTTCGCTTCGTCCGGAATCTGCTTCGGCATTACTTTAATCTCCTTTGTAGATTCTAAAATAGATAAATCGATTTATATTACACTTTCTTAGATACAAATACACTCCTGGACAAAATTAATGCAACATCATAAATTTGCCACATTTTTTATGCTATTTTTTGTTTGAATTTATGATCCGATTTGGATGATTTTTTTTTAATTATAAGTTGGTTCCTTGACAATGTCATCATTTTCGCTGTTTATGATAAAATGTTCTTTTTCGATTATACCGGGTGTAATAAAAATGTAATGTTTTTTTTCCGAAAATTCGTATCACTCTGTGGAGTATACTAGCAAACAAGACATATAGCAGTTGACATTAGACGGTAGAACCATCTTTTGCCAACATTTTCTTTTTTGGTTTACTTCATTATCACTGTTATTAAAGGAGATACGCCGTTTTATAGCGTAACATGTTTTAATAGACTGTATTATTCAAAACATTCATTGTTAAATGTTTTTAAGTAGGCTATGGGCCATTTTTGACATTTCAAGTGATGTGTCAATATCGAATACATTATTTGTTATCTGTATAACAAAATAATTCCTGCTCGCTTTGATGAATGAAAACAAAATTAACGAATTACTTTATTTCATAAAGTAAAATTAAGAGTTTATTAAACACATTTTTTTGGAAACGAGTAAAACAAGGAAAGAACATAAATCAAAAACAATAAAATTAATGAATTTATAATGCTAATAACGTGTATGTTCACCTCTAATTCGAATCAATGGTCCTTTGCAATATGACTTATTGAATAGCCTTCATCCACCAAAGTTAAGGCTTTTACTGCTTCTTTGGTCGATAAATTTTTTGGACGATTCATTTTTCAAGATTAAAATAACAAATAATGTATTCGATATTGACACATCACTTGAAATGTCAAAAATGGTCCAAAGCTTACTTGAAAATATTTAACAATGAATGTTTTGAATAATACAGTCTATTAAAACATGTTACGCTATAAAACGGCGTATCTCCTTTAATAACAGAGATAATGAAGTAAACCAAAAAAGAAAATGTTGGCAAAAGATGGATCTACCGTCTAATTTCAACTGCTATATGTCTCGTTTGCTAGTATACTCCACAGAGTGATACGAATTTTCGGAAAAAAACATTACATTTTTATTACACCCGGTATAATCGAGAAGGAACATTTTATCATAAACAGCGAAAATGATGACATTGTCAAGGAACCAACCTATAATACAAAAAAAAAATCATCCAAATCGGATCATAAATTCAAACAAAAAATAGCATAAAAAATGTGGCAAATTTATGATGTTGCGTTAATTTTGTCCAGGAGTGTATTAGACCTACTTAGATACAAATATTCGCTTTTATCAACTAGTATTAATAAAAAGACTGTATGAAAGCCTTGTACGAATCCTGTTCTATTCCGTGTACAATACTTTATAGTACCAAAGCTCTATTATTCAGTATTTATACAGAAATTAATGAATTAATGGAAGCAAATTCTTATTCAAAAGATATCAAAACGAAAATTTACCTTCCGCATTTATCAAATCAAGCAGTACCACAGGCAAAATAGGAGTATTATACTTATCCAAAATTGTTTTGAATTCCGTATTTAGTTTATCACTGCCTTTCAGAAAAAGGGAGGTCTAAAATTAGGAAAAAAAATTAATAGAGTATGTAGGGGACACCCTGTATTATGTACTTACAACATTGATTAACTCGACACTTTGAGGTATGTTCTTTTCGAAGTACTTTTGAGCTTTCGATAGCCTTTCGAGAGCGTTCATGTACGATTGTAAATCGGTACCCCCTTCGCCGGGACCCCTTTCTACAATGTGCTCCACATCGCTGGAGACCTCGAAATGGCTGATGACATTATCCAGTAGGCGCAATGTAGGTTCGATATCTGAAAATTGACATATTCAACACGCCCACTGGATTATCGAAATGCAAAATAACAATACTCGTTTGGGCCGTTCGGAGTGTTTCTGTTTCTATGTAGACGGGTAAAATGGTGTGTTCTAATCGGGATAATCTTTGCTCGAAATTGTTCAAAATACTGCTAATTCCTTCGGTTAATTGTGCGCTTTTCGTTAGCCTTTCTTGCAGTAAGGAAAGATTGGCCTGTTCCTGAAATTGGAAGAAATTAAATCGAGTTTGTAATATAATAAAATGCATTTACTTTTTTCAATTTGTTTGATATTTCTACTTTTCTTTCATCGATAATGTTCATCGTTATGTTTAATTTAAATATAACAGTATTTTGTTTCGACTCCCCTTTTTTAATTGACTTTGACGTTTTGTTTTTAAACAAAATATAACCTAACTTATTCTTCTTTTCTATTAGGATTATTAGTCCTACTACACTAATGTTATTTAGCCACTTATTACTTGCTGTCTCGTTTCACTTTCGGGAATATGAAAATACCAGACTACAAAATAAAATATACCTGCAGGATAGTTCAATTTATTTTTATCGTCTATCATTTTCATAATTTATCTTTAATATTTACATGTTTATGTTCCTTTAGATATAAATATTTAAATAAACACACATTATACTCCCTTTGGTAAATGAAATTTTACAATAAATTTGCTATTTAATGTACCTGCACTTAATTGAAGTATAAATTATTTATTTATTAACTACTATAACGGATCTCAACTTTCAAAAGAGCTTCAAAATGGCTCTTCGAAAGCTCTGAAAAGCTCCATAAAAGTACCTGTTTTTTCTCATTTATTAGCACTAGGTACTCATAATCATCGACACTTAGGTACATAACACCTCCAAGGTAAATTAGATGTATTAGATTGTACAGATAAAATTCAAATAATACAACTTTTTATCAACAAGGAGCAATCAGTCCTAAAATCAAAATGTTCAAGGTAACAGTTCTCTGTTTATTTGGTCTTATAATCCTCTCAGTTCAAGGCATATCCTTGAGAGGAAAAAAATATAACAATTCCTTCACTAAGTGCCAGGATTTGCAAAATCCGTAAGTTTTTTGAGTTAAGGGTGAAAATTTGAAGTCGCTAAATTCGATTTAAAAAACAAAAACTACTTCAGCGTTTTTTAATCGTAGAAAACTTTTAATTGCTCTGTTTTCAGTGGAACATTGGAAGCTAATGTAAGGTATAAGGATTCGGATGTAAGGGACGAGGTATACATTCTTTTACCGGAAAAAGGGGATTTCAAACGACCAATTAGCTGCATCAAAGTAAGTACATCTCTTAATGGAGAACGGTCCTTCAAAGACCCATCAAAACTTGTTAAAAATATTAGATTCAAATATTATTTTATCTTATTTTATCTCGTTGGTTGCCATGTTTTTCGAGATGTTTAAGAGGCTTCTTAAACAAATGATTACGATACATAAATTAACGAATTGTTTAAAAAAATTGTTAATCGATATTATTTTTAGGTCATCGACAATTCGAGTTATAACGCAAGCGAAGTTGTGATAGTTCAAGGAGGGCTCAACCACCAATTTGCCATCTTCAAAATTTATATCCATTCGATATTGGCTGATTACGACTACACTTTCCAAATCTATACGAGACCTAGCTCCGACTCAATCACTGTAACGCCATCTAATTAGCTAGCATAAGTCAATAAATTAATGTTAATCAATTAAAATATAAAAATTCAAGGTTCATTGTACGCCTATAATTTTTACTACACCTAAAAAGCTTTAGGTATATAGCACACACATAGTGCTTTTGGCTCCAAGTACACTCCTGGACAAAATTAACGCAACATCATAAATTTGCCACATTTTTGATGCTATTTTTTGTTTGAATTTATGATCCGATTTGGATGATTTTTTTTTTGTATTATAGGTTGGTTCCTTGACAATGTCATCATTTTCGCTGTTTATGATAAAATGTCCCTTCTCGATTATACCGGGTGTAATAAAAATGTAATGTTTTTTTCCGAAAATTCGTATCACTCTGTGGAGTATACTAGCAAACAAGACATATAGCAGTTGAAATTAGACGATAGAACCATCTTTTTCCAACATTTTCTTTTTTGGTTTACTTCATTATCTCTGTTATTAAAGGAGATACGCCGTTTTATAGCGTAACATGTTTTAATAGACTGTATTATTCAAAACATCCATTAGTTATCTCACGGTGTTACATGGTTTTACATAGAAAACAAAATCCTGGACTCAACATTTTTTGGTTTCATATTTCTAGTATAAAAGTTTGTTTTAGCATTCCCACGGTGATTTTGCCGGTTGTATTCAAGTTGTTAACATATAATTTTATCTAATTGTACTAAAATATCTTTTTGTAAAATTAAAAGTTTTTTTAAAAACGCATTTTGGAGAACCCAAAATATATTTCATTGTTAAATATTTTCAAGTAGGCTATGGGCCATTTCTGACATTTCAAGTGATGTGTCAATATCGAATACATTATTTGTTATTTTAATCTTAAAAAATGAATCGTCCAAAAAATTTATCGACCGAAGAAGCAGTAAAAGCCTTAACTTTGGTGGATGAAGGCTATTCAATGAGTCATATTGCAAAGGAGCATTGATTCGAATTAGAGGTGGACATACACGTTATTAGCATTATAAATCCATTAATTTTATTGTTTTTGTTTTTTGTTCTTTTCTTGTTTCGCTCGTTTCCAAAAAAAATGTGTTTAATAAACTCTTAATTTTACTTTATGGAATAAAGTAATTCGTTAATTTTGTTTTCATTCATCAAAGCGAGCAGGAATTATTTTGTTATACAGATAACAAACAATGTATTCGATATTGACACATCACTTGAAATGTCAAAAATCGCCCATAGCCTACTTGAAAATATTTAACAATGAATGTTTTGAATAATACAGTCTATTAAAACATGTTACGCTATAAAACGGCGTATCGTCTTTTATAACAGAGATAATGAAGTAAACCAAAAAAGAAAATGTTGACAAAAGATGAATCTACCGTCTAATTTCAACTGCTATATGTCTCGTTTGTTAGTATACTCCACAGAGTGATACGAATTTTCGGAAAAAACATTACATTTTTATTACACCCGGTATAATCGAAAAGGAACATTTTATCATAAACAGCGAAAATGATGACATTGTCAAGGAACCAACCTATAATACAAAAAAAAATCATCCAAATCGGATCATAAATTCAAACAAAAAATAGCATAAAAAATGTGGCAAATTTATGATGTTGCGTTAATTTTGTCCAGGAGTGTATTTACTTTACAATCTTATCTATACCGACCCTATGGTTCTAACTAACAAATATCACAATAGATGTTCTCTCAAAATGATGTGAAATATCTATATTCAAATTAAGTTTACACTCATGATTATATTTCAAAGGTAAAGTAAGAAATTTGTCTAGATAAAAATTAAAATTAAACCTATATTATATAAGCTCGCTTCTCATCGTTAAGAAACATCCTTAATTCAATCCTGAATTCAAAATGTACAGGGTGGCCAAATAAGGATGGCTCTCGGCCATATCTCGCAAACTAATTGTCTTAGAGACTTGCGGTAAAAAATTTTATGACTAAATCGGCCAAAAGAAAATGCTGGAAATAATTTTCAGGTCTCTAAAATGGCCGCTAGGGGGAGTATCCGCCATCTTAATTTTTAAAAGTCGTTATTTTCAAAATTTTCCTAAATAAAGGTATCAAGAACGTGTTTTATTTTTATAGTTAAGATAATTTCGATTCTTTTTTGTTATATATTTTTGACTCTATCTTTTAAAATAAAGTGGTGGGGGTGGTTTGAATATTTTGACAAATAAATGTTAATAACTTTTAAACGGCTGAACCGATTTTTAAAAAATTAAATTTGTTGAAAAGGGCTTTTTTTGGTCTATAATTTACGCTATATAAGATATTATTTTAATTGCTTGCTTGGCCGCAAGATGGCGTTTTTCGACATTACTTCAAAAAACACCGATTTTCTCAAAAAATTTAAATGCAACGATATAACTTTTTCTTTGGAGAAAAATAGTCAAATAATTGCCAAACAAGCCTGTGAAAACCGCATCTCGATATTCCCTTTCTAACCTAAAATATATCTAAAAAAAGAAAAAAATCAAGAAAATTGCTAATTTTTGGTGCACTACAAATATAAAAGCCTCTAATTATCGTTATTCCATCCACAAAAATAATCCATTTAATAATTATCTTCAAGTATAATATTTAGAAACAACAAGCTAAGTAATATTCATTCAATAATTATTGATTTCCCTTCTATTCGCACTAGTTGAGAACAAACGAAATAACCATGCCGTGGAAAATGAAAAACCAAAAAAGAAAAAAATCAAGAAAATTGGTAATTTTTGGTGCACTACCAATATAAAAGCCTCTAATTAGTGTTATTCCATCCACAAAAATAATCAATTTATTAATAATCTTCAAGTATGATATTTAGAAATACCAAGCTAAGTAATATTCATTCAATAATTATTGGATTTCCCTTCTATTCGCACTAGTTGAGAACAAACGAAAAAACCATGCCGTGGAAAATAAAAAAAAAACAAAAAACTGGACGCAGCAGGTCCAGATTAATTAAGGACGTTGGTATAAACGTGTGGTATGGTATACTTGGTGACAGTTGTTGTTCCCTGGTTTATTAATGGGCGACTCAACGGACAGACATATCTAAATTTTCTACGTAACGAATTCCTAGGTTATTGGAAGATGTTCGTCTGGAAACTCGAAGAAATATGTATTTCCTACCCGATGGATGCCCAGCTCATTTTTGGAGACTAGGTCGTTAGATTTTTTGGTTTTTCATTTTCCACGGCATGGTTATTTCGTTTGTTCTCAACTAGTGCGAATGGGAAGGGAAATCCAATAATTATTGAATGCATATTACTTAGCTTGGTGTTTCTAAATATTATACTTGAAGATTATTATTAAATTGATTATTTTTGTGGATGGAATAACGATAATTAGAGGCTTTTATATTTGTAGTGCACCAAAAATTACCAATTTTCTTGATTTTTTTCTTTTTTTAGATATATTTTAGGTTAGGAAGGGGATATCGAGATGCGGTTTTCACAGGCTTGTTTGGCAATTATTTGACTATTTTTCTCCAAAGAAAAAGTTATATCGTTGCATTTAAATTTTTTGAGAAAATCGGTGTTTTTTGAAGTAATGTCGAAAAACGCCATCTTGCGGCCAAGCAAGCAATTAAAATAATATCTTATATAGCGTAAATTATAAACCAAAGAAAGCCCTTTTCAACAATTTCATTTTTTTGAAAATCGGTTCAGCCATTTAAAAGTTATTAACATTTATTTGTTCAAATATTCAAACCACCCCCACCACTTTATTTTAAAAGATAGAGTCAAAAATATATTACAAAAAATAATCGAAATTATCTTAACTATCAAAATAAAACACATTTTTGATACCTTTATTTAGGAAAATTTTGAAAAAAATGACTTTTTAAAATCAAGATGGCGGATACTCCCCATAGCGGCCATTTTAGAGACCTAAAAATTATTTCCAGCATTTTCTTTTTGCCGATTTAGTCATAAGATTTTTTACCGCAAGTCTCTATGACAATTAGTTTGCGAGATATGGTCGAGAGCCATCCTTATTTGGCCACCCTGTACAAGGCAGCAGCTCTCTGTGTATTTGGTCTTATGATCTGTTTTGTTCAAGGCATGTCCTTGCAGAATAACAAATATAACAGTTCATACACATTGTGCAAGAATTTGGACGATCCGTAAGTTGTTTTTTTGATATTAATATTGTATGTATTTCCATGATGCCAGAAATGCATAGCTGAACTTCCACTGTATAATTCAATTAAACATCTCCTCTGACATAACACATACAGGGTGTTTCATTGGGAAAGGGCAATATTTTAACCCTATGTAGAGGTCACCCAGGGGATTACAAAAAACCCATATACTATGGGTCTTGCGCCCTTTATAACCGAGTTACAGGGTGTTTTTTGAATTTTTGTCCCATTTCTTTCGACACCTATAACTTTTGAATCACCCAGTATGTTTTTTTGATATTTGACATAGATATTCAATATCTTTAGGACAATTTATTACCACATTAAAAAATTACAAAATCCAGGTCCGGTTTTAGAGAAATTATTAAAATTTGACCGACCCTAAAACAACACCCTTATACACCCTTAATACATCACATTTTTAAAAATTGAATTTCAAATTTAGAAAGAGCATAAAAAACTGAATGTATTCATCAACTTTTTATTTTCCCGCATGCCGTTTTTCTACCAAAATTTAAACGTTAAATTGTACATTATGAGATTTTTGGTCCATGAAGAATGTAATTGAAGGGATTTTAATTATTTTTTCTTTAATAAAACCAGATTTACTTAACTCGTTCATGGAAATTCCTGAAATGAACCTATTGAACTTGAATTAACATTCACATAAACCAATAAAAATTACAATTACAGATCCGCACTTAATAAAATTAAAATGATTTCAATTCATTTTATAATTAATCATTTATTAATCAATTTTTACATTTCTACATGAGAAAATTCACAACTTAACTAAGTAATTTACTAGATTTTTCAAAAAAGATACTAGAATAAGTATTCTTTTCCACACCACCAAGAGGTAGAACACAAGGAGCGTTTTTAATGTGGTATCCCCAATAGGCCTAATCCACACGAACTGGAAAAATGGAACAATGAATAAAAAATATGAAAAATAAACAAAAAAATTAACAAAAAACAACTCTAAAAACAAACGAACAAGAAATTTGGTTTTTAACCAAATAATTAATATCTACTAATTTAATGCTAATTATAAATAACAAAAAATAATAACTAACAAACTAACAACAAAAAAAACCAGACAGAAAGGTATTTTAACAATTGCTCAAAATGTCCTCCATTTTGTTCGATACATAATCTAGCTCTCCTAATCAAATTGCAAATAAATCTTCTAAGAACATTGGGATTGTTTTTTAATTCTTTAAAAATGCTTACTATAGGTAAATGTGTTCTATCTCTTGGTGGTGTGGAAATGAGTACTTTTAGTATTTTTTGAAAAAAAGCTAATAAATTGCTTAGTTAAGTTTTGAATTTTCTCATGTAGAAAGTAAAAATTGATTAATCAATGATTAATTATAAAATGAATTGAAATCATTTTAATTTTATTAAGTGCGGATCTGTAATTGTAATTTTTATTGGTTTATGTGAATGTTAATTCAAGTTCAATAGGTTCATTTCAGGAATTTCCATGAACGAGTTAAGTAAACCTGGTTTTATTAAAGAAAAAATAATTAAAATCCCTTCAATTACATTTTACAAGGACCAAAAATCTCATAATGTACATGTTAACGTTTAAATTTTGGTAGAAAAACGGCAAGCGGGAAAATAAAAAGTTGATGGATACATTCAGGTTTTTATGCTCTTTCTAAATTTGAAATTCAATTTTTAAAAATGTGATGTATTAAGGGTGTATAAAAGTGCTGTTTTAGGGTCGGTCAAATTTTAATAATTTCTCTAAAACCGGACCTGGATTTTGTAATTTTTTAATGTGGCAATAAATTGTCCTAAAGATATTGAATATCTATGTCAAATATCAAAAAAATATACTGAGTGATTCAAAAGTTATAGGTGCCGAAAGAAATGGGCCAAATTCAAAAAACACCCTGTAACTCGGTTATAAAGGGCGCAAGACCCATAGTATAAGGGTTTTTTGTAATCCCCTGAGTGACATCTATATAGGGTTAAAATATTGCCCTTTCCCAATGAAACACCCTGTAAACAGGGTGTCGCAAAAAGGTTGGGACATGGCTTAACTACCGATTGTGAGACGAATCTGGCTAAAATATAAAAAAATCTTATTTTTACTTTTAACTTTAATACTTTAATTGTTCTGTTTTCAGTGGAAACTTAGTAGCCAACGTTAGTTCTAAAAGTCAAGAAGATGTCAACGCAATCGTTCGTATTCCAGAAAGAAGTGTTTTCGCAAACTCAATAAGCTGTATCAAAGTAAGAACAATTAACCATGAATCCATTGAAAAGCTCATCAGATTTGAGTCATTCAACTTTTAATGAATTTTGATTAGATTCAAATATTAGATCATTAGCATCATCATCAGCAAAGTGTCCATCTGGAAAATCGATTTAAACTTTTTCTAAATTGTAATTTTTTAACGAATGAATTTAACAATAATTTTTTAGGTCATTGACAATATGGAAAATCAGGATATTTCTGAAGCTGCCGTCAACTACGGAGGACTCGGCAAAAGTATGGTCGAATTTAAGATTTATTTTCTTAACACTGGTTACACTGGAACAGACAGCGGATACGATTACACTTTCTTAATCTACACGAAACCATTGTCGACTAAATTACAGTCACACCGAAAACATCTAGCATAAGCTAGCATTTACTATAGTAAATAAATGAAGTATATTATGAAAGTTCTAATCTGTTTATATATTGCCCTATATCTATTTCCTTTTTATATCCGAAATGTCCTTCTTTCTCCAACAAATTAATATTTACAAAAAGGATTCCTAAAGAATTATAAAAAACACAATTCCATATTTATTAAAATTAAGAATTTACTTTGAAATAAACGGTAGAAGCAAAAGAAACCTTTTTAAGAGAAAAAGGTTAAAAAACGGTTAAAAAGGTTAAAAAAAATTTTCTATTTTATTGAAATCAGCAATAAAAAATAAGGAAAGTTCATGTTTACTTCCCTATACCTAAACCTAATAGGTTTGATGATATTAAAAATTTTACTTAAAACTTACTTTTCTGCCTTTTTCCTTAATAATCCGTTTTTACAAGTTGGCCATGTAAATTGTTTGTAATTAATTGATTATTAATTTTGGTACTTGTGAGATATTACATGGCCAACTTGTAAAACAGAGTTATTTAAGAATAAGACAGAAAAGTAAGATTTATGTAAAATATTCAATATCTTCAAAACTATTAGGTTTAGTTATAGGGAAGTAAACATGAACTTTCCTTATTTTTTATCGCTGTTTCAATAACATAGAAAAAAATGGGTGGTTCCATTTAAAAAAATGAAATAATTTGGTATTTTTGAAGTTTAACTTTTCAGATGTTTTGTATACACCTTGTATAAAGTAAAAAGTTTTTTAACACAGATTCAATTACCTTTAACCTTGCTAGTGACCACCCTACAGAAACCGTATCCATATCTTTAAAGGGATCCCCGTAAAAAAATAATTTGTAAGGGTCTGCATCGGTAAAATTTTTCAAAAAAAAATTAGTAACTCAAAAAGTATGCATTTTTGAAAAAAGTTTTTTAGACAAAAGCACTCTAAAATTATGCGTACATTTTGAAAATATATTAATATATGGGGTATAACCGGAAGTAAAGAAAAGTTGAAAATATTTTCATTGAATAGAGCGCATCGACTAATACTTGTACACAAATTTTCAAATTTTATTTACAACTACTTTTCCAGATACTTCTAATGGGCCCTCGTCATGACACACACTGTATATTACACGTATGTAAGTACCTATATATACTTTAATTTATACTGCAGATACATTTTATTTGCTGTTTCCTAACCCAGAGGCGTGAAAAACTTATTTAACACCCTTTAATATCACCGAATTTATCATATACTCGTAAATAGTAAAGTCATCTTGAAAACACAATTTACCATATTTTCCACTCGAGTTATTTTAAGACACCTCTACAGACTTTAACCAGTCGTATTTTAATTGCCTTAATCGGCACTCACAATGTCTCAAAGGTAAAGTAAGAAAAAGGTACAGATAATAATTCAAATAAGTTTACTATATTGTATATAAAGTGGATTTTCATCATCGGGCAGCATTGTTTATTCAATCCTTAATCAAAATGTTCAAGGTAGCAGTTCTCTGTTTATTTGGTCTTATCTGCGCTGTTCAAGGCAAGGCCTTGCAGGGTCAGTACAACAATTCCTACACCTTGTGCCCGGAACCCGATAATCCGTAAGTTTTTATTTTTATTTTTCTTGTAGTTCACTTGTTATTTACATCGATACATTTATGCCCGATTTCACCAACCAGTTCCTAAAGTTAGGTAATACCTAAACCGGATTTAGGAATTCCTAAGTACAATTTGCGTTTCACCATGCACTAAGTAATACCTAAAGGTAATAGGAAATGCCTAAAGTTAGGACATCTCACTGGGCTTGCCTAAAACATTTAGGAAATACTTAACCATACTTTTCATGTGATTTCATGTGACTTAAGTTTTGACTGTGTTTAGACTCTTTAGATGAAAATTTAAAATGGGAGGAGAGTTTTTAGAAACTGGACGAAACTGATTTTTTTTCGCCTTTTTCGATATATAAAAATACGGCATTACAAATATTAGAAAGAATTGAAGATGATTTTTAATTTGATACACAGGAAGTTTTTGGAACTATTGACCGTACACATGCATGTAAAGTTAAATAGTCCTGGAGAAGAAGATGTAGAAATATTTTACAAATCGGAAAGGTTATTTTTCTATTAATGTATACAGACTACATCTTCAGCAGATTTAAAAATAACTAACATAGTTTAAAGATGGCCCGGATCGTCAAAATCTCTTCTTTTCTGTCAACATATTCAATTTCGATCTCCGCTTATTCGGTTTACACGTCAAAATTAGCCAATGCTACCAATAACATGCAGAAAACTGTCAAAATTAAATTTTTACCTAGGTATTTCTTATTAAGGGATTTCTTATGTTGGTGAAATTCGATTTAGGTAAGTATTCGATTTAAGTACTTCCTACCTTACGAATTACCTAGTTAGGAAATACCTAACAACATGTTGGTGAAATCGGGCATTACATGTTCAATTAAACATCTCTTAAGCTAAACGTTTTGTAACTTTTTAAGGTACAATTTATTTTTATTATTCTGTTTTCAGTGGAATATTGGTAGCCACTGTACATTCTTCGAATCCTCAAAGCTTCATCACAGACATTCGCATTCCGAGAACAAGTGTTTTTGACAACCCAATTAGCTGCATCAAAGTAAGTGCAACTATTATTGATATACAGTGTGTCTACTTAAGTTCGCACCTTATGGAAAACTGTTTTTATTATTAATTTTACGAAAAAAAGTTATTCTTCATAAAAAGTTCTGCATGTTTTAAAACCTAAAATACAACCATCAGATAACAATTTTTTTTAATCCGTATACGAGGTTTGTCAAAAATTGTGTTTTTTGCTCAAGAGTAAAGTACCTTTATTTTTGGAAATATCGGTAATTGTTATTAAGAAAAGTTGATCAGGACTAAAAATTACGTTCAAATATGTAATTACATCCAATTATAAGTAAGTAATCTATTTTTCTTCTTTAAACTATCAACACCTAGCAATGTTTCTATGTAGTCGATAATTATTGTAAAATAAATTATTTTGTTATCATTTATTTCAATTCAAAATCAAACTAATGCAACATAGAGGTTAAGAGATGTAAATGTAATCAAATTTTTAACGAATAAAGAGATAACAGATAACAATTTCCAATATTTTCAAAAATAGATTTACTTTACTTTTGAGCAAAATTCATATTTTCTGACAAACCTCGTATACGAATGAAAAAATTAGATATCTGATGATTGTATTTTAGGTTTTAAAACATGCAGAACTTTTTATGAAGAATAACTTTTTTTCGTAAAATTAATAATAAAAAGTTTTCCATATGGTGCGAATTTAAGTAGACACACTGTATAACTTCCTTAAAGCTGTATTAATTTTGATAGGTATCAATAAGGTACAGTTTTAGAAACGATATTGCAATATTTCCTTAGTATTTTCTAAAAAAATATACCACTGCAAAATATTGTATATCCAATTGAACAATTTCCATTTATACTTTTATAGGTATTTTTTCAAGGTGGTATAATTATTGTAAGAGTATTTTATTTTTTAGGTAATTGACAATAAGGATAACAGCTTCACCGATGCTGGTCCCATAGAAGGAGGTCTTAACCAGAACTTTATCAAATTTAGAATTTATTTCCTCAACGGTTGGTTGGACAACCTTCCGTTATCGGTAGGATTCGACTACACTTTCAAAATCTACACTAAACCTCCTAAATAAGGTTTAGAAATGGTGTAAAATATTATATTTATAAAAAGACGAATAATACAAAATATACAGAGTATTTTAATATATTTTCACTTTTGTTAAATGCTTATACCTATCAAATAATTTTTGATATACCTTAATTAACTTAATAAACTATGTTTATACTGCCGATATTTTAATTATTGTTTGAAGTATCTTGAAAAACTTGAAATCTTGGAAAGCATCATCAACAGAATTAGCATCTAAGAACATTATCTTGACTTTATAAAAAGCTATAAATTGTGTAAATTTAAAGATTAAAATTGAAGTGTTCTTAGAAGTTCTTTCTTGTAAAATTCCATATCTCAAAAACGTTTAGAGATTTTATACACGCGAATTTGATTTTATTGTTTGAACTATGTATTGTGCCTTGAAAAGTGTACTTATATTCATTTTACATTTCTTATCTGTATTGATTTCAAGGAAATACGCACTCAAGTCTCACAATTTAGGTACATTACAATTTTAATCCTTCAAAAATCAATAAAATCCTTTCATATGTTCATGTAGATACTCCGTTAAAAATTGCCCAAGACAAAACAGCCTCGACAAAATAGCCTCGAAAAATAGCCCTTTGGGCTTTTTTGTTTTAGGCGACATTGTTTTGGGGATATTTTTTTAGTCGCGGTTCAGGTAATATGTTAATATACAGTGTGTCCACAAATGGGGTTGCCTATAAGAGAAAAATTTTTATATTCATTTTACGACAAAAAGTCAATGTTTATAAGAATTTTTGCTTCTTTTAAAAATGAGAAAAACACTGAAAAATCTTAGATTGGATCTACAGAGTGTTGTCAAATTAAGAAAACATGAAAATACCTCAAGAGGGAAGTACCATTATTTTTTATTTTACACAAAATTTTTATGAAAGAAAGTTGTTTATAATCTAAAATAAAGCCTGAATACAAATTTTCAAATTAAAATTCCAATTTTGTGTGTCCACGGATGAAGTTTTGAATTTTCTCATGTAGAAAGTAAAAATTGATTAATCAATGATTAATTATAAAATGAATTGAAATCATTTTAATTTTATTAAGTGCGGATCTGTAATTGTAATTTTTATTGGTTTATGTGAATGTTAATTCAAGTTCAATAGGTCTATTTCAGGAATTTTCATGAAAGTGTTAAGTAAATCTGGTTTTATTAAAGAAAAAATAATTAAAATCCCTTCAATTACATTTTACATGGACCAAAAATCTCATAATGTACATTTTAACGTGAAATCAACTTCTCTCTCTTTGAGAAATCTCAAAAAAAATGTAATAAAAGTCATACAGAAATAAAATTATAAACCCGAGTTTCAATAAAAAATTGAAAAATAAATACTGCTTTTTGCGTTCATAATTTTGCCTTAATACTTTACTGTAGCAAATGTTGCACCAAAACAATGGTTAAAACAAAAAAAACAAGCACCCAAGCTTGCATTGCAGTAAATGGGAACAATTTTGAACATCTTGTATAAGTAATTGAACTGTTAAACTATTATTTTATTATCTCGATTTCTGTAAGACTTTTATTACGTTTTTTTTGTGTAATTAACTTCTCTCGTAACAGTGCATATGTGGTTAAAATTTGTCGGATAAGTTGTGAAACACCCTGTATAATCGTACTAAAGGGAAAGTGTTTTTTTGAAGAATCAGTTTTCTGTAGTTAGGGCAAGTAAGGAGTAGAGATTTTGCGAAATTTTTGGAGGAAATATGCAATGAAACGTTTTTTTATATAATGAAATAGATACTAATCTTTTATCCCAATTATTGGGTGGATTATAGTTAAAAAAGTGTTCAAAGAGAGATGATTATATATGAAACTTTTTTCTATAAAATAAAGTAAATATGAAGTTTCTATAATCACTTTTATTTTTATAATGAACTATACTGCTCCACAAAAGTTAAGGAAGTTCACAAATATTGAGATTAATTTAAAAGTTACAGGTTTTTTGATTGCCAAATTTAGTTTGAGTTGTAAAGGTAGGGGCAAAATATCCACTCAGATATGAGAGAAAACATTTAATTTCGCATATTTGAAAATTTGGTGATCAAAAAGTCTGTAACTTTTAAAATAATCGCAAAATTTGCGAACTTTTGTGGAGCAATTTATTATGATTTCAATATAATGTGAAAGAATCAAACTAATCCGAAACCTACTTGATACTAACTTGAAGAGTTATAAAAGATTCTAGTCCTTTAGAATACTGCAAAACTAGTCCTTTACAACACACTATAAAAATACAACTCATCTACAACTCGTGTATCAAATTTCTTCTCGTGAACAATACCAGTAAATATAAGACCAGTGTTGTTAAGTAATTATTTGCAAGTAATTGAAAAAGTAATTGAATTACTTTTATTGTAATTGAGGCGGTAATTAATTATAAGATCTTCAATTGTAATTCATTTGTAATTCAATTACTCCTTTCGTTACAATTACAATTACATTTTACAATTACATTTTACAATTACATTTTACAATTACATTTCAATTACATTGGTCACAAAAGTACTTATTTAATATTTTCAATGCGTGGAAAGTTTAATTCCGATTGCAAATCCCTAAATAATTATTTAAAACTGACACCAAAGCAAAGTAATTGTGATTTCTGTAAGACTTTTATTACATTTTTTTTGGGAAATTAACTTCTCTCGTAACAGTGCATATGTGGTTAAAATTTGTCGGATAAGTTGTGAAACACCCTGTATTTTACACGTACCTATACTTTAATTTATACTGCAGATACATTTTATTTGCTGTTTCCTAACCCAGAGGCGTGAAAAACTTTTAATTTAACACCCTTTAATACCACCGAATTTATCATAACTCGTAAATAGTAAAGTCATCTTGAAAACACAATTTACCATATTTTCCACTCGAGTTATTTTAAGACACCTCTACAGACTTTAACCAGTCGTATTTTAATTGCCTTAATCGGCACTCACAAATGTCTCAAAGGTAAAGTAAGAGAAATGTACAGATAATAATTCAAATAAGTTTACTATATTGTATATAAGCTAGATTTTCATCATCGAGCAGCATTGTTTATTCAATTCCTAATCAAAATGTTCAAGGTAGCAGTTCTCTGTTTATTTGGTCTTATCTGCGCTGTTCAAGGCAAGGCCTTGCAGGGTCAGTACAACAATTCCTACACCTTGTGCCCGGAACCCGATAATCCGTAAGTTTTTATTTTTATTTTTCTTGTAGTTTACTTGTTATTTACATTGATACATTTATGCCCGATTTCACCAACCAGTTCCTAAAGTTAGGTAATACCTAAACCGGATTTAGGAATTTCTAAGTACAATTTGCGTTTCACCATGCACTAAGTAATACCTAAAGGTAATAGGAAATGCCTAAAGTTAGGACAGCTGACTGAGCTTGCCTAAAACATTTAGGAAATACTTAACCATACTTTCCATGTAATTTCTTGTGACTTAAGTCTTGACTGTCTTTAGACTCTTTAGATGAAAATTTAAAATGGGAGGAGAGTTTTTAGAAACTGGACGAAACTGATTTTTTTTCGCCTTTTTCGATATATAAAAATACGGCATTACAAATATTAGAAAGAATTGAAGATGATTTTTAATTTGATACACAGGAAGTTTTTGGAACTATTGACCGTACACATGCATGTAAAGATCCATTGTCCTGGAGAAGAAGATGTAGAAATATTTTACAAATCGGAAAGGTTATTTTTCTATAATATTAATGTACAGACTACATCTTCAGCAGATTTAAAAATAACTAACATAATTTAAAGATGGCCCGGATCGTCAAAATCTCTTCTTTTCTGTCAACATATTCAATTTCGATCTCCGCTTATTCGGTTTACACATCAAAATTAGCCAGTGCTACCAATAAAATTCAAAAAATTGTCAAAATCAAATTTTTACCTAAGGTATTTCTTAGTAAGGGATTTCTAATGTTGGTGAAATTCGATTTAGGTAAGTATTCGATTTAAGTAATTCCTACCTTAGGAATTACCTAGTTAGGAAATACCTAACAACATGTTGGTGAAATCGGGCATTACATGTTCAATTAAACATCTCTTTAGCTAAACGTTTTGTAACTTTTTGAGGTAAAATTTATTTTTATTATTCTGTTTTCAGTGGAATATTGGTAGCCACCGTACATTCTTCGAATCCTCAAAGCTTCATCACAGACATTCGCATTCCGAGAACAAGTGTTTTTGACAACCCAATTAGCTGCATCAAAGTAAGTGCAACTATTATTGATATACAGTGCATTTCTTTAATGTCCCCCCTTTTATTTTTTGAACGGATCAACTTAGAAAATTGAAATTTAGGATAACAAAACTAATGCATGATTACTATATTTTGGAGTAAAATTGACAGATGAAAATATCAAGATGGCGACTGGGCGCCATATTGAGAAATAAATTTAAATGGAAAGGGGGGTCTTGTGATACATCATTTTGAAGCTCCTGACAAATACTCTACAACCCTGGAATATAAAGTCAATATCTGCACCTGCTACAAAATGGCGGACATTTAATAATTACCTGAATACAAACAAATTAATATCAATTTTTCTAGAAATATTTGTTTTTCTACACCAAATAGCAATCCCAGCAAACCGATAAGGTTTGACAGGTTATTGTTGGTTAAAAAAATTCCAAAAAATTTAAGTACGACAACGAACATTAATTGTTTAGTCAAAATATGCTCATTTAGTTTTTGGTTTTCCTAGTGTTCAAACGTATTTTCATTTAGTTTTCGGTTGTTTAGTTCTCATTGTAGTTAGATACCACGTGGTGAACTAACTCTAAAATGGCCAATTCTCGTCCATTGGAAGATGGAGCACCATCACATTACTCCAGACAAGTAATGAACTATTTGGATGATATTTTCCCTAATCGTTGGATTGGTCGTCGAGGTCCTACGGAATGGCCAGCCTGCTCGCCATATTTGACACCTTTAGACTTTTTTTATGGGGTTATTTGAAGCAAAAAGTGTACGAAACTGAACCTGCTTCAATATTGGATATTCGAGAAATAATTACAGATATTTGTAGAAATATCGACGTTACTATGTTCGAAAATGTTCGGATAGGCTGTTCTTGTATCAAGAAGTTCAAACCATTTCGAGCATTTTTTGAACCGAACTCAGCTTATTTCCTCAAATTATGACGTTAAACGTCGATGTATTCAGGTAATTATTAAATGTCAGCCATTTTGTAGCAGGTGCAGATATTGACTTTATATTCCAGGGTTGTGGAGTATTTGTCAGGAGCTTCAAAATGATGTATCACAAGACCCCCCTTTCCATTTAAATTTATTTCCCAAGATGGCGCCCAATCGCCATCTTGAAATTTTCAACTGTCAATTTTATTCCAAAATATAGTAATCATGCATTAGTTTTATTATCCAAAATTTCAATTTTCTAAGTTGATCCGTTCAAAAAATAAAAGGGGGGGGGGAATTTAAAGAAATGCACTGTATAACTTCCTTAAAGCTGTATTAATTTTGATAGGTTTCAATAAGGTACAGTTTTAGAAACGACATTGCAATATTTCCTTAGTATGTTCTAAAAAAATATACCACTGCAAAATATTGTATATCCAATTGAACAATTTCCATTTATACTTTTATAGGTATTTTTTCAAGGTGGTAATTATTGTAAGAGTATTTTATTTTTTAGGTAATTGACAATAAGGATAACAGCTTCACCGATGCTGGTCCCATAGAAGGAGGTCTTAACCAGAACTTTATCAAATTTAGAATTTATTTCCTCAACGGTTGGTTGGACAACCTTCCGTTATCGGTAGGATTCGACTACACTTTCAAAATCTACACTAAACCTCCTAAATAAGGTTTAGAAATGGTGTAAAATATTATATTTATAAAAAGACGAATAATACAAAATATACAGAGTATTTTAATATATTTTCACTTTTGTTAAATGCTTATACCTATCAAATAATTTTTGATATACCTTAACTTAATAAACTACATACAGGGTGACCCAGGGTCGCGTTAAAGTCCCATAACTTTTTACCTAATTGAGATATCGACTTGATTTTTTTTTCAAAAGGTAGGTACAATAATACTGCATATTATTAAAATAGTTTCGTCTATATACAGGGTGGCTCAGTATTAGAAATTCACTAAAGTTACCTTTTTTTTAATGGAACCCCCTATATATTATAACATTTTTGAATTCTTTAGTGAATTTTAGTTTGACTGTATGTACCATACATTGTGCCTAAAACCAATCGTTTAGTGGTAATTCGACATTTTAGAAAAAAGTAGAGGTTTGAAAAAAAATGAATATTGCCGCTTTTGTAAAACTTAGAAGGTCGTGACTCTGGGTTATTAGTAAACATGAAATGTACTACTGTGTGACAGGGATTCAGAATTGAATACTGTTTGTGTTCTTAGATATCGATAAGCAAATTTACAAAATTTCAATTAAAGGTAACTTGATTTTTTTAAATGAAACTACCTACTTTTTTGTACACCATCTTGTAGGAAATTTTATTGCCTTTCTAACGATATAATATTGTCAATATTTTTACCTGCTAGTTTTCTCTTAATTCCGGAATTTCTTATAATTCGCGGTAATTTTCAATTTTCAATAGTACTGTTCAAAGTGGCTCAATATAGTAAATTAAATTAAAATAAAACAAAAATTTTATAAAAGATAGTGAGTTATAAAAAAAGTATACAGATCAATCAATCAACTACAATTTATTTGATTATAGGGAGATAATGATAATGTACAAGGAATAATGTAAAGAACAGTTTTTTTTTGATAGCACAATAATTTTTCTTACAGTAGATGCTCAAAGATATTGCTATTATGTTCGATTACGTCTTCTTAAAAACTAATTTTTAAAGCGCGTTAGCATGTTTTAATCAATTGATCGAAAAGCGTCTCTTATCCGGATCTTCATGTCGTTAGCTGTTGTTGGCCTGCCCGTTCCCGCGATTTGACACCAATTGATTTTTTCCTATGGGGATTTATTAAGGACAATGTCTATAGTGTTAGGCCGTGAAAATTACCGGGAATTATAAGAAATTCCGGAATTAAAAGAAAACTAGCGGGTAAAAATATTGACAATGTTATATCGTTAGAAAGGCAATAAAATTTCCTACAAAATGGTGTACAAAAAAGTAGGTAGTTTCATTTAAAAAAATCAAGTTACCTTTAATTGAAATTTTGTAAATTTGCTTATCGATATCTAAGAACACAAACAGTATTCAATTCTGAATCCATGTCACACAGTAGTACATTTCATGTTTACTAATAACCCAGAGTCACGCCCTTCTAAGTTTTACAAAAGCGACAATATTCATTTTTTTTCAAACCTCTACTTTTTTCTAAAATGTCGAATTACCACTAAACGATTGGTTTTAGGTACAATGTATGGTACATAAAGTCACACTAAAATTCACTAAATAATTCAAAAATCTTATAATATACAGGGGGTTCCATTAAAAAAAAGGTAACTTTAGTGAATTTCTAATACTGAGCCACCCTGTATATAGACGAAACTATTTTAATAATATGCAGTATTATTGTACCTACCTTTTGACAAAAAAAAATCAAGTCGATATCTCAATTAGGTAAAAAGTTATGGGACTTTAACGCGACCCTGGGTCACCCTGTATGTTTATACTGCCGATATTTTAATTATTGTTTGAAGCATCTTGAAAAACTTGAAATCTTGGAAAGCGTCATCAACAGAATTAGCATCTAAGAACATTATCTTGACTTTGTAAAAAGCTATAAATTATGCAAATTTAAAGATTAAAATTGAAGTGTTCTTAGAAGTCCTTTCTTGTAAAATTCCATATCTCAAAAACGTTTACACGCGAATTTGATTTTATTGTTTGAACTATGTATTGTGCCTTGAAAAGTGTACTTATATTCATTTTACATTTCTTATCTGTATTGATTTCAAGGAAATACGCACTTAAGTCTCACAATTTAGGTACATTACAATTTTAATCCGTCAAAAATTGCCCAAGACAAAACAGCCTCGAAAAAATAGCCCTTTGGGCTATTTTGTTTTAGGTCAATTTAGGACTATTTTTTTAGTCATGCACGGTTCAGGTAATATGGTAATATGTTAATATTATACAGGGCTTTTCACGGTATCCGTCTATTAGAAGTATCTCAATAATGAAAAGACTTAAAAATCTGAAATTTTGGTTATAGTATTTTTTGGATAATTTGAATTGATCTAAATTATTTTCATTTCGATTACACGTCGGTTATACTGGAAGTTGACACCAACTTCGTTATTTTAAAACTGAAAATACAGTTTAGTTTCATTTAGTAGTATGTCTGGACATCATCGATACTCAATTTGAAGCTTCTAGCTGCATTATTAACAGAGATATCACAGAAAATACATTCGACTGTTTTTCCAAAAAATATCAAAAAAATTGTAATATCTTAAAAATGGTGCATTTTTGGCATATGGTGTTATTATCAAAGTCTAGTTAAAAAAGGCCATAGAATTCAAAAATGAAGTTAAAAATGGCACTTTACATATAAAATAACGAAGTTGGTGTCAACTTCCGGTATAACCGGATGTGTAATCAAAATGAAAATATTTTAGATCAATTCAAATTATCCAAAAAATACTATAACCAAAATTTCAGATTTTTAAGTCTTTTCATTATTGAGATACTTCTAATGGACGGTTACCGTGAAAAGCCCTGTAGAATTTGTTCAGGCTGCAAATGAATACAAAGTATTTAATCTCTTAACTAATTTTCAATTTTACAACTTTCAATTATTGAAAATTAAACAAACAATACTTGAATGAGTGGATTAAAAACAAATTTTTACAATGCTAACAAAACAAGGTCCCATAGAACAAATGATTTTTATGAATTTTACATGACTTTTCGATTAAAATTCGCCAACATAATAAACTGCTCCACAAAAGTTAAGGAAGTTCGCAAATTTTGCGATTATTTTAAAACTTGCAGACTTTTTGATAACCAAATTTTCAAATATGCGAAATTAAATGTTTTCTCTCATATCTAAGTGGATATTTTGCCCCTACCTCTACAACACATACCAAATTTTGCAATAAAAAAATCTGCAACTTTTAAATTAATCTCAATATTTGTGAACTTCCTTAACTTTTGTGGAGCAGTATATTTAACAAGCATCCGCTGAATATTTACTATTTTACAAATTTATGTTTTCGTATAGTTGCATATATTTACGCATTACTTATTTATAGTTAATTATTAGTAATTCGCATATAAAAAGAAACCAGCTCTGTTTCAAAATGAAGTATATCTAATAAAATGTCGAATAGCACTCGCCTTCGAGGACGAATTGCCTTAATTACTGGTTCCACCAGTGGAATCGGATTCGCTATAGCCGAAAGGCTAGCAGAAGACGGTGCTAGAATTATAATATCGAGCAGAAAGCAAGAAAACGTCGATGGAGCTCTAAAGAAATTAGCGGAAAAAGGACACGATGTCTGTGGGGTAGCTTGTAACATTAGCAATGTCGATGATAGAAAGAAGTTAGTTCTGCAAGTGGAGAGAATTGGAGGTAATTTTATTCCATTTAGTATGATTGCCTGTTTGAAAGGGGGTGTTTCAATAAGAGCGCAAGATTTTAAGGTTCAATAAAACAATGTTATCTGCAGCAAAATATGGAAATATTTATTAATTTTTCATGTGTACATTTAGGAATTATATACAGTGTGTGTCACGACGAGGGCCCATTAGAAGTATCCGGAAAAGTAGTTGTAATTAAAATTTGAAAATTTGTGTACAAGTATTAGTCGATGCGCTCTATTCAATGAAAATATTTTCAACTTTTCTTTACTTCCGGTTATACCGGAAGTGGACAGCAACTTTGTTATTTTAAATGGGACACCCCATATATTAATATATTTTCGAAATGTACGCAAAATTTTAGAGTGCTTTTGTCTAAAAAGTTTTTGGCAAAAATGCATACTTTTTGAGTTACTATTTTTTTTTTATTTGACCGATGCAGACCCTTATAAATTATTTTTTTACGGGGATACCTTTAAAGATATGGATACGGTTTCTGTAGGGTGGTCACTAGCAAGTTCAAAGGTATTTGAATATGTGTTAAATAACTTTTTATTTTATACAGGGTGTATACAAAACATGTGAAAAGTTGAACTTCAAAAATACGAAATTATTTCTTTTTTTTTTTAATGGAACCAACCATTTTTTTCTATTTTATTGGAATCAGCGGTAAAAAATTAGGGAAGTTCATGTTTACTTCCCTATACCTAAACCTAATAGTTTTGAAGATATCGAATATTTTACATAAATCTTACTTTTCTGCCTTATTCTTAAATAAATCTGTTTTACAAGTTGGCCATGTAATATCTCACAAGTACCAAAATTAATAATCAATTAATTACAAACAATTTACATGGCCAACTTGTAAAAACGGATTATTTAAGAATAAGGCAGAAAAGTAAGTTTTAAGTAAAATTTTTAATATCTTCAAAACTATTAAGTTTAGGTATAGGGAAGTAAACATGAACTTTCCTTATTTTTTATCGCTGATTTCAATAAAATAAAAAAAATGGTGGTTCCATTTAAAAAAATGAAATAATTTGGTATTTTTGAAGTTCAACTTATCACATGTCTTGTATACACCCTGTATAAAATAAAAAGTTTTTTAACACATATTCAAATACCTTTGAACTTGCTAGTGACCACCCTACAGAAACCGTATCCATATCTTTAAAGGGATCCCCATAAAAAAATAATTTATAAGGGTCTGCATCGGTCAAATTTTTCAAAAAAAAAATTAGTAACTCAAAAAGCATGCATTTTTGAAAAAAGTTTTTTAGACAAAAGCACTCTAAAATTTTGCGTACATTTCGAAAATATATTAATATATGGGGTGTCCCATTTAAAATAACAAAGTTGATGTCCACTTCCGGTATAACCGAAAGTAAAGAAAAGTTGAAAATATTTTCATTGAATAGAGCGCATCGACTAATACTTGTACACAAATTTTCAAATTTTAATTACAACTACTTTTCCAGATACTTTCTAATGGGCCCTCGTCGTGACACACACTGTATGAAACAAAATATCTTGTAAATGGCCCCATGGCTTTGCTGGCACAAGCGTACTCTTTTGATTTTCAAAAGCATTATTGTATACATGTGGCGGTATTTTATTGATACAGCGTCTAATTTCGGCCTTTAACGCTTCGGTGGTCCCGGGTATGTTGGCATAAACCTGTGACTAAAAGTAACCCCGCAGCCAGAAGTCCAAAGGTGTTAAATCACAAAAACGTGGTGGCCAATTCTGGTCACCAAACCGGGAAATGACCTGACCGGGAGTAACGTTTAACAATTAAGACGCGATTATGTTCCTTATCCAGATCCATATCCAGACCCAATGATCCATATTTACTAACTCCCAACTGTCAACTTTCGATCTGTCATGTTATAATCACGTGTCATTGTGACTGTCAAACATGACGGGCAATTCAAATCTTGCGGTCTTATTGAAACACCCTATAGTAATGATTTTTGTTAAATAATCGGTTTCGCCTCAAAAAAGCTTATTTTGGTTTCCCAAAAATAAGATTCTGGAATTTTATCCTTTTTTTCAATCACCCATTCTATGCTATCTATGAATAGGAAACGTTAGTGGCTTTATAGTAGGATGTTATAGATGTTAATGGACACTATCTAGTTGTTGTGTAGTGTGTTTTAACATAATTTTAAAGAGGCGACTAAACACCTTGCTCCATTTCCGATTACAACATGGTCATTTCTATGAGAGGAACAAAGAAAGATTATTAAAATGACAGTTGTCAGAGTGAAAAGTTGCAATGACACAAATGTCACTCTTTCCTTTTCCTTTATAAGTGTCTAATGGAAGTTGTCTTTATCGCACCCATGGCCTATATGTATAACTTATGATGCAATCAAAAATGGAGCAACCTGTATGTACAATTTAAGGCTGATATTCTTGAAAGCAAAATGTAGTTCCTGGTGCATAAGGACGATATAAGGACGAAAATGTAGAAACATTATAATGTTTACGTGTCGAAATCTAAAAAAAAGGCTGTTTAATTGCGGTATTTTAGAACTTTGCTCGCAATTAAAATAATTAGCAGTTTTAAATTGATTTCAAAATAAAAAATGAGGTGAATATTATTGATGGTAATTAAAATAAATTGCATAAACCTATTTTAACAGCTAATAGAGGGATCTTTATAGGTAAATTATTCGAGAGCAATTCTTTGAATAATCAATTATCGAATATAGTTTATCGAAACAACATTTTTCGAATGATCAATTTTTGCTGCTACTATACCTAATTCGCCGAAACAATGCTCATTCATACTCTTATGCTATTCTCTACTGTCTTATACTATACTATCTTCACAATCTATTATCTTACTTCCATCTGTACTATCTTTACTCTTTGGTTTTTTTGGTGTAGGTTTGGACATTTTCGTTCAATGCGCAGGAGCGAATCTTTTCAACGGACACATTTTGGACTGTCCCGAAGACAGATGGGACAAAACAATGGACATTAACTTGAAATCCACTTGGTTGCTAACGAAAGATCTTCTTCCGTTTTTAAAAAACAGCAAGTGCGGAAGGGTTATTTATAATTCCTCTGCAAGTGTGCACGCGCCACTTGAGGTAAGGTGTTTCTAACTCAGATAACTTTTGTAATATTATCCGAATACACCTTGCTCCATTTCCGATTGCAACATGGTCATTTTTATGAGTGGAATAAAGAAAGATTATTAAAATGACAGTTGTCAGAGTGAAAAGTTGCAATGACACAAATGTCACTCTTTCCTTTTCCTTTGTAAGTGTCTAATGGAAGTTGTCTTTATCGCACCCATGGCCTATACAGTGTGTGTCACGATGAGGGCCCATTAGAAGTATCCGGAAAAGTAGTTGTAATTAAAATTTGAAAAATTGTGTACAAGTATTAGTTGATGCGCTCTATTCAATGAAAATATTTTCAACTTTTCTTTACTTCCGGTTATACCGGAAATGGACATCAACTTTGTTATTTTAATAAATGGGACACCCCATATATTAATATATTGCTAATATAGAGTGTTTTTGTCTAAAAAACTTTTTTCAAAAAATGCATACTTTTTGAGTTACTAATTTTTTTTTGAAAAATTTGACCGATGCAGACCCTGGTATTTGAATCTGTGTTAAAAAACTTTTTATTTTATACAGGGTGTATACAAAACATGTGAAAAGTTTAACTTCAAAATACCAAATTATTTCATTTTTTTAAATGGAACCACCCATTTTTTTTCTATTTTATTGAAATCAGCGAT